>LPNX010688788.1:4866-194723 GCA_001517045.1 Pseudotsuga menziesii
ATGGATTGAAGTTTGCCCAGTTTCATTATACCTTGGTTGTTGATGAAATACATTACCTATATGCCCAGCTAGTTACTTTGCTATTTTGAGATTTTGAGTGCATGCACGACTATCCCTATTGGCATGTCGCGCATATGCGCGAGTGTTATGTTTAGCAGGTCGCGCATACATCTATGCGCGGGTTGTCCTTCTACAGAGTCGCGCATGATGCGCGGGTTTCCTTACTACAGACCCGCGCATATCTCCCTCAAAATTAGTTTTTAAAAACACGCGTTAATGGGGGATTAGTTGTTCCATTTATCTTAATCCCATTAACTGCTGCAACCTCTCTAACCTTCGAGAACTGCCTCATTTCCTTCAGATAAATAGAGGCCTTGGGGAGGGGTTTGATATTCATACTTGGAGAGCAAAGTTATGCTGGTGGATTTTATACAGAACCTTTGGAGCAGAGAAACTCAGAGTCCTTTGGTGACAGAGGAGTCCTTTTGTGTGCCGACCTGAGGGATGCCAGCACTCGGACGGAGAGGTGCCAATCAGCTGTATAACAGATAGCAGACAACAATGTGCCACTGCATTCTTTAAAATCTGTTCATCTTGATCCTTGACTTGTTGGATCTCTTGCTCGTCTTCCTGATACCTGTTCCATAGATGTTCTATAAACAACTCATGTTCTGGTATCACATCCAATATTTTCTCTGCAGAAATTTGGAATCTATTGTATGTAACACGCACTCTCCTGTAGTATTCGGCACATACTCCCTTTGTTTTCCTCACAGTTTTCTTGAATTCTTCCACCAATTGATTGCAAATTCCAATAAATCATACTCCTGCTTTAAACTCTGCTGATCCTTAACTGGTAACTCCATAGGAGATTCCTTATTTGTTTCTATCCATACCATTCTTCTCGTCAGAATCTCCAAAATATCTTGAGATCTGTCCAAAAAATATGAAGTGGTATCCAAAATTTCTTCCAATCTGCTATCTATTTGTAAAATTTTACACCTTTCTTCCTCAATGCATATTTGTAATTGGTGGATCTTCATTCTTTGAGTTAGAACATGTTCCTTCAAAGGCTGGACATCTGTCTTTTGTTCCATATCATCTTTTAGTGAGGCTACCAATGAAGTATTTTGTTCTTCTAATGTTGCCACCTGTATTTGATATTGCTTTTCTCTTTCCTCTGTGGTATCTTTTTCTGTTTCTAACTCATCAACCTTGCTTTGCAACCGGTCCTTTTCTTCACTTAGATATTCATAGGATACCTGAAGGTCATCTTTCTCAGTCTTCAACATTTGATGCTCTAGCTGTAGCTGTTGCAATTCAGCTAAGCTATCTTGAGCATTCCTTTCCATTTTCTCTACAAAAATATGTAAATCCTCCTTATTTGCTTGCAGAGTTTGGAATTCTATTCTAGAAGTTTTAACTTCATTCATCATATCTTCATATTTCCTTTTCAACTTCTATCCCTCATCCCTTTCTTTCTTTAACATTTCTTTTAATCATGTTGCAACCTTTCTTAACTGCTCAAGGTCCGTCATAAGCCTATCTGCATTATCTTCGGTTGCCTGGGTTAATGCCACCCCAGCTCTGGCTATCAATATTGGATCCGCATCCATTCCATGCACCAAGGTTTTATCCATTATCATCTTTCCCGACTGTCCCCCAGTTTCAACCTTCTTCTTGGTTCTTTTTACAATCATTTTCTTCTCCTTCTCATAGAAAATAGTATTGAAGTCAGGGACCTCCTCCCCTTCGATAGGCATGAAAGGGATCAAATTAATTCCAGAAAATGAAGCTTGTCCTAGTGTACTTCCAGAAGCTGTAGCAGGCTCCTGGGGATCAGGATCAGATTGTTCGTGTCCTTGATCTATGGGATCCTGTCCTCCCTGTGTATCTACCTGCTTAGTAGTCTGTTGGTCCTTTCGAGATCATGTTAATCTCAGACCTTCACTTTCTTCTTGTCTTTTCTTTATCTCTACTTCTTTGTTTCTCTTTCTCTCCTCCTCTTCCTTCCTTGTTGCTTCTTCTGCAGCTCGCTTTCTTTCTTCTTCTTCTTTCTCCAGCCAAATCTTTGCCTCCTGTGCTATCCTTCTAGCATCTTCTTGTCTCTTTTTGGCCTCTTCTTCTTCTAATGTCTTAGTCTTCTCTAAAATTTTGCCCTTTCCATCCACAATAGTCATTTTCTATTTAAATCTCTTTTTTAGGGCTGTCATGTTCTTTGCACTTCTGAATGTTTCCTTGTCCTTGTCCCAGAAGTTGGTATACTCAAAATAAATGCTTGCTTCCTTATAGTAATCCGCTACTTTATTTCGGGAGTCATTCTCGTGAAAATTCATTTCACCAAAATGGAAATGCTCCAGCTCCTAAACAAATTCTACAGCCTATTTTACCTTTGAAAACTTATAACTTCCCAGCCAGAAAGGTATTGCGGGATATGCTGCCTTCTTATGTTCGAACAAAAAATTTCCCACACCATCAATATAAACCTGCCTAACTACCTCTTTGTGTAATGCATAATCAGTGGCATACTTAGGGAGTAGAGAAGGTGCCCTGGAACCACCATACATTCTTATATACATCCCTTCCTGGGTCAAATAATAATCCCTGAACTCCTCGATGACCTTGAATGCTTCTTCAGACATGCAGTTACATTTAGTCAAGAAAATTATGTTATACAGGGGCATGATAAAGTGTTCGCAGATTTCCCTGTAATAGCTATAATATTTATGGGCCCATAATAATCTGTATGCTATGTATACTGGGGTTCTATCTCTCTCCCAGTTACATCTCGAATCTGAAAAAGGCTGAGTACACAGTATACAATCAATCAGTATAGAGCTCATGTAGAACTTTGATTTCTTTTGTGATACTCCTCCCAAAGCTGCGGATATGCATGCTAAGAGGATATTTGACACTATGTTTGACCACATAAAAATGGTTCCTTGAGTAGCCACGTAGATGATGATTGACCACATAAAAATGGTTCCTTGAGTAGCCATGTAGTCAAATAATAATCCCCGAATTCCTCGATGACCTTGAATGCTTCTTCAAACATCCAGTTACATTCAGTCAAGAAAATTATGTTATACAGGGGCATGATAAAGTGTTCGCAGATTTCCTTGTAATAGCTATAATATTTATGGGCCCATAATAATCTGTATGCTCTATATACTGGGGTTCTGTCTCTCTCCTAGTTACATCTCGAATCTGAAAAAGGCTGAGTACACAGTATACAATCAATCAGTATAGAGGTCATGTAGAACTCTGATTTATTTTGTGATACTCCTCCCAAAGCTGCGGATATGCATGCTGAGAGGCTATTTGACACAATTTGACCACATAAAAATGGTTCCTTGAGTAGCCACGTAGATGATGATTGGTATCCATCCTATCTTGAATCTCTTCCTGTGATCTCTACCAAAAATCCTATTCAGCATTAGTGCAATGAATTGATAGGGAGTACAGAGAGTAGAGGTATTGTACTCTCCAGAAGGTCTAGTCCGAAAGTTTTTCCCTGGTATCATCATTCTTTTAACTGTTTCTACCAGATCCATAGTTGTCTCTTTCAACTAGCTCTTTGTCAAGTAAATATGGGTGGGAGGCAAATGATATGCCATTGAGACATATGCAGGGCTATATGTAGCATAGCCCTGCTTAGCAGTATTTTCAAGAGTCATCGTAGTTACATCTTCCCTAGGTAGAATCCAACCTGTCACCTCTGAGCAAGGGAACAACTTAGGTATTGTGGCTACCTTCATGAGAGCTGATTTTTCAATGTTTGCATAAATGGTTAGCTCTTCAAATCCTACATTAGGTATGTTTCGATTGGAAATCATCCTGTATATTTCTCCCCATTTATAGTCTAGTTCCACCCCGGTGGAAGCCTTGGTATCTTCATATACAAATTCAACCTTGGTGGTGATCTCAACCTTTGGTTCTCCTTCAACCACAAGAGCCTGTTTCTTTTGTCTTTTCGACATATTTTCTGTGCAACAACCACCCTGTCACAAAAATAGCATGTTCTTAGACCCCATTGAGCTTTTAGCAAGTGTTTTAATAAACAAAACAAAAAACTAGATCAATTTGTTTACCTCTTCCATATGCATTCTGAAAAATGAACTACACATAGTATTCAATGCATGAAAAAGAAAATTTTTGACAAGGTAAAAAGAAAACCCTGTAGGTTTTGTCTTAAAAATGCCAAGTCCACTGTCTGTAAAATCCGCAACCCCAAGAGAAAAACAAAAAATCTATCTTAACCCGGGCCGCACTAGAAGTAATTCGAACTATATAGAAGTATGAAACATATATTCCTACTGCTAGTCATCAACAATGAAATTCCAAACCTTAGACCCTATACAACGCTTCACCTATCGAAAAAAACCCTAACCCAACCCATGAAATAAGGTAAATGCATATAAAAAGTTTAAAACCCCCCTGGACGACGATGGACATCCAAAGAATGGGTGGTGCAGACAGTGTAAAGCTTGTCCGCACCGTGCCCTCAATCATTCATACTGGAGTAAAAACATACATAACGACCCAGTCAGTCATGCAGCGTGAAAACCCTCAATAAAGAAAACTGTAAGCAACTAACTCTTCAAATAAAACCTCATGCATATCGCGAAGACAAACACTCTTTAAGCAGAAAAACCCATCCCACGGACCAGTTAACCAGGAAAACCTAACCAGGGAAAAAAATATGGTTCCAAGTCAACCAATAAAAACCAAAAAGACAAGGCCGTGGTTCACCTACCTGTCAAACCGCAGTGTAATTGATGGACTGGAAAAAACTCCATGGTGGCAACACTAGCGAATTGAGCTCGGACAGCTGGTCACGTGAAACAGTTTAATTGACAAGGACTAGAGCAAAACGCAAGTTCAAATATGGATAAGAAACAAAATAATGCTCCCCCTATTTATATAAGCCTTGGGGGAAAAATTCGATGGGAAAAACCCTATCAACAATTAAAAATCATCGGCGACCAACTCCTCTAATCATCGGAAACATATTTCAAGTGGTAGCTGCAACAACGGGTGTAAATACAACTATGGGTCTATGAAACTTTAAGTCTGTTGGCATCGAAAAATCTAAACGCTAAGAGCAGGACTGCAAGCCCAAACAATTCCACTATGTCGACAGCGCCAAATATTATCATTATGCATATTGGAGATCGAAATACATAACCTTTAAGGCATCGACGAGAGAAAAGATATCATTCGGAACATTCATCATTTGCCTTTCGAAACGTCGACAGCGTAGAGGACAAGTATTCCGATTCAAAATCGTAGACCATTTCGATAGCGATAAAACAAAAGTCAATGATAGTCAAAATAATAGGTTTGAATAATAAAACACAAAGCATCTGTGGTTCCGACTTATCGACGAGAAACAAACTATCCCTCGGGGCGTTCATCAACTGACTCCCACAACGTCGACAGCATAAAATACTAATGTTCTGGTTCATTCATCAACTGACTCCCGACAGCGATAAAAGGTCATCAGAAAATCAAAAAAGTTAAGCTCTAAAAATAAACAAAAGAAGACCAAAAGAATCCACGATATTGGCGAGGAAGACGGTAGTACCTTCGATAGACTAGATCATTTAACTTCCGCAACGGTGGAAAGACAGTTGACTATGCTTCCGACGAAAAGGATGAAGCCTTGAGAAAAGAAAATTGAATCTCCAGGGCAGATTCAAGGAAACCGATCAATCCTAAGTTATATCTAAAAGATGTAAATAAAAAATGAGGGCGCTAAAATTTACAAACTTTTGGGAAGTAGTTGCAGCTGCAACAATTGGCGACTACCTGGTGAACACAGATCTCTGAACAATTTCTTCTTTGATCAACAGACTGTTCTGACAACACCAACATACTGAATTCTTCAAGATATCTGGATTTCCCAAATGGCAGATGTACGCACTTTAATCATTGATGATAGTCCAATTTAAGGAACATGGGAACCAAGATTTCAAAGTCTAGATAACTCTTTTGAGGCCAGGAATACGAGTTTTATTTTTTACCTCTATCTTCGAATAGTTTCCAGCTTAGACACCACAGGATTGTAACATATATTAAAAAGATATATCCGTTTGTTCCTCATTACCATGCCATTTTTCACTTTAAGTGCTTTCGGACTTTTGTCCTTTTTTGAGTCCCCTTGCATGCCTTCTTTCTGAATTTTTTTTATTTAGGCTCCTCTATCCATAGTGTCCTTTTGTGTGAAAGATATATTTATTTTCAGATCATGGACGAAGAATAACTTTGGAAATCCCATACTAATATGGTTTAGTACTCTTCTTTGATATATATTAATTTTTTGAGGGGATTTTGACTCTTATTTTCCTTTTGGCTTTCACTTCCTGGCATGGAATCATTTAAATGTAATACACTATTTACCTTGCTTCCTCTTCATGGGTCTCTTGCTGTCACTCCCTAAGACATTTTTAGTGTGAGATGAATAGAGCCTCGAAATAGTGTTCTGGACCTTTTGATCCTGAGTTATTTCACAAGGATTAAGTAGGACTTCAATGTGTTCATAGCCATTCAGGAAAACTGCTAAACTTGAAGAAGTTTTAGAATGAATTAAAAGTACACAGTCTTGCAATCAATATTTTAGTTAATCCAGAATTTTGATAAACTCCATGCAACCAAAGGTTGTGCTTCTTTATTAAACACTACCATCAATCAAACGCTAACTAAAACAAAAACAAAAAATCCTCAAAAATAAACAAACCAATAGTTTATTTATGTACAAAACAACAAAATAAAAGATCAAGAAAAATAAGGTTTGAGAACTAAACCATTTACTGGAAAGTTCTCTTCCCACCCCTGTAAGTCTTGTAACTTGTAAGTTGAGGGGCCAAGCTTTGCTGCAATTTGAAAAGGGCGTACCCATAATTGCTAAAACTTGGTGTGCTTTCCCTTTTCATCATGCGGGTGATCCCACTTAAGAACCAGGTCTCCTACTTCGAATTCCTTGTTCCCAGCTTTACGTTTATCAAACCAACGCTTCACTTTCCTGTTGATGCTTAAATATTTCTTTGGCTTTGGACCTAGACTCTTCTGACTTCAAAAGATTATAGATTCTGATTTGCAAGATTTCATTGTCGGTACCCCTAGATTCCTGAGCTACTATGGAAAATGGTAATGTTGGGAGGAAGAATAGCTTCTTTTCCATAAACAAGAGTGTATGGGGACACACCTAAGGAATTATTGGGTGTGACTCTATCAGCCCAAAGAGCATTAGGTAACGCTAAATGCCAACTTCTCTGATTTTCTATTATGGTTTTCTTTAGAATCCTAATTAGATTCTTGTTTGTGGATTCTGCCAAAACATTTCCTTGTGGGTAATAGTTTGCATAATAATGCAACTTGATTCATCTTTCATTAGCAAATGCAGTTAATCTAATAGAAGAAAAGTAAGTAGCATTATAAAAAACTAGGGAAATTGGAACCCCAAACCTAGTCATAATGTGATTTTGTAAGAAATCCATGACTGCATCTTCATTTACTTTTCGTAACGGAACAGCCTCGACCCATCTGGTGAAGTAGTTAGTTGCCGTCAAAATATACTTGTGCTGTAAGGAATATTTTGGGTTTATTTCTCCAATAATATCGATTCCCCACTGTTCGAATGGTTCTGATATCATTACTGGTTTTAAAGGCCCTGCTGCTTTAGCTTGTCTTCCAACACCTCTTTGACAAGCATCACACTTTCTGACATGAGCATGAGCATCCTTAAATAGTGTCGGCCAGTAATATCTAGCTCTAAGAATCCTATGTGCTGTTGTATCTCTAGAAAAATGACCTCTAGCAGGCCCATCATGTAATTATGTTATGACCTTCTTTGCATCTTCCTGTTCTAAGCACCTGAGAAAAACTGCATCGTAGTTCTTCCTGAACAATAATCCATTAATTATCTGATATGAAGTTGATTTCAGATGTAATCCTCTTCGTTGTTTGGAACTCCAATTCTCCGACAAATACCCTTCTTGAAGGTAATGGACTAGGTCCCAATACCAAGAATCTGTAGCTGTGAACAAAGGACATACATCCACCATACGTAACTCAACTTCATTATACTAGTTGTTTTCTTCGTTGTTTTGACCTTCAGTCATTAATTTACACAATCCTTGTCCTTTTAGGATGGATACTGGTTTGAACTCAAGATCATATTCTTGTAAGGCAGTCACCTAGTTGCCTCTTCTTTCTCCTAATTCCTTTTGTACAAAAAGAGATCTTACAGCTGGGTGTGGGACTATTACCTTGGTGCGGTTCTTAAGTATATATGGTCTGAATTGTTTTACTGCTTTGAAAACTATGTAAGCTTGTTTGTCAACTGCTATATAATTCAATTCAGCTCCCTGCATACCAATGCTCATAAGTGATATGGGATACTCATCTCCCCCATCTTCCTTATGTGTAAGCACAGCTGCCAATGAATCATCGGACGCAAAAGTGTACAGAATAAAATCCTTTTCAATATTTGGACTTTTGAGTGATGGTGCATGAGCAACAGATGTTTTTATCTTCTTGAATTCATTCTTCTCCACATCAGTCCATTTGAATTGTACACTCTGTGTAATCATTTGTTGCAAAAGTTTGACAATTTGAGCAAAATCTGGTACAAACCTCCGCTCAAAATTTATTGTCCCCATAAAAAATTGCATACCCTTCTTGTTATGGGGTAAAGGGATATTTTCTATGGCTTTAATCCTTTCTGGGTCTATGGAGATCCATTTCTTAGAAACAACATGACCCAGTAGCTTTCCTTCTGTGACTGCAAACACACATTTCTTAGGATTTAGTGAAATACCATATTTTCGACAACACTCGAAAATTTGTTTTAGATGAAATGCATGTTCCTCTTTCTTTTTCAAAAATATGGTGACATCATCTAGATAAACCACAACACTACAGACTGTCAGACCATGGAAAGCTATATCCATGGCCCTCTGGAAAGCGACTCCAGCATTAATAAGTCCAAAGGGCATTCTCCTGTATGCAAAATTTCCCCACTTGGTTCTAAATGTGGTTTTAAGCCTGTCTTCTTCAACTACTAATACTTGATTATAACCAGAGAACCCATCTAACAATGAAAACAATTTGGAACCTGAAACCATCTGTAATATTTGTTCCATGGGTGGGACCGGATAGTTATCTTTATCTGACGCACGATTAAGGTTTCTGAAATCTACACAGAGTCTGATTTCTCCTGACTTTTTCCTTACTGACACCAAATTAGAAACCCATTCCGAATGTCTGAATTTGAATATGATTTTAGCATCCAACAATTTTTTTACTTCACTTTGAATTAAAGGTTCCATCTTAGGATACATCTTCCTCAAAGGCTGTTGATAAGGCTTGATTCCACCTTTAATTGGGATAACATGTTGTATGATCTTTGTATCATAAGTCTTAAGCTCTTCATAGCTCCAAGCAAATACATCTTTGTACTGTTTAAAAAGACTGATGAACTTACTTCTTCCACCCAGAGAACAACACTTCCCCAAATTTACATATTTGGGTTCAACTTCAGTCCCCAAATTTATCAGCTCGAATTGTAAGGATGAGCTATGAGTCTTGACATTTGCTGGCTTTCTGAATTTGTTATCTAAATCAAACATTCGCTCCAAGGTCCTGACTCCTTTAGGGATAAAGTTTCCGAATTTTAATTCTGCTTGGTGTTCTTCATCATCTATTATTGCTTTTTTGAAAGTCTCGTCATTCATCAAACACTCCAAAATTTGTTGATCATCGTCAAAAACCTGTAGATTGGTGATCATGTTTGAAACAGAAGGCCTGAAAAGTAATTCAATAGAGCATCTATTATTTGAAGGTACTAGCCTTACAACGGAGGTATCTAGTAAATCAACTGCTGCATTCTTTAATCTAGGAATGGACACAATATTGAATGCATAAAAATTTGTAAGCAAATCCCAAACTTCATTATGATAAGATTTCAAATGTGGTGAAATACAGTGTATCTTATTTTGAATTTGTTTGACAACGATTTCAGAATATCCATATACTTTTAGATTTTTTACTTTCAGTTCAATTGCTTTTTAAAGTCCCTGAACTAGTGCTTCGTATTCAGCTGTATTATTGGTGCATTCCAACTCTAACCTACAAGTAATAAAATGTTTATTTTTTCTTGGATCGATCAGGACACAACCAGCTCCTGATCCTTCCAATGTTTTAGAACCATCAAAATAAAGAGTCCAAAAACTATGTACCTCTATTGAATTTGAATTAAAGACTACATCTGAAACTATATCTACTATATTACAGTCAATCTCATCAGCCCACGAGAATCGAAGGAGATCGGGCTGGGTATCAGGTATACTACTGGCTTCTTTAGCTTGGTAATTTCTCGGTTCCAATTCAATGAAATAATTTCCCACCACAGAGTTCACTGGTTCATTTTTTCCCTCTAGCTGAGTAACATTGTATTTCATTTGAGGCTCTCTTAATACTTTGATCTGGTTTGGACTTCCCTTATGAGGTAACCACAGATGTGACCAATCAGATGCAAAATACCCATCTAGCCTTGCCAACCAGTCTCAACTCAATACTAGTCCATAAGCATCTGGTATGTATGCTACTACAATGTCAATGTACTGACATACCCTTTCATCTACGGATAAGCGAATCAGAACATCCTCCATTTCTCCTATCACTATTACAGCTGTCCTGTCTAACTAAAGAACTTGCCAAGTAGATGGTTTAGGTTGTCCATTGATTTTCTTGCAGACTGAAAGTGGCATAACGTTGACTGATGCTCTTGAATCCACTAAACAGTTGTGCACATTGTAGTTGAAAATATCAAAAGTTAGGAGAAATGCTGGGGTTTTACACTTAGACTTCCCTCCCACACTGGCTTCACCAATTTCTTCTTTAGGTTGGTTGTCATTGCAGGGAGGCTCTTCTTCGGGTATCTCAAGTGCTTTTAAAAGTTTCTCTTTTTGTTGAGGTAAATTACACATTTCAAACAATGAGATATTTGCTTTAACTTTTTTAATGTCTTCCACAATATCATTCCCCATTTTAGGTTCTTTGAGATTCTTCTTGACATCTTCAACAGGCTTAAGAGGTGTGTTGATTTTCTTAGGATCTTAACTTGAAATGGTAAATTCAGGTATTTTAGCTGTTTTAGTGTTCTTCTATATCTTCTTCATGTTTTCTTGAAGTTTCTTAATCTTAGGAAGTATTGACTTATCTTCTTTTACCAAACCCTGGCTTCTTGTTGTCACATTGGTTTCTGATGTTTCCTCTTGTTTCAGAAAATATTCTTCCTCTGTATCAAACATAGAGACACAATCCCATAAAACTAAAGTATCTTCCTCTTGTTTGTCTGTAGATTGATTATCTTTTTCTTCCTCCTTACCAGTTTTTATCATTTTGGAATCCAATAATTGATTCATTACTAACGTCATAGAATTAATCCATTGGGGGCAGTTCTTCTCGGAATGAGGCTGTTGATGAAAGGTACAAAAATTATCCATGCCTACGTCAATTAAATTCATTGCTGCAGGGCTGTGTGGAGGAGGTTTAGGTTGATTGTTGTCCTCCCTTTTTTTATAGTAAGTCTTATATGATTTGTGAGCTTCCTTTTCTTTTTCTAAATATATCACTCTGTTAGATAACTTTTGCATCATTTTTAACATCCCTTAGAAATCTTGTGACTGCACATCCTTGGGCTTCGTCAGCAATAAAGGTTTATTGCTTCCAAAAGTATTTTCTTCCGACTGCATAGGGTAATTTTCTATACTTTCCATCTTAGCCTTCACCTTCTCAGCTTCTTCATAGGTTTCTGCTAATGTAGGTTTGACTGATCTCTTGGAAAACATGGTTAGGTTAGGCCCTAAAGCTGAGGTATAGTATTCAATTAGAGCATTCTCGAATGGCTTATCAGTTGTAGTGAATTTTTTTAGGTAAGCAGCAAATCTTTGAGTGAAATTATGCACTTTTTTCTTTCTTTCTTTATTTAAAGCGCACAACCCTTTCATTAAAGCTGCATGAGTTTTCTAGAATGCGTATTTACTTCTAAACATTCTTTCAAATGTGTTCCATTCTGTGATTGAATTCGCAGAAAGGGAAAAATACCATGAGGTTGATGTTCCTTTCAGGGTGTGTGTAAACAATATACAGACAACATCTTCATGCTCTTCGGCTCGTAGTCCTTCTATAGCCAAGTAAAAACTTTGCAAATGATCATCTACCGAGATTCCTTCACTTGGGTCAAACTTAGGTAACATCTTGTCAAAATCCTGAGGCAAATCATGCAAGGAAGGTGTCAGGTTTAAAGGTGACCTAGCCCTCCAAGCAAGTTGTGGAGGTGGTTGGTTTGTGTTTGCATTAGCCATGATTCTGAGTGGAGAATGAGGTTGTGACTAAACAGGGGTATGGAAAGGTGAACAGTAAGGTGAACCTGGGTCCAATTGGTTTAAAGGTTCGTCAACTTATTGTAAGGATGCTTCTACTAGCTCTTTAAGATCTTCTACCAACATTGAGTCCTCTAATTTAGGGCGATCTTTCTTCTTATATTCTCTTCTAGGTAAGACAAGAATAATCAGTAACCCTCCAATCTTCTTCGCATATGCCTTGGTAATTCTTCTCAAATCATCAACCACTTCGTTTTCGACAGGATACAGATACCCTTTATCTTTCCTTTTAGGAGTGTGATTGTGAAACAAACTACTTTCAGAACTGTCACCGGTGGAGTGATTTCAAGGAAATAGGCTTCCTCGGCCAACCATGCACTGGTGTCCCTCCTTCTAGCGCCAAAAACTGTTGAGGCCTGGAAAATCGTAGGTAACAACAGTTAGGGATTCTCCCCAATAAACGTTCCCAATTAGCCCATTACTGTTTGGTATGGGGAATCCGTCCGGTTTACAATCCAACTACCGTAGGTCAAGTAACAAATTAAAATGCTTTACCGGTTACGGCCCAGTCCACCATTTATATTTTTAGATTTTTGTGTTTAAAGTATGATGTGCAAGTGCCTAACTAAAATGCAACTGATAGAGATAACGAGGAGGGTCACAATGTGATGCGCAGGTTCTTAGCTCTCATCTTACCTCTCTCACATCTAAATCACAAACAACATGAAATTAACTAAGATTTATTAACCTATCCCTAGGGAGCAAAACTATCATTAATGGTGAGTAATGTATTTCAGTTCATGCGTTAGGAAAATTCATAGATAGCTGTTAATTATTTCAGAACACATGAACATCAATAAAAATATAAACAACAAGATGGCTTATTGTTAATCACAGCATTCATCACTCAAAGTGGAAATTTCACAAAAATAACCAGAGTACATTCATAATATGAAAAGAAATTCAATGAGTTAGAACGATCTCACAGTTAATGGAAATAAGCTGAAAACAAAATAGTTCACATTCAACCAGTCCATAGAAAAACATTTGAAACATTCCACAAAACTTTCTCCAGCAGAACCATGTAATTCTTTATTGCAAAAGGAAGTAGTTCTTCTTACAATACACTCTAAAACATGATCTGGGAAAAAAGTCCCTTTTTACATATAAACTCTCCTATATTTATACAAAAACAAAAAAACCCTTGGGATGGCCCTCAACGACTCTTGATCTTCCCCAACCTTTCATTTCCAAAATTTGTCTTGTAGCATGTGCACATAATTAATACAATACATTACATTTTAAATCAAAATTTGAGAGCACTTTATGAAGAGGGACCAGCTTGGTTGCTGATGAAATTCTTCCAAGCCTGGGCCTCTGTTGCTATGCCTTCAAATCCGGAAGGCTCAAGAAATCGGATATTAATCTCATATTTAGCAGCCTGGTTCTTTACTCCTTCTACCCTTACTGGACTCAGGCACAGTTGATCTTCTAGTAAGTGTATACTTACTACTGCATGTGCCACTGCATTCTTTAAAATCTGTTCATCTTGATCCTTGACTTGTTGGATCTCTTGCTCATCTTCCTGATACCTGTTCTGTAGATGTTCTATAAACAACTCATGTTCTGGTATCACATCCAATCTTTTCTCTGCAGAAATATGGCATCTATTGTATGTAACAAGCACTCTCCTGTAGTATTTGGCACATACTCCCTTTGTTTTCCTCACCATTTTCTTGAATTCTTCTGCTACATTGATTGCAAATTCCAATAAATCATACTCCTGCTTTAAACTCTACTAATCCTTAACTGGTAACTCAGCAGGAGATTCCTTATTTGTTTCTATCCATACCATTCTTCCTGTCAGAATCTCCAAAATATCTTGAGATATGTCCAAAAAATATGAAGTGGTGTCCAAAATTTCTTCCAATTTGATGTCTATTTGTAAAATTTTACACCTTTCTTTCTCAATGCATATTTGTAATTGGTGGATCTTCCTTCTTTGAGTTAGAACATGTTCCTTCAAAGGTTGGACATCTGTCTTTTGTTCTATAGCATCTTTCAGTGAGGCTGCCAATGAAGTATTTTGTCCTTCTAATGCTGCCACCTATATTTGATATTGCTTTTCTCTTTCCTCTATGGTAGCTTTTTCTGTTTCTAACTCATCAACCTTGCTTTGCAACCAATCCTTTTCTGCACTTAGATTTTCATAGGATACCTGAAGATCATCTTTCTTAGTATTCAACATTTGATTCTCTAGTTGTAGCTTTTGGAATTCAGCTAAGCTATCTTGAGCATTCCTTTCCGTTTTCTCTGCAGAAATCTTTAAATCCTCCTTATTTGCTTGCAAAGTCTGGAATTTTGTTCCGGAAGTCTTAACTTCATTCATCATGTCTTCATATTTCCTTTTCAGCTTCTGGCCCTCATCCGTTTCTTTCTTTAATGTTTATTTTAATCGTGTTGTAGCCTTTCTTGACTGCTCGAGGTTCATCATAAGCCTATCTACATTATCTTCGGTTGCTTGGGTTAATGCCACCCTAGCTCTAGCTATCAATCTTGGATCTGCATCCATTCCATGCACCAAGGTTTTATCCATTATCATCTTTCCTAACTGTCCCCCAGTTTCAACCTTCTTCTCGGTTATTTTTACAATCCTTTTCTTCCCCTTATCATAGAAAATAGTACTGAAGTCAGGGACCTCCTCCCCTTCTATAGGCATGAAAGGGATCAAATTAATTCTAGAAAATGAATCTTGTCCCAGTGTACTTCCAAAAGTTGCAACAGGCTCCTGGGGATAAGGATTAGATTGTTCGTGTCCTTGATCTGTGGGATCCTGTCCTCCCTGAGTATCTACCTGCTTAGTAGTTTGTTGGTCCTTTTGAGATCCTGTTAATCTCATACCTTCACTTTCTTCTGGTCTTTTCTTGATCTCTGCTTCTTCGTTTCTCTTTCTCTCCTCCTCTTCCTTCGTTGCTGCTTCTTTTGCAACTCGCTTTCTTTCTTCTTCTTCTTTCTTCAGCCAAATCTCAGCCTCATGTGCTAGCCTTCTAGCATCTTCTTGTCTCTTTTTGGCCTCTTCTTCTTCTAATGTCTTATTCTTCTCTGAAACTTTGACCTTTTCGCCCACAGTAGTGATTTTCTGTTTAAATCTCCTTTTTAGGGCGGTCATGTTCTTTGCACTTCTGAATGTTTCCTCGTCCTTGTCCCAAAAGTTGGTATACTCAAAATGAATGCTTGCTTCCTTACAGTAATCTGCTACTTTATTTCAGGAGTCATTCCTGTGAAAATTCATTTCACCAAAATGGAAATGCTCCAGCTCCTAAACAAATTTTGTAGCCTATTTTACCTTTGAAAACTTATAACTTCCCAGCTAGGAAGGTATTGAAAGATATGCTGATTTCTTATGTTTGAACAAAAAATTTCCCACACCATCAATATAGACCTGCCTAACTACCTCTTTGTGTAATACAAAATCAATGGCATACTTAGGGAGTAGAGAAGGTTCCCTGGAACCACCATACATTCTTATATACATCCCTTCCTGGGTCAAATAATAATCCTCGAACTCCTCAATGACCTTGAATGCTTCTTCAAACATGCAGTTACATTCAATCAAGAAAATTATGTTATACAGGGGCATGATAAAGTGTTCGCATATTTCCCTGTAATAGCTATAATATTTATGGGCCCATAATAATCTATATGTTGTGTATACTGGGGTCCTGTCTCTCTCCTAGTTACATCTCAAATCTGAAAAAGGCTAAGTACACAGTATACAATCAATTAGTATAGAGCTCATGCAGAACTCTGATTTCTTTTGTGATAGTTCTCCCAAAGCTGCGGATATGCATCCTGAGAGGCTATTTGACACTATGTTTGACAAATTAAAAATGGTTCCTTGACAAATTAGAAAGTGATTGGTATCCATCCTATCTTGAAGCTCTTCCCATGAGCTCAACCAAAAATCCTATTCAGCATCAGTGCAATGAATCCATAGGGAGTACAGAGAGTAGAGGTATCGTACTCTCTAGAAGGTCTAGTCCGAAAGTTTTTCCCCGGTATCATCATTCTTTTAACTATTTCTACCAGATCCATAATTGTCTCTTTCAACCAGCTCTCTGTCAAGTAAATTTGGGCGGGAGGCAAATGATATGCCATTGAGACATATGCAAGGTTATATGCAGCATAGCCTTGCTTAGCAGTATTTTCAATAATCATCATAGTTACATCTTCCCTAGGCTGAATCCAACCTATCACCTCTGAGGAAGGGAACAACTCAGGTCTTGTGGCTACCTTCATGAGAGCTGATTTTTCAATGTTTGCATAAATGGTTAGCTCTTCGAATCCTTCATTAGGTACGTTCTAATTGGAAACCATCCTGTATATTTCTCCCCATTTATAGTCTGGTTCGACCTCGATGGAAGCCTTGGTATCTTCATATACATATTCAACCTTGGTGATGATCTCAACCTCTGGTTCTCCTTCAACCATAGGAGCCTTTTTCTTCTGTCTTTTCGACATATTTTCTATGAAACAACCACCCTGTCACAAACATAGCATGTTCTTAGACCCCATTGATCTTTTAGAAAGTGTTTTAATAAGAAAAACAAAAAACTGGAGCAATTTGTTTACCTCTTCCATATGCATTCTGAAAATTGAACTACACACAGTATTCAATACATGAAAAAGAAAAAATTTGCCAAGGTGAAAAGAAAACCCTGCAGGTTTTGTCTTAAAAACTCCTGATTCCACTGTCTGTAAAATATGCAACCCCGAGAGAAAAATAAAAAATCTATCTTAACCAGGGCTGCACTCGAACTAATTCGAACTATACAAAAGTATGAAACATATATTCCGATTGCTAGTCGTCAACAATGAACTTCCAAACCTTAGACCCTATATAGCGCTTCACTTGTCGAAAAAAACCCTAACCCAACCAACAATGGAAAACCTCCACCATCTCATGAAATAAGGTAAATGCACATAAAAAGTTTAAAACCCCCTCGGACGGCCATGGAAAACCAAAGAATGGGTGGTGCATAAAGCGTAACGCTTGTCCGCACCGTGCCCTCAATCATTCGTACTGGAGTAAAAACATACATAATGACCCAGTTAGTCATGCAGCCTCAAAACCCCTGCTAAAGAAAACTCTAAGCAGCTAACTCTTCAAATAAAACCTCATGCATACCACGAAGACAAACACTCTCTAAGCGAAAAAACCCATCCCACAGACCACTTAACTAGGAAAACCTAACCAGGGAAAAAACTACGGTTCCAAATCAACCAATAAAAACCAAAAAGACAAGGCCGTGGTTCACCTATTTGTTAAACCACAGTGTAATCGATGGACTGGCAAAAACTGCATGGTGGCAACGCTAGCAAATCGAGCTGGGACAGCTGGGCATGTGAAATAGTTTAATCAACAAGGACTGGAGCAAAACGCAAGTTCAAATACGGATAAGAAACAAAATAATGCTCCCCCTATTTATATAAGCCTTGGCAGAAAAAGTCGAGGGAAAAACCCTATCAGCAATTAAAAATCATCGGCGACCAAATCCTCTAATCATCGGAAACATAGTTCAAGTGGTAGCTGCAACAACGGGTGTAAATACAACTATGGGTTTGCGAAAATTTAAGTCTATCGGCATCGAAAAATCTAAACGCTAAGAGCGGGACCATAAGCCCAAACACTTCCTCCGTGTCGGCAACGCCAAATATTTTCATTGCGCGTATCAAAGATCGAAATACGTAACCTTTAAGGCATCAACGAGAGAAAAACTATCTTTCAGAACATTCATCATTTGCCTTCCGAAACGTCGGCAGCGTAGAGGACAAGTATTCCGATTCAAAATCATAGACGATTCGGATAGCGATAAAACAAAAGTTAACGATAGTTAAAATAATAGGTTCAAAAAATAAAACACAAAGCATCCATGGTTCCAACGTATCGGTGAGAAACAAACTATCCCTCGGGATGTTCATCAACTGACTCCCGCAACGTTGGCAGCATAAAAGACTAATTTTCTAGTTCATTCATCAACTGACTCCTGAAAGCGATAAAAGGTCATCAGAAAATAAAAAAAAAGTTAAGCTCTAAAAATAAACAAAAGAATACCAAAAGAATCCGTGATATCGACGAGGAAGACGGTAGTACCTCCGATAGACTAGATCATTTAACTTTCGCAATGGCGGAAAGACAGTTGAATATGCTTCCGACGAAAAGGATGAAGCCTTGAGCAAAGAAAAATGAATCTCCAGGGCAAATTCAAGGAAACAGATCAATCCTAAGCTAGCTCTAAATGAAGTAAATAAAAAAGGAGGGCCCTAAAATTTACAAAATTTTGGGAAGTAGCTGCAGTTGCAACAACATCCCATAGAGAAGATTCCTTAGAGGACAAAGGTACAAATATAGAAGATTGCCAATTGTTGCAAGTGTTCAAAGATGTGTTCTCAGATGAAGTACTGGGACTTTCACCAAAAAGGGACATCAATTTTACGATAACTCTTGTTCTAGGGGCAGTGTCAGTTTCCAAAGCTCCTTATAGAATGAGAATGCCAGAATGTGTAGAGTTGAAGATACAGCTACAAGAGTTAATGGACAAGAATTATATTAGACCAAGTGTGTCTCCTTGAGGATCACTAGTGTTATTTGTCAAGAAAAAAGATGGGACTTTAAGACTATGTATTGATTACAGACAACTAAATAAAGTTATACTCAATAATAAATATACATTTCCCAGAATTGATGATTTGTTTGATCAAATGAGGGGAGCCAAAGTCCTTTCGAAGATTGACTTGAGATCCGATTATAACCAAGTATGATTAAAATAATAAGAAATTCAAAAGACAACATTCCAAGAAAGATATTGCCGTTATGATTTCATAGTGGTGCCATTTGGTCTCACCAATGCACCCGCCACTTTCATGTGTCTCATGAATAGCAAGAGGAACACTTAAGAACGGTATTGCAAGTTCTTAGAGAGCACAAATTGTAAGCCAAGCTAAGTAAGTGTTACTTATATCAAAGAAGGGTACAATATTTGGGTCATATTATTTCAGAAGAAGGAATTGCAGTGGACCTAGAAAAGGTTGAAGCTATAATTAACTAGCCTTTTCCAAAGAATGTCGCAGATGTTAGATATTTTATGGGTCTTCTAGGATACTATAGAAGTTTCATTAAGGAATTCTCCAAAATCGCTTATCCAATTACATCGCTGCAAATTAATAATGTCAAATTTGTATGGTATGAAAAATGTGAAGAAATATTTCAACAATTGAATAATTTGCTCACTAGTGCCCATGTTTTGAATATTGCAGCTACAAATAAGGATTTTGTAGTATGTACGGATTTTTGCATTAAAGGAATAGGTGGTATGATAATGCAAGAAGGATTTGTGATTTTCTATGAGTCAAGAAAATTAAAAGAGCATTAAATAAATTATGTGACTCATGATTTGGAACTAGCATCCATGATACAAGCCCTCAAGATATGGAGACATTATTTTACTAGGAAGAATATTTGGGCTTAGAACATATCACATGAGATTAAAGTATTTGTTTGATAAACCAAGCTTAAATGTCAAGCAAGCTATATGTCTAGAATACATCTAGCAGACAAATTCACGTATCATCCTTAAGTATGTGCAAATCAGATTTGAGAACAAGTGTTCTTGAAACCCAAAATAAAGATGAGACTTACCTTAAAATAAAAGAAATATTACAACAGGGAAAATTAAATGAAAGTGTGAAGGATATCAACTTGGAGAATATGATCTTCTTGTTTTTAAGGGAAAATGGTCTTATGAAGACTTGAGGACATATGATACCGGGATTATACAACATAAAGTACCTTTAAAACTGAATGTTAAACCTTTTCGGAAGAAATTAAGGAGGATAAATCCAGCTTTGTTTCCTGTTATTGAAAAAGAAGTAAAGAAGTTATTAGATGCCAAGATATTTGTTCCTCTTAGGTATTCTTCATGGGTTGCTAATTTAGTTCCTGTCAGGAAGAAGAATGGAGAAATCAGATTGTGTGTTGACTTTATAAATCTGAATAGGTCTTCATTGAAGGATAATTATCCTTTACCTAAAATAGAACAAATATTGTAGAAGGTAGTTGGGGCACAAAGGATTTCTATGGTTGATGGTTTTTCAGGATATAATTAAATTGCTATGCATCTTGATGATAAAGAAAAAACAACTTTTACTACTCCCCGAGGAACTTTCATGTATGATAAAATGCCTTTTGGTTTAATGAATGTTGGAGCAACTTTTAAAAGAGATATTGATATAGCCTTTGTTGGGGAAAGAGACAAGTTTGTAGTGATTTACTTAGATGATATTACAGTATTTTCACAATCAGATGATGAACATCTAAAACATTTGAGACAAACTTTTCTGAAATGCAGAAAATATGGTTTATCTCTTAATCCAAAGAAATCACATTTTGCTGTACAGGAAAGTAAATTATTCGTTCATTTAGTTTCAGCTGATGGCATAAGGATTGATACAGAGAGGGTGAAAGCAATACTGAAAATAAGTCTGCCAAGGAGTAAAAAGGATGTTCAATCTTTCATTGGTAAAATCAATTTTTTGCGTTGGTTCATACCAAATTTTGCTGAGACTATCAAACATAATACAACCATGCTGAAGAAGGATCAAGAAGTCAGGTGGACTGCAGAAGCAAAGAATTCATTCGAAAAAATTAAGATGGCTCTTACTGAAGCTCCACTATTAGTAAGCCCAGATTTTACAAAGGAATTTCTAACCTTTTCTTTTGCATTTGAACACACATTGGCTGCTGTTTTATTACAGAAGAATAAGGATGGTCTTGAAAAGCCTATTGCATTCTTCAGCAAAAATCTTAGAGATTCTGAATTAAAATACAACATTTTTAGAAAAACAGGCTTACTCTTTGGTAAAAGCTTTGAAATTTTTCAGAATCTATGTTTTGCACTCCAAATTTATTGCATATGTGCCTAATGCTACCATAAAAGATGTTTTGACTCAGCCTAACAATGAGGGAAAAAGAGGAAAGTGGATTGCTAAAATCATGGAGTATGATGTGGATATCATACCTACAAAGCTAGTAAAGGGACAAGGTTTAGCTAAGATGTTAGCTGAATCAAATTGCCAAGCTTTAGGATTGCATCTAATGGTAGAACAGCCAACACAAGAAGAAAATCAAGCAGAGCTGGAGAAAGAGAAGATTATGGATTTCTATTCAGCATCTACATGGTATGCAGACATTGTATATTTTCTTTTGTACTTGCAATGTCTAGAATACTTAGATAAAAAAGCTGCTAGATATTTGAAGTTAAAAACTACTAAGTACTGTTTGGTAGAACAACAACTGTTTTGGAAAGATCCAGGGGGTATTCTACTCAGATGCTTAGATAAACCTGAAATTGAAGGAGTGATTTCTGAATCTCATGAAGCTGCTTGTGGAGGTCATAAGTATTGGAAGGCAACAACATATAAAATTCTAAGAGCTGGATACTATTGGCCCTCTTTATTTTCAGATGTATATCAGCAGGTAAGAGCATGTATTCCTTGTTAGAAATTTGCTGGTAAACAAAATTTTCTGTCATTACCTTTAAAACCAATTGTAGTAAATGCCCATTTTCAGCAGTGGGGTCTGGACTTTATAGGAGAGATAAATCCATCTTCCTCAGGACAACATAAGTGGATTTTGACTGCAACAGATTTCTTTACTAAGTGGGTGGAAGCTATCCCCGTAAGGAATGCCATAGATAAGGTGATTATAGATTTTATTGAAGAAAATATTCTTAGTAGATTCGGATGTCCATAGAGAATATTAACTGATAATGCAAAAGATTTTAAGTCTAAGGCTATGGGAGCATTTTGTGAAAAGAATGGCATCCTGTTGAAACATTCAACCCCTTACTATCCTCAAGGTAATGGTTTAGCTGAGTCCTCAAATAAAAATATCATTCAGAGTATCAGGAAATTGCTAAAGCATAATAAAATATCGTGGGATTCTATGCTAAAGTATGCATTATAGGCAAACAGAATAATAGTCAAACAAGCAATTGGAACTTCTCCTTTCCAATTAGTATATGGTACAGATGCAATTTTTCTTGTTCAGTTGGGTATCCCAGTGATGAATTTTTTTCAGGACTATTAGGAAAAACCTAATAATATGCAGAGAAGAATTTATGCAATGATAGAGTTGCAGCAGAATCGAGAAAAAGTGGAAGAAAAGGCATAGCTATACAGGTTGAAGATTAAAGAAAGATTTGATAGGAGGATAAAAGACAATACTTTCTTAGTAGGAGACATGGTTTTGAGATGGGATGCTAGGAAGGAGCAAAAAGGAAAGCATGGGAAGTTTGATAACCTTTGGTTTGGTCCTTTCATAGTATCAAAGTTTTTGGAAAACAATACTTTTGTTCTACAAACCTTGGAGGGTGAGGAGTTGTCTAGTCTAGTTAGTGGACAATTCCTCACGCATTTTTACAGTTTTTGAAATGGATTTTGGTTTTTCATTGTATATACTGGTGTGAATAAACAGAATAAGGACTCCATAACCCAATGGAAATTTTGCAGACTAGCAGATAGCAGTACAGAAGGCACTGGTCTACAGGTTCTTGAAGCCTCACAAGGAGGACTTCATCCCGCAGTAGGATCCAGATGTTATGTCATGTTTTTGTCTTCCATTGTTTTTTATACTTTTATTCATATTTTGAATCTTGCTTTTACATTTTGTTTCTTGAAAATTTTGTTGATTGGGACAATGTTAATTTTAACTTTTAATTCTCATGATTTTTTAATTCTTAGCTAATTTTTATAAGTTCTGCTTTGATTTTATAATTGAAGTGTTTTTATAAGGCATATATGGATTAGAAAAGTTTTATAAAAAGCATAAAAGTTAAATTTAGACCCCTAAACCAAGTGCAAACTCTTATCATTAGCTTAATATTGTGAAATCATTAAATTGGACTTTCTTGTAGCGCAAGACAAAAACAGATGCACTAAAGTGCTACAAGAAAATCGTGCGAGCTAAAATCATCATTTTTTGGTCCAATGTTTTTGGGATTCTCACACATGAGGTCTTAATCACATTGTATGATGCATTTGATACATGTCTTCTACAGTTTAATCACTAAAACAGGTGGAATATCATCATAAGGGCGATATCGTGGCGGTTTCATGCAGAGCAGATATAATGATGATAGTAGAGTATAATGAGACAAAGTTGTTTGGGATTATGTTTTTTATCTAAAGGACACGAAGAATAAGTGAATATCATGATGAGAAGATAGTGCTGAGATATCGGGATTTTGAAACTGAACGAGAAATTAGGGCTTTCAGTAGCGGCTGGCTGGAGTGGTCTAAGTGGTTAGAGACAGGTGGAGCATGCAATTCGACACCTAACCATTGAAATAACCATATTCCAGCACTCGAATTGGTCATATTAACAGGTAGTCCATGTGCTATTGCCAGGGTTTTTAAATTTGGGGATTTTCTGAAGAAATCACTAATGACAAATTCGAAGGCAGAATACTAGTTTTTCACCTAATACACGTTGAATGATGAATTATTAACCAATACATTTAAAGTATTCATCATTTAAACAATGCAATTCAGAGTAGAGCTTGTTGGAGGTCCCGGTACTATATTCTAGGTCAGTCTGTTGAGATTTGAAGACATTTAGAATGTGGTATATTGACAGAAGCTACTTAACCATAGTAAATATGAAAAAGAGTGGAAAAACTAACAGGGCAGAGCCTTCAGACTTAAGCTGGGTGAAATTTTCCAGATTGTGCACATTTATTTTCAAATACAGCATGGTTAATGTTATTTAAAAAAATTGAAGGTTATCATGCAGAAGTGTCTTACAAATTTGCTCAATGTCTAGACAAAGACATAGTGTCTTTTGACACCTTACAGTTCAAATTAACTAAGGAATTAATAGCTGAGGCAATAGGGATCTTGGACGAGGGAGAGTTATGGTTTAAAAAGGTTCCATTCACCTTTAATGCTCAAAAATACTTGCTTCCTGGTATGGTTGCAGATTGGGGAAAAGGTGTTCCAATCCAAAAATTTTAACCTGAATGGATTGAGCCCATTAAAGTCATGCAGAGCTATGTTACCTGTGAGGGTAGATATGCCTTTGTTTTCAAATACCACTTTAGGTTTCTCCAGCATCTTAGTGATGAGTATAAAATGAACTTACCTTTCTTCTTTCTGAAAAGTCTACAAAATATGTCATGTAGGGTGAGAGAGCACCAAGATCATACAAAGTAGTCTGTTTTTCACCATGGACTCATTAAGCTCATCATAAGCACTGTATTACACAAAAGGGAAAAGACTTTGGAGCATTTCATATTTTGGTCAGGATTCAAGACTAATCAGGAGGAACAGTCTTAGAGAAAATAGATAGATAAAGGGCAGACTTTGATTAAGAAGCTTAGAAAAAAGGTAACAGTCAAGGATGAAGAAAATGTAAAATTAGAAGAAACTTCAAACTAGGAAAATAAAAACTTTGAATTTGAACAACGAGTTAATGATAATGAGAGAAAGACTTTACAGTCAGAAATTAAAGAAGTTGATCCTGTTGTAGATGTTGTACCTGTAGAAACAATTCAAGATGTAAAAGAAGATATTGAGGTGCAAAAGCAAAGCCCTATCACAGTACTATCAGAGGAAGATGAAAAATACTTATTTGATGATGATAAAATTCCTGTTACTAATGAAGATAGGGTTTATGCTGAGTAAGAGCTTCACACCCATTGTGATGAGGAAGCACTATAAAAAAAAAAGAAAATGAAGGTTGTTGAGTTTGCTTCAATTACTCATCAAGGAAAGACTCTCAAGATGTTAGGAGATATTGATGCAGCTTGGAGACCTAAAACAAGACCTAAGAATAAACTTAGGTTAAACATGGAAAAGTTGTTGAATCCTAAATTGGCTAAAGAAAAAGTTACAGTGATAGATGATTCATCATCTGAAGACAAAGTGGATGATGGTGAAGATGGTTATAAAGGTAAAAAGCCAATAGAATCAAAAGGAAAATCTGTCATGACTGATACCAAGATTTCTGATGTATTTCTGGAGATTAGAAATCAAATGTTTCAAGAACAACAACAAAATGAGGCAAAGAGTTCTTGTTTAGAGAAGAAGGAGATAGTTGAAGGAGAAGTTCCATGCAATGCTGAAAGTGAAGAACATCCAAGGTTTCCTGTGACCTACATAGAACTTATGGAAGAGGATGAGGAAATTTATAAGAAAATGAACATCCCATGGACACTAGAAGAGATGCAAACAGTAGTAGGAGACAAATGTATTGATTCAGAAAAATAAAATCTACAAAGAAGTATTAAGCAATACACGTATCAGATTGAGTATATGCATGAAGCTAATGATGGGCTAGTTACAACAAACAGGAGACTTAGAGAATATTTGGAGGAAGTTAACAGTCATTACCAGGAGTTAATCACAGTTTCAAGAGAAGCATTGAAAAGGAAAAGGAAAACAGAAAGTCAATTCACAGAGTTGAAGCAAACCATCCAGGACCTGCAACAAAATAATGAAGAGCTAACAAGGAGGATTGCTGACATGGAGACAGATCAATTGAATGCAAGAAGGAAAGCTCAAGCTTTGGAAGGAATTGCTTTACTAGCTGAAGCAGCTAAAGATTTGTGAATTTAGTCAAGAAAGTTAGTTATTAGTTAAGTTTGAAAAGTTATTTTATTTTTTGTAAAGATGTTTTAAATTGAACTATTCGATAGGTAGTCTTAAAAACAATTAGAGTTCAGTTATTCAACTAATTTTGAAAAGTAAGATAAATGTAAGTCTGAAAGAGGACAAGGGGTTTGATTTTTTGCTGACAAGGGGAGTCTATCAGGTTGGTTTATGAGCTAAGTAAAGACTTTTATGTGTTTTTGAGGACTGAATTATGAAATATATGCACTATATTCCCTTCAGTTTATTGACTGGTTTCATTTATAATTTGTGTTAATTACTCTGCTGGTATATTCATTTCTTGTTTAATGTTTCTATGCTTGGAATGCTTGCCCACTGTGGGTGAAATTCAGTATTGTGTTTTCTGTTGGATTATGGTTTTATGTTATGCATCTCAGCCATTCAATGCTCATGATTTAGTGTTTACTTTGGTTTTATGAATGTTTTCCCTCTTGTCTTCAAACTGCTCAACCAAAAAACCTTGAAAACCCTAAAAACCCTATTTTACTTTATTGTGATTATTGAGATTGTGTTGGCTTGTTCTCTTGTAGTCTGGGAACAATTTCTGGCACTAACAGGTTGCTAGTTTATATAGTCACGGTTACCTGTTATATTCATAGGTTGATTGTATATATAATCACGGTCCATTCATGGGTTGTTTAAGTAATAGCCATGGTTTTTCATAGGGTTAGATCAGACTACTAGGGTTTCCCTTGTTTTTTTAATTTTGACTCCCTGGGTCCCTGTAGGGTTTCTTCTCTGGCATTGTGCTATGTTGTTTGTAAATGCTTTTCACTTCCACTTGTCATTCAAGTGTCTTTTTGGGTGAGTTAGGTCTGAAACTTTGTTTGTGAGTGGTATAGGTATTCCTACTTGGCTCTTTTGGTTTAAGTGTTGGTGTCTTTATAGGTTGCTAGTCTCTGTTCGCCCTTCTAGTACACTAATTTTCCTTTGATTGCATGGGTAGTGGTATAGGTTTGTCACTTTTTCCAAGTGTTGATCTACTTATCATTTCAGTCGATAGTTCAGTCCATTTAGGGTTTGAGTCATCTTTGCTTTGCATGTCAAAGATTGTAACTTTTAATATCTGAATGTTATCACTTACACTTATACATGTCCAGTATGCTTAACTTGCTTAGTTGCATTCAATTACATCAAAAATTTTGAATTTTTGAAAAGAAAAACAAAAGGCAGTTTTAGTTTCATAGTTAGTTCTAGTCTAGACTCTTTGCATTAGTTGTTTTTCAATTATTTTCAGAAAACCAAAAATATAAAAGTCTTGTGTTTTTCAGAATTGTTTAAAAAGTTTCATTAGTTCATAAAAAGAAAAAGGAAAAAATGTTGTTAATTGCATTCATTTTGAAATATTTACGTCACATTTCCTTTCACATGTTGAGTCCAAACACCATTGAGTCTCACTTCACCACCGATGAGTAATAAATCCTTAAAAATAACGCTTAATATAAAATATATTAGTAATCTTTATTTTGATAGGTTCCATCATCAACTAACTTAGGCTAGGTTCTTGGTCTAGGATATTTTAATTATCCAAGTGCACTTTGATTTTGGACATAGTGGTCAATATTTAGGTAAATGCACTTTTACAATGGATAATACGGAAAGCTCCACTAACATAGGAGTCAAGCACGAGGTCGAGTGAGAGATTGGTTGTGGAGAAAACCCTCCAATACCTCATTTGAACGTAAACTAGGATTGTTGTGCGTACGAGGGTTCTATCAATACCACTTCTTAGGCTCGGTGAGGTGCCGATATTGTCAGAATTTTGGGCTTAGCTACCCTGCCCATGCACATCAGTCAGGCAACCGACTATTTTGTCAGACTCTTGTTGTAGATTTGGTAGCCTTATTTTCTAGACTTTAGGTTCTTACACAGGTGGCATTGGAAGGATATTTCCATTGCACCTAGGGTATACTTGGAAGGTAACCTAAGTTGATAATTTGGGAGGGCGGTTGGGTGATTCCAACGCTTGCACCCAAAAAAATCTTCACAAGATTCGAAGTAACTACTCTTTGATCTTCACTGGTTGGATGTCGGCCCTAATCATCCCAGAATTTCCTTTGGAAGGTGTATCTATTACTCTTGTGTATGTGAGGCTTAGGATATTTTTTAGTTTATGCTCTTTGGTTTTCTTGTGTCTTAGTTTGAATTTTTAGGTGTGTGAGTTAGATATTTAGTTGTGGAGGACCATCATATTCATAGGTATAGAAGTTTTCAAAACCTTGCTCCATATTCAACAGTGGAGCCTCCACTATTGATGTATATGTAACTTTAGAATGTATTCACTTGTATATTTCATGTATTGTACCCCTATGTTTATTTCGGGAAGTATCTGTAATGTAATTGAGTTATTTCATGACCCTATGTTCCTATCGAGAGGTTCTAAAATGTAAACAAGTCATGTCAAGTCATTGTGGGTAACCCTCCTATTGATCAAGGGTTAAAGTCCCCGTTGTTCCAGAGCACTAGGGTTATTAGACTCTCCTAGAGAAGTCGGCCCTAGTATTGTTTTTGTCAAGTCAGGAATTAGTATAAATAGAGAGCTAGCCTCTCTATTTAGAACACACTCACTCACACTCAGTTGTAGCGCATAGTTGAGGAAGAAGAAGACACTGGGGCTAGGAAGAAAGAGGCTACTGCTGTCGGGAGATCATCTTACTGTTTTGGGGTTTTACTTTTGGTGCTGATTCTATCTCTGAGGAAGTTGTGGGGTTTTCTCCATTTATGGTTTCCCCGAGGAAAAACATTGTGTTCATTGTCTCTTGTGTTTGATTGCTGTACTTGTTATTCTCTTAGTTAAAGATCCTAACATAATGCTAGCTTGAATGATAAAATTATAACATGGTATCAGAGCTAACCTGAGAAGAAGACACTATGCAACTGTGGGAACTAGGGCTTCCTACTTTGTGTATCTCTCTCCACATATTTTCAGCAAAAGAAGGTTGGATTAACTCTCCTCCCTAGGGTGCATCTTTCTGTCGAAGCAGAATTCAATTCTGAGCTTTTTCAGTTTTGGACTCGACACTACTGCCAAAAATTAGGGATTTCCATAGAAGTGGAATTTTTCAGTGAGCCCGGGCCTAGATTGATCTCCTCCTCAAAATCAAAGTTTAGCGATCAAGATGAAAGCATTTGGTTGGAAAGAACTTTGAAAAAGCCAAACCCTAATCTCCTCCTGAACCAGCACTACAGAAATTCAGCTCCAAATCCAGATCCGACATCTTGACCTGGTAAGATCTAAATCTTTTGTATTTCCATTTTAGGTTCTCAGTTAATATGTCTCATCATACCAAGCTTGATGGAAAGCTGGAGGGAGCTGATAACTTTCGAGCCTGGAAGTATAGGATCTCCCTGGTCTTGGAAGAAAATGAGTTGGACTCCTAGATCAATGAGGAGGTTCCAGTTCCAGAGGGAGATGGGGCTAAGACCTTACACAAGAAGAAGTTGGTTGTGGAAAAGAGGATTATTGCTGATTCAATTAAGGATTACCTCATACCACAGGTGTCCTCCCTAAAGACACCTAAAGTTATGTTTGATGCCCTAACCAAATTGTTTGAAGGGAAGAACATAAACCAGAAGATGACTCTGAGAAACCATCTGAAGAATGTAAAGATCCAGAATGATAAGACCATCCAGTCTTACTTTACAAGGGTCTCTCAGATCAAGGAACAACTAGAAGCAGTAGATGAAGAAGTGGAGAATGCAGATATTGTGATGACCACCTTGAATGGTCTCCCTAGATCATGGGACTCCTTTATTCAGGGGATCTGTGCCAGAAAGAAGTTAGTCAAATTTAGTAGACTATGGCAAGAATGCTCTCAAGAAGAAGCTCAGATAGTAGCTTGAGAAGAAAAGATGGGAAGTGAAGATCAAGCCCTCACAGTTCATTCCAATAAAAGAAAAAGAAGTTCTCATCATTCCAGAGGTAAGCATTTCGATAAAACTAACTCTAGAAAAGTATTGTCTAGAAGCAAATGTTATACATGTGATGAAGTAGGACACTTTAAAAAACATTGTCCTAAAAGATAAAATAAGAAAAGGGGAAACAAGAGAAGACATCATGCTCATGTTGCAGAGGATGATGAACCTTCCACAAAGAGAACCAGATATGAAAGTGAAGACTCTTCAAGTGATGAAGAATATGTCTTGATTTCTGCTCTCATGGGAAACATCACACATGGAAGAAATGATTGGATTATAGATAGTGTGCTTCCAAACAAATGATAGGATTCAAAGAGTCCTTTGTAAAACTTTTAGAACATGAATCACCTCACAAGGTGAAACTTGGAGATGACTACCAGTATCCAATAAAAGGTAGTGGGGAATCCTCCTATTAGCTAGACCCTGGAAAGTCTATGAAGATGCAAGATGTATTGTTTGTACCGGGACTAAAGAAGAACCTTCTCTCCATATCTGCATTAGATGCAAAAGGCATGAGGGTTTCATTTATAGATGGCAAAGTTATCATGTGGCCAAAAGGGAAAGACTATTAATGATGCAATAGTGATTGGCGAACAAGAAGAAGGTCTATACAAATTGAAGAGCCATCTAGAACAAGCTTTAGTCCATGACATAGTAGAGCCAAATGAGATTTGGTGTAGAAGGCTTGCACATGTGCATTATAGAGCACTACCACTTGCAAGCAAAGCTGTTGAAGGTCTTCTAGAAATTCAAGCAAAACATGATGGAGTCTGCAAAGGATGTGCGAAAGGAAAGAATACAAAGAAGAAATTTCCAAGTAGTGAGAGCAAGGAAAAAGGAATCTTGGAAATCATTCACTCCGATGTATGATGTCCGATGTCATCAAGTTCACTAAGCAGGTATGTATACTATGTTTCTTTCATTGATGACTTTTCTAGGAAGACATGGATTTACTTCATGAAGAACAAAGATGAAGTATTCAACAAGTTCAAGGAATTCAAATCCTTGATCGAGAACCACACTGAAAATAATATCAATACCTTTCGATCAAATAATGGTGGAGAATTCACATCAAATGATCTCAAAGAGTTATGCAAAGACTCGGGGATTAAGAGGGAGTTATCCACTCCATATAATCCACAACAAAATGGGATTGTAGAAAGGAAGAATAGAACTATCATGGAAGCTGCAAGAGCAATGCTTCATGATCAAGATCTTCCTATGCATCTATGGGCATAAGCTTCTAGAACAACAGTGTATGTACAGAACCGTACTCCACACAGAGTACTCAAGAACAAGACACCCGAAGAAGTCTTTTCCGACAAGAAACTAGAAGTTAGCCATCTCAGAATATTCAGCTGTCTAGTGTACATACACATTCCAAAAGAGAAGAGGACAAAATTAGATCCTTAAGGAAAGAAGGGTATATTTGTGGGATACTCTGAAAGCTTGAAGGCTTACAGAATATACTTCCTAGGGTTCAAGAATATTTACATCAGCAGGGATGTAACATTTGACGAAGACTCAGCTTACTACAAATCCAGAAAGAAACCTACTGAAGTTCCTGAAGAATCGGAAGCACCCAGAATTCATGATACAACCATGAACGAAGAAACTCAAGAAGAAGATCGAGAATTTGAAGAACCTCAAGAACCTGTAGATCCATATCAGGAGAAGAATACTCATAAGAGGAAACCTGCTTGGGTACGAGAAGCTATCCAAGGTGTGGAAAGATATGGGGCTCCAGAAGAGAATCATAGAGAAAGAAAGAGGACCAGATCCCGCTCTAGTTATGTAGCCTTATTATGTGATTTCATCAATAAAGAACCTTCCAACTATGAAGAAGCAATAGAACGGAAAGAATGGAAGGATTCTATGATCGAAGAATATCAATTGATCATGAAGAATGATGTTTGGGATGTTGTCCCAATACCAGAAAGGAAGTTGGTTGTAACTTCCAAATGGATCTACAAGATCAAGCATGCTGCAAACTGTAGCATAGAAAAATATAAAGCAAGATTTGTTGCTCGTGGTTTCTCCCAGAAAGAAGGAATAGATTATGAAGAAACTTTTGCACCTGTATCCAGATACACTTCCATTAGATCAGTACTTTCCCTGGCTGCAGTGATGAAATGGAAGATACACCAGATGGATGTCAAGATTGCCTTCTTGAATGGTGTAGTGTAAGAGGAAGTGTATGTGGAGAATCCACTCGGTTTTGAGACACATGACAGGGAGTCTCATGTGTGTAGATTGAAGAAATCCCTGTACGGTTTGAAATAGGCACCCAGGACATGGTACGACAGAATTGACAACTTTCTATCCATTTTGGGCTTTACCAAGAGTAAAGTAGATTCCGACCTTTACTACAAGGTTGAGGATGGAAACCCAGTGATGCTCCTACTGTATGTAGATGATCTGTTTGTAACAGGTATGGATGGGTTGATTTATGATACGAAGAGGAAGCTTGCTGCTGAGTTTGAAATGAAGGACTTGGGTATGATGTATTATTTCCTAGGCATGGAGGTGTGGCAGAATGCAGATGGAATTTCCCTGGGACAAGGGAAATATATGATAGAGATCCTGAAGAGATTCAGGATGATGGACTGCAAGGCCATGACCACACCTATGGCATCGAACCTGGTGATGCTTCATCAAAAGTGGTTGATATCACGATGTATTGTCAGATGATTGGGTCCTTGATGTACTTGACGGACATGAGACCAGATATTTGCTTTGCTGTGAACACCTTGAGCCAGTTCCTGATAGATCCGAGACATGTTCACTTGATTGCTGTAAAGCATATTCTGAGGTACCTGAATGGTATAGTTGATTATGGGCTCAAGTATGAGGTGAGTCAAAAGATTAACTTGGAGGGTTATGTTGATTCAGATTGGGCAAGTAGTGCCATTGATAGGAAGAGCACTTCAAGGTGTTGCTTTAGTATGGGATTAGGTGTGATCTCTTGGTTTAGCAGGAAGCACTTCTGTGTGGCACTGAGTACAGCTGAAGAAGAGTATGTCGCAGCTTGTTCAGCTAGTTGTGAGGTAGTATGGCTGAGGAAGCTACTGTCTGGTTTATTTGATCTCTAGTTGGATGCTACTTGTATATATTGCGACAACCAAAGTTGTGTGAAGTTATCGAAGAACCCGGTGTTCCATGACAAGTCGAAGCATATCGAGATCAAGTATCACTATATCAGGGATATGGTGTAGAGAGGATTAGTGAAGCTCTAGTATGTTGTGATGGACGAACATATAGCTGATGTGTTGACGAAGCCATTAGCCAGAGTGAAGTTTGAGTACTTCAGGGAGAAGCTTGGTGTTCTCCAGATTGAGATTTCCCCCAAGGGGAAGTGATGAGTCTGTGAGCCATTCTGACATGGTGAGAGGATTGGTGCCTTCCATGGTCAGATGTAAGGGCTGAGCCATTATGCCATGGTGAGAGGATTGGTTCCTTCCATGTCAGATATGAGTGCTGGCCATTCTGATGTGACTGTAGGATTGGTTCCCACATGATCAGATATAAGGGATATTGCCATTCTTTGAATGGAGGTACCTATTCAGTTACCAGGAAAACTTAGTCTAGGACTAAGGACCATTCTGATATGACTGTGATATGTGTTCTCAAATGATAAGATATGAGTGCATGGCCATTCTGATGTGATTGAGGGATGTGTTCCCACTTGATCAGATATAAGGGCTATTTCCATTCTGTCATGGTGAGAGGATTGGCTCATTCCATGTCAGATGTGAGTGCTAGCCATTCTGACTTACAGTAAGATATAAGGGCTACTTCCATTCTCTGAATGGAGGCACCTGGTCAGTTACCAGGAACCCTCAGTCTAGGACTGAGTTCCTTTCTGACGAGTCAAGTTCATATGTAAGTGTTGTTCCTTTCCACAGATGATAGTAATTGTGTACTGTCATGCTGGTGGATGTGAGTGCTGTGCCTTTCTGAAGAGTCAAGGTCAGATGTGAGTGTTGTGCCTTTCTGACGAGTCAAGGTCAGATGTGAGTGCTGTGCCTTTCTGGCGAGTCAAGGTCAGATGTGAGTGCTATGCCTTTCTGACGAGTCAAGGTCAGATGTGAGTGTTGTGCCTTTCTGATGAGTCAAGGTCAGATGTGAGTGCTCAGCCTTTTCATAGATGATAGTAGTTGAGTACTGTCATGCTGGTGAATGTAAGGGCTGTGCCTTTTTGACATGATGTTGGATGTGTTCCTCTCATGGTCAGATGTGAGTGATGGCCTTTCTGACTTAGGGTCAAATATAAGGGATAAATAAGACCTACAAGGAGGCTAGGCCTACAACCAGCATGAAAAAGGGTTAGCTCTGTAGAACTTCCTGTGACGATCAGAATCATGAGATAGCACCTATGATGATGACCCAGTGATGATCTAGATCGAGCAATGATTTAGATCCAGTTATGATGTCTCGAATATGATCCAGATTGAGTGATGATCCAGATCCAATAGTGATGATCCAGATCGAGTGATTATCTAGATCTAGTGATGATGTCCCCATGATGATCCATATCGAGTGATGATCCAGATCCAATGACGATGACCCCGTGATGATCCAGATCCAGTGATGATGATCTAGATCGAGTGATGATGATCCATATTGAGTGATGATCCAGATCCAAGATGAAGATGACTTGAAGATGCAGATGACGAGATGATCCAGAGAAGAAGACCAGTGCTGACAAATTATGTTGAGAGAATACCTTCCTAGTTAAGAGGGAGTGTTGATGTATATGTAACTTCGGAATGTATTCACTTGTATATTTCATGTATTGTACCCCGATGTTTATTCTGGGAAGTATCTGTAATGTAATTGAGTCATGTCATGCCCCGATGTTCCTATCGAGAGGTTATATAATGTAAACAAGTCATGTCAAGTCATTGTGGGTAACCCTCCTATTGATCAAGGGTTAAATTCCCCGTAGTTTCGAGGCACTAGAGTTATTAGTCTCTCCTAGAGAAGTTGGCCCTAGTGGGGTTTTGTCAAGTCGAGAATTAGTATAAATAGATAGCTAGCCTCTCTATTTTGAGCACACTCACTCACACTCAGTTGTAGTGCATAGCTAAGGAAGAAGAAGACACTGGGGCTAGGAAGAAAGAGGCTACTGCTGTCGGGAGATCATCTTACTATTTTGGGGTTTTACTTTTGGTGTTGATTCTATCTCTGAGGAAGGTGCGAGGTTTTCTCCATTTATGGTTTCCTCGAGTAAAAACATTGTGTTCATTGTCTCTTGTGTTTGATTGTTGTACTTGTTATTCTCTCAGTTAAAGATCCTAACATAATGCTAGCTTGAAGGATAAAATTCTAACATCCACCTCCACCTCAAAGGCGGAGACTTGACATAGATGGTTCTTTTGAACCGGTGTTAGCCATTAGAGGAAATTTGGGGTCTAAAACGGGCCTTATAAGAAAACGTGCCAAAATAAGTTTTTGTGAGTTGGAATTCAAGAACCAATAGAATTTCAATAAAATAAGTCAACCATAATGGTTGAATTGACATATTTGTCATTAAAAAAACTAATTTTTTTGTTCATATTTTCGACATATCTCATTGTGTTTTTACTCAAATTTCGATCGGGAGAGCTCGTTGGATGCGGAATTTGATTCCGCATCCAACGAGTACCCACACTGCATACTTTTGACAGACCCCGCTACCCCAAAAACAAGAAATACCTGAAAAAATGTGATGATGATGTCATCATCATGTTTTTTCAAGTATTTCTTGTTTTTGGGGTAGCGGGGTCTGTCAAAAGTATGCAGTGTGGGTACTCGTTGGATGCAGAATCAAATTCCACATCCAACAAGCTCTCCCGATAGAAATTTGAGTAAAAACACAGGAAGATATGTTGAAAATACGAACACAAAAAGTAGTTTTTTTCTTTCTTCCTCCAAAATTAATCAATATTATTTTATTATTTTAACTATTATTTTATTATTTTCCTTAGGAGGCCCATTTTAGACCCCAAAATTCCTCTAATGGAAGTTCCAGGTGAACCAAAACTTAGACTTACTCATGAAGAAATCCGACCAGTAGAGACAAAATACTTGTAAGCTGATGATTTTGCAAGAAACCACAATACACCTCTAACTGATTTGAATGACCCTATAATAGTCCAAGTCCTTCCTTTCAGTTCACCTATGTCTGGTGTTTCTTTGAGTCTAGATATGTCTATTATAGGAGAAGGCATGCCTACCCCTACTTCAGCCATGTTTACTGGCGGAGTCTCTCCTCCCCTGGGTGAGTACTCCAATACCTAGTGCATCTACTGCACCTCTTTCTTCAAGTGCTCAATCCCTCAGCACCTTCTAATGTTATAGGTCAGTCTAATGGAGTGGTCACTGGGATACCCAATGTACCTTATAGATCTTCTCCTTTCGTGCAGAATGCTCAAAGTGGTCCAAGTGGGTCCACTTATTTTGTCCATGGATTCTATGGAATGGAGGACACATGCCTCCATCCACACCTTATGTAGGTCCATTTTGTACTTATGTGGGAGTGTCATAGGTCCATTTCCAAATTTAATATTTCTGAGGTTAAACCACCCTTGCCATATCATGTGGCCTTTTCAATCGATGTTGTCCATGGTGGAAAAGCCATTGCACGAACAGTGATTGATGAGGGTGCTTCCACGTTTGTTATGTCGATGTCTTGTTGGAAAGATTTGGGATCCCCAGAGTTGGTTTCATTGAAAACTTTTCTTACTGCTTTTGACGGAAGGTCTTTCCATCCACATGGTATCCTACCAAATTTCAAAATAAAGTTGGTAGGGAAATCAATTTCTGTTGAGGTTGAAGTGATTGATGCTCCCTTGGACTATAATTTTCTTTTAGGGAGAAGTTGGACTTATGCCATGTGTGCTATTCCTTGGTTTGTCTTTCGATTCTTACTGTTTCTATAGGAAGGGAAGTTAGTTACATTTGATCAACTGAGTTTTACTTGGAAGGCCTATTTGGAAACTAATGAGTCTGTACCATTTATTGATCAGTCGAAACCGACCAATGAAAGCTTGGGAGTTGGAATGCATACATCACTGATAGGCACATTCGATATACTAGATCCTATTAAATACTTACCTTCAACAAGTGTTGGGAAATCTATCACTACAGTTGTGTATAGAATTGACTCCTGGGTGCTCCCTTTGCGAGAAGAGCCCCAAGTGCCCCTATCAACAACAAAAGTAGCTTGTCAAGCTATATCTAATGTTGTTGTTGATTCCATTATGACCCCTCCTCCTATCTCAAAGGAGCTGGATGAAGCTTATGTGCCCGCATGGGTGGAGAACTGCACATATTCCTATGATTGCTTGGATATGGTTTTTCCTTTTGATGAAGCCATTCTGGAAGCCATGATTGGACCATAAAATATTTGTGAAGACCTTCACCACAAGTCCTTCCTTCCAGAATTAGGAAAGATAGAGAATTCAGAGTTCCATGTGATACTTACAAAAGGTGTTGATTTGCTAGTTAATTAATTTCCTAAGGAGGAGGTATATGTCGAGGGGAATATGGAAAACATATCCACCACGATTCCTATTAACATATTTGTGAAACATGATGTTGTGGAAAATGTGCATATCAATGCAAACTATTCTCTGAAAGAGATTTCCATTTACACTTCCTTGTTTAAGGAATTCTGCAACGTCTTTTCCTAGTCATATGAAGAGATGCCAGGAATTGATCCATGTATTGTTGAACATGAGATACGTACCTATCCTAATGTAAAGCATGTTAGACAGTGTTATATTTTTATCATTCTAAGCTAGCATTATGATCTTAGGATCTTTAACTGAGAGAATAACATGCACAACAATAAAACACAAGAGACAAGAGACACAAAGAATTTTCCTTGGGGAAACCATAAAGGAGAAAAACCCACAAATTACTCAGAGATATAATGAGTACCAATGGCAGCAGTAAAACCCAAAAACATAAAGATGATCTCCACAGCTTCTGTCTCTCTCTCTCACACTCAGAGAGCTTCTCCTCTCTCACTCACGTGCCCTAATGAGTGAGTGTGTGTGTAATAAATAGAGAGGCTCACTCTCTATTTATATTCTTTCGTTCACTTGAAGTGCACTCCAACATGTCGGCCTCACTTAACAATTACTTACTAGAGCCAACATATCTAGGAGTGTCTAATAACCCTAGTGCCCCACAACTTGTGGGGAATTTGCCCTCTGCTCAACAAGGAGGGTTAACCTTGACTTAGATGGTGGGGACTATTGCCCTGACTTACAATGACTCACCTAGGGTCGAATTCACTAGGATAGCCTAATAACCCTAGGGTCCAGGTACTGTGGGGACTTTAACCCTTAGACAATAAGAGGGTTACCCACAATGACTTGACATGACTTGTTTACATTATAGAAACTTCTCGATCGGAACATCGGGGCATGACATGACTCAATTACATTATAGACACATCCTGGAATAAACATCAAGGTACAATACATAATATATACATATGAATACATTTCAAAGTTACAAATACATCAACACTCCCTCTTAACTAGGAAGGTATTCTCTCGACACAATTTATCAGCACAAGTCTTCTTCTCTGTATCATCTGGATCATCATCAAGTCATCTTCGTCTTCAAGTCATCTTCATCTTCAAGTGATCTTCATTTGGATCTGGATCATCATCACTGGATCTTGATCATCACTGGATCTAGATCATCATCACTGGATCTAGATCATCACTTGATCTAGATTATCACTGCTAGATCATCATCAAGTCTGGATCATCATGTTGATGTATATGTAACTTCAGAATGTATTCTTCTATGTATCTTATGTTTTGTAACCCGATGTTTATTCAGGGATGTTTCTATTATGTATTTGAGTCATGTTGTCATGCCCCAATGTTCCGATCGGGAGGATCAATAATGTAAACAAGTCATGTCAAGTCATTGTTAAAGTCCCCACAGTTTTGGGGCACTAGAGTTATTATACACTCATTAAGGTGTAGGCTCTAGTAAGTAATTGTTAAGTTAGGTCGACATGATTGAGTGCACTTCAAGTGAACGGAAGAATATAAATAGAGAGTGAGACTCTCTATTTATCACACACATCATTCACTCTCACTCAAGTGTGGCACATTAGTGAGGAAGGAAATACTGGGACTAGACAGAAGAAGAAGATTACTGCTTTGGGGCTTTTACTGTTTTGGTGCTGATTCTATCTCTAAGGAAGTTGCGGGGTTTTTTCCTTTATGGTTTCCCCGAGGAAAACTCTTTGTGTCTCTTGTCTCTTTTGATGTGCTTGTGTTTGATTGTTGTACTTGTTATTCTCTCAGTAAAGATCCTAATATAATGCTAGCTTAATGTTGAAAAACTAACATGGTATCAGGGCTAACCTGAGAAGAAGACATTGTGCAGCTGCGGGAACTAGGGATTCCTAGTTTGTGGACCTTCCTCCACAGATTTTCAGCAAAAGTAAGGTGGAACAACTCTCCTCCTTAGGGCGCATCTTTATGTCGAAACAGAATCCAATTCTGAGGTTTTTCAGTTTTGGACCTGTCACTAGGGTCGGAAATTAGGGATTTCTACAAAAGAGGAATTTTTCAGTGAGCCCAGGCCTGGATTTATCTCCTCCCCAAAATCGAAGTTAGGAACAAATTTCAAGGCATTTGGGTGGACAGAACTACGAAAAAGCAAAACCCTAGTTTGCTCCTGAACCAGCTCTGCAGGATTTCAGCTCAAGTTTCAGATCCGACATCTTGAACCTGGTAAGATCTAAAAGCTTTTGTATTTCCATTTGAGGTTCTCATTTAAAGATGTCTCATCATACCAAGCTTGATGAAAAGCTTGAGGGAGCTGAAAACTTCTGAGCCTGGAAGTATAGGATATCCCTGGTCCTGGAAGAGAATGAATTAGACTCCTACATTCATGAGGAGGTTTCAGTTCCAGAGGGAGATGAGGCTAAGGCCTTGCATAAGAAGAAGATGGTTATGGAAAAGAGGATCATTGTTGATTCTATTAAGGATCATCTTATCCCACAGATGTCATCTCTCAAGACACCTAAAGCTATGTTTGATGCCCTAACCAAATTGTTTGAAGGAAAGAACATCAATCAGAAGATGACCCTGAGGAACCAATTGAATAATGTGATGATCCAGAATGTAGAAACTATCCAGTCTTAATTCACAAGAATTTCTCAAATCAAAGAGCAACTAGAAGCTGTTGATGAAGAAGTGGAAAATGCAGAGATTGTCATGACCACTTTGAATGGCCTCCCTAGGTCATGGGATGCTTTCATTCAAGGAATCTATGCAAGAAAGAAGTTAGTCAAATTCAACAGACTATGGGAAGAATGTTCTCAAGAAGAAGCTCGAATAGCAGCACGAGAAGAGAAGATGGGAAATGAAGATCAAGCCCTCACAGTACACTCCAAGAAGGGAAGAAGAAATCCTCATTTCACCAAAGGTAAGAGCTCTCATCCTAAAAGGGATCTATCCAGATTGAGATGTTATACATGTGATGAAAGAGGACAATTTGCAAAAGACTGTCCTAAGAACAAGACTCACTCTCATAAGAAGAAGGGGAACAAAAGAAGAAATCATGCTCATGCTGCAGAGGATGATGAACCATCCAAGAAGAGATCCAGATATGAAAGAGAAGATTCTTCAAGTGAGGATGAATATGTTCTGATATCAGCTCTCACAGGTAACATTACTCATGGTATTAATGATTGGCTTATAGACAGTGGGGCTTCCAAAGATATGACGGGATTCAAGGAATCTTTTGTAAGATTGTCAGAACATGAATCACCTCACAAGGTGAAACTAGGAGATGACTACCAATATCCAATAAAAGGTAGCGGGGAATCTTCATATAAGCTAGACTCTGGTAAGTCTCTAACAATGAAAGAAGTATTGTTTGTTCCAGGACTCAAGAAGAACCTTCTATCCATCTCAGCATTGGATGAAAAAGGAATGCGGGTTGCATTCATAGATGGTCAAGTCATCATGTGGCCAAAAGGAAAGACAATCGATGATGCGGTAGTAATTGGAGAACAAGAAGGAGGCTTGTACAAATTGAAGGGCCATCCAGAACAAGCCTTAATCCATGACACGGTAGAGCCAAATGAACTTTGGCATAGAAGTATTTCGCATGTGCATTACAGAGCACTACCTATTGCAAGAAAAGCTGTTGAAGGTCTTCCAGAATTCCAAGCAAAACATGATGGTGTCTTCAAAGGATGTGAAAAAGGAAAGAATACAAAGAAGACATTTCCCAGCAACGAAAACAAAGCCAAAAGCATTCTAGAAATCATCCACTCTGATGTGTGCGGTCCTATGTCATCAAACTCACTAAGCGGGTATGCATACTATGTTTCTTTTATTGATGATTTTTCTAGAAAGACATGGATTTACTTTATGAAAAACAAAGATGAAGTATTCAACAAATTCAAGGAATTCAAAGCCTTGATCGAAAACCATACTGAAAAGAAGATCAAGACCATTCGATCAGATAATGGTGGAGAATTCACTTCAAATGAATTCAAAGAGCTATGTAAAGAATCAGGGATTAAGAGGGATTTTTCTACTCCTTATAATCCACAACAGAATGGGATTGCGGAGCGGAAGAATAGAACTATCATGGAAGCTGCAAGAGCTATGCTTCATGATCAAGATCTACCTATGCATCTCTGGGCGGAGTCGGCTAGAACAGCGGTCTATGTACAGAACCATACTCCACATAGATTACTCGAGAACAAGACTCCTGAAGAAGTCTTCTCCGGCAAGAAACCAGAAGTCAGCCATCTCAAAATATTCGATTGTCCCGTGTACATACACATTCCAAAAGAAAAGAGAACTAAATTAGATCCTTCAGGAAAGAAGGGCATATTTGTGGGATACTCTGAAATCTCGAAGGCTTATAGAATCTACTTCCCAGGATACAAGAAGATTGACGTCAGCAGGGATGTGATATTTGATGAAGACACAGCTTACAACAAATCCAGAAAAAGGCCTACTGAAGAACCTGAAGAAGCAGAAGCAGAAGCACCCAGAATTCATGATACAATAATGAATGAAGAAACTCAAGAAGAAGATTGAGAGTTCGAAGAACCACAAAGACCTGTAGATCCACCTCTGGAGAAGAATACTCATAAGAGGAAACCTACTTGGGTACGTGAAATTATCCAAGGTGCGGAAAGATATGGGGCTTCAGAAGAGAATCACAGAGAAAGAAAGAGAACCATATCAAATTCCGGGTATGTAGATTTACTATGTGATTTCATTGATAAAGAACCTTCCAGTTATGAAGAAGCGGCATGACAAAAAGAATGGAACGATTCTATGATCAAAGAATGCCAATCGATCATGAAGAATGATATTTGGGATGTTGTCCCAAGACCAAAAGGGAATTCAGTTGTCACTTCCAAATGGATCTACAAGATCAAGCATGCTGCAGATGGTAGCATTGAAAAGTATAAGGAAAGATTTGTAGCTCCGGGATTCTCTCAGAAAGAGGGAGTATACTATGAAGAAACCTTTGCACCTGTAGCCAGATACACTTCCATCAGATCAGTACTTGCTCTGGCTGCAGTGATGAAATGGAAGATACACCAGATGGATGTCAAGACTGCTTTCTTGAATGGTGTAGTGGAAGAGGAAGTGTATGTAGAACAGCCACTCGGTTTTGAGACACATGACAGAGAGTCTCAAGTATGCAGATTGAAGAAAGACCTGTATGGATTGAAACAGGCACCCAGGACCTGGTACGACATGATTGACAGCTTTCTACCTACTTTAGGCTTTACCAAGAGTAAAGCAGATTCCAACCTTTACTACAAAGTTGAAGATGGCAACCCAGTGATACTCCTACTATATGTAGATGATCTATTTGTGACAGGTACAGATGGGTTGATTGCTGATACAAAGAGAAAGCTTGCTGCTGAGTTCGAAATGAAGGACTTGGGGATGATGCATTACTTTCTAGGTATGGAGGTGTGGCAGGGTACAGATGGAATCTTCCTTGGACAAGGGAAGTATGCAGTAGAGATCCTGAAGAGGTTTGGGATGATGGACTACAAAGCTATGGCCACACCTATGGCATCGAACCTGAAGCTATTGAGTGATGCTTCATTAGAGTTGGTTGATGCTACGATGTATCGTCAGATGATTGGGTCATTGATGTACCTAATGAACACAAGACCAGACATTTGCTTTGCTATTAACACCTTGATCCAGTACTTGACAGATCCGAGAAGCGTTCACTTGACTGCCGCAAAGCATATTCTGAGGTACCTGAAGGGTACAATTGATTATGGGCTCAAGTACAATGTGAATCAAAAGATTAACCTAGAGGGTTATGTTGATTCAGATTGGGCAGGTAGTGCCATCGATAGGAAGAGTACTTCAGGATGTTGCTTCAGTATGGGATCAGGTGTGATCTCTTGGTTTAGCAGGAAGCAATCCTTTGTGGCACTGAGTACAGCTAAAGCAGAGTATGTCACAGCTTGTTCAACTATTTGTGAGGCAGTATGGCTGTGAAAGCTACTATATGATATATTTGATCTCCAGTTGGATGCTACTTGTATACATTGTGACAACCAGAGTTGCGTGAAGTTGTCAGAGAATCTAGTGTTCCATGACAAGTCGAAGCATATCGAGATCAAGTATCACTATATCAGGGATATGGTGCAGAGAGGAGTAGTGAAGCTCCTGTATGTTGCGACGGAGAAACATATAGCTGATGTATTGACGAAGCCATTGGCTAGGCTGAAGTTCGAGTACTTCAGAGAGAGACTTGGTGTTCTCCAGATCGAGGCTTCCTCCCAGAGAAAGTGATGAGACCCATAGCCATTCTGACATGGTGAGAGGATTGGTTCCTTCCATAGTCAGATGTAAGGACTGAACCATTCTATCATGGCTAAAGGGTTGGTTCCTTCCATGACTGATATGAGTGCTGAGATTCATAGCCATTCTAACGAGCAGGTCAGATGTAAGGGCTGAGCCATTCTGTCATGGTGAGAGGATTAATTCCTTCCATGTCAGATGTGAGTGCTAAGCCATTCTGATATGACTGTAGGATTGGTTCCTACATGATCAGATATAAGGGCTATTGCCATTCTTGGAATGGAGCTTCCTGGTGAGGTACCAAGAAAACTCAGTTTATCACTGGGGGCCGTTCTAATATGACCATGAGATTTGTTCTCACATGATCAGATATGAGTGCATGGCCATTCTGATGTGATAGAGGGATGTCTTCCCACTTGATCAGATGTAAGGGCTGAAGCCATTCTGTCATGGCTAAAGGATTAGGTTCCTCCCATGTCAGATATGAGTGCTAAGCCATTCTGACTTAGTGTCAGATATAAGAGCTACCACCATTCTTTGAATGGAGCTACCTGGTGAGGTACCAGGGATCCTCAGTCTAGGACTGAGAGCCTTTTCACAGATGGTAGTAGTTTGAGTTCGTACCATGCTGATGATTGTAAGTGCTGAGCCTTTCCACAGATGGTATTAGTTTGAGTTCATACCATGCTGGTGGTTGTAAGTGTTGTGCCATTCCACATATGATAGTAGTTTGAGTTCCTATCATGCTAGTGGTTGTAAGTGCTGTGCCATTTCATAGATGATAGTAGTTTGAGTTCCTATCATACTATTGACTATAATTCCTATGCCTTTTCATAGATGGTAGTAGTTTGAGTTCGTACCATGCTAGTGATTGTAAGTGCTGAGCCTTTCCACAGATGGTAGTAGTTTGAATTCGTTCCATGCTGGTGGATGTGAGTGCTATGCCTTTCCACAGATGATAGTAGTTTGAGTTCCTATCATGCTGGTGGTTGTAAGTGCTGAGCCATTTCACAGATGATAGTAGTTTGAGTTCCTATCATGCTGGTGGTTGTAAGTGCTGAGCCATTTCACAGATGATAGTAGTTTGAGTTCCTATCATGCTGGTGAATGTGAGTGCTGGGCCTTTCTGACGAGTAGGTTAGATGTGAGTGCTAGGTGTGCCTTTCTGACAAGTAGGTCAGATGTAAGTGCTAGGCGAAGACCTACATATGGGTAGGCCTACAACCAGCATGAAAAAGGGTTGGCTCTGTAGAACTTCTTGTGACGAGAAGAATCATGAGATAGCAGCAGTGATGATCCAGATCCTGTCTAGTGATGATGATCCAGATCGAGTGATGATCCAGATCCAGTCCAGTGATGATGATCCAGATCGAGAGATGATCCAGATCCAGTGATGATGTTCCATGATGATCCAGATCGAGAGATTATCTAGATCCGATTATGACTTGAAGATGAAGATGACTTGAAGACGAGATGATCCAGCTGATACCGAGAAGAAGACCTATGCTGAAAATTGTGTCGAAAGAATACCTTCCTAGTTAAGAGGGAGTGTTGATGTATATGTAACTTCAGAATGTATTCTTCTATGTATCTTATGTATTGTAACCCGATGTTTATTCTGGGATGTTTCTATTATGTATTTGAGTCATGTTGTCATGCCCCGATGTTCCGATCGGGAGGATCAATAATGTAAACAAGTCATGTCAAGTCATTGTTAAAGTCCCCATAGTTTCGGGGCACTAGAGTTATTATACACTCATTAAGGTGTAGGCTCTAGTAAGTAATTGTTAAGTTAGGCCGACATGATTGAGTGCACTTCAAGTGAATGGAAGAATATAAATAGAGAGTGAGACTCTCTATTTATCACACACATCATTCACTCTCACTCAAGTGTGGTGCATTAGTGAGGAAGGAAATAATGGGACTAGACAGAAGAAGAAGATTACTACTTTGGGGATTTTACTGTTTTGGTGCTGATTCTATCTCTGAGGAAGTTGTGGGGTTTTTTCCTTTATGGTTTCCCCGAGGAAAACTCTTTGTGTCTCTTATCTCTTTTGATGTGCTTGTGTTTGATTACTGTACTTGTTATTCTCTCAGTAAAGATCCTAATATAATTCTAGCTTAATGTTGAAAAACTAACACATCACTTGATCGGGATTGTCACTGCTGGATCATCATCAAGTCTGGATCATCACTTGATTTGGATCATCACTGCTTGGATCATCATCAATTCTAGATCATCACTACTGGATCATCATCAAGTCTGGATCATCACTTGATCTAGATCATCATCGAAGTTGGATCATCACTGAATCATCATCATCATTACTGATTCTGCTATCTCAATTAAATGGTGCTATCTTCATCATTCTTCTCGTCACAAGAAGTTCTACAAAGTTAATCCTATAGGCCTACCCTTCATGTAGGTATTCATCAGTGCTTATATCTGACACTTAAGTCATAATGAACCACCCATCTCTTACATCTAACCTCATCTTGTTAGAAAGGCACACCCAAAACTCACATCTGACCTCATCTTGTCAGAAAGGTCCAGCACTCACATCTGACCATGTGTAAACACATCGCACTAGAATGGCTCAGCACTTATATCCGATCGTGTTCAAAAACACTGCATCAGAAAGGCTCTGCACTTACATCTGACCATGTCTGAAGACACCGCATTGGAAAGGCTCATCACTTATAGTTGACCATGCTCGAAAGCACCACATCGAAAAGGCTCAACACTTACAATTGACCATGCTCAAAAGCACCGCAATGAAAGGGCTCTGCACTTACATCCGACCATGCTCGAAAGCACCACATCAAAAGGGCTTGCACTCACATCTGACCATGTAGGAACCAATCCTATAGTCCTGTCAGAATGGCCCCCAGTCCCAGACTGAGCTACTTGGTAACTGACCAGGTGCCTCCATTCTCCCAGAGAATGGCAGTTGCCCTTACATTTGACCTACTCGTCAGAATGGCCAACACTCACATCTGACATGGGAGGAACCTAATCCTTTAACCATGATAGAATGGTTCAGCCCTTACATCTGATCAAGTGGGAACACAATCCTCTATCAAATCAGAATGGCTCTTAGTCCTAAACTGAGTTTTCCTGGTAACTGACCAAGCACCTCCATTCCCAGAATGGCATTTAGCCCTTACATCTGATCATGTAGAGACAAATTCTATAGTCACATCAGAATTACTTAGCACTCATATCTGACATGTAAGGAACCAAATCCTGTCACCATGACAGAATGGCTCAGCCCTTACATCTAACCATGGAAGCAACCAATCCTCTCACCATGTCAAAATGGCTCTAGGTCTCATCATTTCCCCTTAGAGGGAACCTCGATCTTGAGAACACCAAGCTTCTCCTTGAAGTACTCAAACTTCACTTTGGCCATTTCTAGCATAGAATCACATCAGGGTGGATTACGTCCAAGGATGACCTACGAGATTCACCAGGACCGATTATATCCGAGGGCAACCTGTCTCATCAGCTATGCTAGAAATACTTCTTTCAAGAGATCTTGATCTCGATCACTGCTCCTCTCTGCATCATACAACAAAATGCAAGTCAGATCAACCAAATCAAATACTAGTTTTCAAAAGAAACATACTACCTCCCAAATAGCAAGTGGCAACATATTTTGCATCAACTGTACTCAGCGCCATATAGGACTCCATCCTGCCAAACCAAGAGATCACACTTGATCCCATACTGAAGTAGCACCTCGAAGTGCTCTTCCTATTAATGGCACTGCCTGCCCAATACAAATCCACATAATCTTTTGATTCACCTCATACTTGAGCCCATAATCAACTGTACCCTTCAGGTACCTTACTACATGCTTTGCAACCATCAGGTGAACATGTCTCAATGTGTTCACATCAAAGAAAATATCCGGTCTTGTATTTGTTAGGTACATCAAGGAACCAATCATCTGACGATACATCATAGCATCAACCATCTCTTATGAAGCAACACTCAATAGCTTCAGGTTCGATGCCATAGGTGTGGTCATGCAGTCCATCATTTTGAACCTCTTCAGGATCTCTACTACATAGTTCCTTTGTCCACACCTCCATGCCTATAAAATAGTGCATTGACACATAATAGGAGCATCACTAGTCTTCTGCCTTCAAGCTTGAAGCAAAGGTTGGAATCCACTTTATTCTCAGTAAAGCATAGAGTCATTAGTAATCTTTCCATCCCGTCGTACGATGTTGAACCTTAGGATCTTCTAGAGTCACTCCCTCTGAAGCATCATACTCCCTCTGTCTTTTGTACTCTATGCACTGAAACATTCTGTACCAGAGTGACAAGCAACTTCCTCTGCTACTAACATTCTATGTATCCATCTAGGATCACTGGATACCAAGATCCTCTATCTTGAACTTTTTCAAAATTTCTTCTTGCACCCATCTGTGAGCTTGTCATCCTCTATAGGATTTCATCTTAAACCTTGTAGAAAAGGTTTAGGTATTCATCAAGCTGGCTGCAAATGTCTTTTTGTAGTTTATGCCTTCTTTTCGTGAGAGACCTCGTGCTATGAATATTTCCTTGTATGATGTTTCCATCTGCTGCATGATGGAACTACGAACTTCCCTTCACGTATCGATACTGCATCCTAGACATCATTCTTCTTGAACTGTCGTCACTTGTTCTTCGGAATAAGTCTCATCCTTCTTTTCTTGTAGGCAATTATGTATGCGATCTTTCCTACAAGTCAAATGCATTTGTATGGTTAGAAACATTTTATAAGGAATATTCATATTGGTAAAGTATTATGCATAAATATATGATCATGCAACTATTTTAGCCAATACAACATTCATCCATATCTCCTAGAAACTTTTCTAGATGCATTCCATCTCTACTAGGACAACATTGAGATTGTGCACTAATCCAATATGTTAGCAAAGAGGTTTCATTCTAGATAAGTAGCAATGGAGAGTTGTATAGCACCATGAGCTACTTACCCATCACATGCATATTAGTAGTATACTATAATTAATGCAAACATTCTATTATGCATAATACATTAACTGAATATAAACAAATGCATAACAAAACAATATCATGAAATGACAATTGAATACTATCTTTATTTGTTTCGTGGGTAGACTCCTTCTTGAGCTTTCAGCTTCATCATCTTCTTAATTCATGACTTCATCATTTCTTATTCAAATGCTCAATATGGATAAGAGGTTCTTCAAGAATTGAGTCCTTCATATTCCTCATTGCTTGAGGGATCTTCTTGTGATGGTGAGAGCTTGATCTTCAGTTGCTCCCATCTTCTCTTCTCTTGATATGAGTCGAGCTTCTTCTTCTTCCCAGAGTCTATTAAAAGTAATTACTTCCTTCTGGCACACATTCATCGAATGAATGAATCCCATGATCTTGGGATACCATTTAAGGCGGCTATCACCACTTTTGCATTCTCCACTACCGCTTCAAGTTGTTCTGCATTCTGGATCTTCACATTCTTCAACTGTTTTCTCAAAGCCATATTCTGATTTATGTTCTTCCCTTCAGATATCTTGGTCAAGGAATAAAAAATCTTTGGTGTCTTTAGGAAAGACACTTATGGTACAAGTTGATTTGTGATTGAATCAACAATGATCTTCTTGGCCTTGACCAAGTTCTTCTTGTGTAAGGCTTTGAGCCTCATCTCCCTATGGAACTGGAACCTCTCTACTCATTTAGGTGTCCAATTCATTTCTTCAGAGAGATCATATACTTCTAGGCTTGGAAGTTGTCAACTTCCCCAATCTTGTCATCAAGTTGATGTGATAGATCACTTTGAAATGAGAACCTCAAATGAAAATAGAAAAAGATTAGATCTTACCGTTTTGAGGTGTCCCTCCTCGTTCAGGAGCTGGTTGATCTAGGGTTTGTCAGAGAATCCCTAATTTTAAAAACTTGGAATATTTAAGATCTTATTGGATAGAACTATATATATTTTCAAATTGAGCTGTCCAATGTACTCCTTTTCTAAAAACAGTGGAGGGAAGCTCCCAGAACAAGAAGCCCTAGTTTTCCAATTTCTCCTGCAGAAACGTCTGTTACTGTTTCTATAGTATCTCCAAAATTACTACTTTTCTATGTCTGAATTTGTGTACTAAGGTAACCTCACATGTATTGGATCCAACACCATAGGTTTCAGCAGAATTGGTTTCACCAATTGGGATTTATGATCATTTTCCCAAGGTAACCTGTTATAGGATTGTTCAGAACAGCGAAGTTGTACGCACTAACATGTGTCACTGGTTCATCTTCTGAGTCTGAAGCCCAGAAAACAGAAATTAAAGTCTGTTCCCTTTTTGGAAGATCTTCAGGAATTTTATTTGGACCACTGTATCCCAAGATATATCAATTATCCCCAAGTGTCCTGTTTATGGATGAATTCTAGAAGAGGCTGGAACCCTAAATTGGAGGGATCATATCTCCCAAAATATAGTGAATATGAGGATTAATTTTGGACATAGTCTAACTCAAGATTTTATCTTCAACCTCAAAAATTTTCAGCTCTTGAGACTTTTCCAAGCCCAAGATATAGGGAATGTACCAAAACGTAGCATTTTTAGTATTTTAGGGTTTTTCCAGCTCGGGGTCAAACCAGGGTTTGACTTTCCTGAAGTTTCACCCAACCAAAAATCTTGAACCAGGTATCTAAACTTCGATTTTGATGAGGATATAAATCCTATGCCAGGCTCACTTAAAAATTCTTCTTCTGTAGAAAGCCCTAATTTCCGCACCGAAAACGAAAAATGCTCGGAATCAAATTCCGCTTCGACAGAAAGATGTGCCCTTCAATGGAGAGTCATCCTAGCATGATTTTTCTGATGGATTGTGGAGAGATTCCCAAAAAGTAAGAATCCATAGCTTTTGTAGCTGCACAATGTCTTCTTCTCAGGTTAGCTCTGATACCATGTTAGATTTTTATCATTCTAAGCTAGCATTATGATCTTAGGATCTTTAACTGAGAGAATAACATGCACAACAATAAAACACAAGAGACAAGAGACACAAAGAATTTTCCTTGGGGATACCATAAAGTAGAAAAACCCGCAACTTCTTCAGAGATAGGATGAGCACCAATGGCAGTAGTAAAACCTGAAAACATAAAGATGATCTCCATAGCTTTTGTCTCTCTCTCACACACTGAGAGAGCTTCTCCTCTCTCACTCATGCGCCCTAATGAGTGAGTGTGTGTGTAATAAATAGAGAGGCTCACTCTATATATATATATTTTAATTCAATTGAAGCGCACTCCAACATGTTGACCTCACTTAACAATTACTTACTAGAGGCGACATCTCTAGGAGTGTCTAATAACCCTAGTGCCCCACAACTTGTGGGGACTTTTCCCTCTGCTCAACAAGGAGGGTTAACCTTGACTTAGATGGTGGGGACTATTGCCCTGACTTACAATGACTCACCTAGGGTTGACTTCACTAGGATATTCTAATAACCCTAGGGCCCCAGAACTGCGGGGACTTTAACCCTTAGACAATAGGAGGGTTACCCACAATGACTTGACATGACTTGCTTACATTATAGAAACTTCCCGATCGGAACATCAGGGCATGACATGACTCAATTACATTATAGACACATCCTGGAATAAATATCGGGGTACAATACATAATATATATGGATGAATACATTCCGAAGTTACAAATACATCAACAGACAAAAGTTTAGACCTATAAATCCACAAAAAGTGGCAGCCATCAAGGATGAGGTGGAAAAACTATTAAAATCTGGGTTTATTTACCCAATTTCTCTAACGAAATGGGTATTCAATCCTATCCCGGTAGACCAAAAAAAAGGGAAAATACACGTTTGCACTAAATTTCATGATTTAAACAAGGTGTGTCCCAAGGATAACTACCCCACACCATTCATTAACCAGATCATTGATGCTTTTTCATTCATGGATCATTTTTTGGGCTATAATTAAATTCAAATAAAACCAGAAGACCAACACAAAACAACCTTTATTTGTCCTTTAGGAACTTTCGTGTATAAGAAGATTCCCTTTGGTTTGACAAATTCCAGAGCTACTTTTCAATGGGAATGAGTTTTTCCTTCCATGACATAAAGCATATTGTCGAACCTTACTTAGATTATCTTCCTACCCATTCTCGCAACAGGAAGGACCATCCAGATCATCCTCAATTTATATTTGAATGATGCAGACACTATAAAGTACACTTAAATTCCCATAAGTGTGTTTTCTAGTGCATCTAGTTGAGGTGGTTTCTTGGGTTCATTATTTCAAATAGAAGTATACAGGTGGATCTGTTAAAAATTGAGGCCATTGTAAATCTGCCTCCTCCTCGTTCTATCAGGAAATTGCAAAGTTTGTAGGGTAATTCCAATTTCCTTCGATGGTTTATCATCAACTATAATAGGATCAAAAAAGTTTCATGTGCTTGTTGAAACACGACACCCCATTCATGTGGGATGAAACCACACAACACGCTTTCAAGGCATTGAAAAATAATTTACTATCGACTCCTCTCTTGCATCCACCAAATTAAACTAAAGGTTTATATTGTAATTGGTTGCATTCTATTCGATGATAGGAGTAGTACTGGTTCATGAAGAAGATGAGCTCCAAGAGCATGTTGTCTACTATCTTAGTTGTGCTTTATCAGGTCTTTAACTTAGATACTCACAAATTGAGAAGTTGGCATTGGCGACAATTTATGTTGTCTAGAGGATAAGAAACTATATCTTGTTGAGGTCAACCAAAGTGGTTTCAGATGTAAATCATTTTCAGTATGTTTTATCCTAACAAATAATTAGAGGCAAATTCAACAAATGGATCATCATTCTCCAAGAGTTTGACTTGGATTTCTAGTATGCTAAGTCTAAAAAGTCCTTAGTGTTCACGGAATTGATCTCGGAATTCCTGACTGAAGAGACTATAGTGGTAAACGAAGACTCATTTCTGGATGAATATGATTTCTTAATTTCAATCTCTTTTTCTGGTATGGAGATATCCTAGTATATCTCTAGACTCTCAAGTGTTTTGCATCATTCTCGCAGGAAGATCAACGTAAGTTGTGAGTTAATGCAAAAAACTACCTTATCATCAATGATACCTTGTATCAACGAGGGGTGGATTCTATATTACGTCAGTGCCTCACCCACGAGGAGGAAGAGCATGTCCTAAATGATTCCCATAGAAGAGAGTGTAGGGGTCAATTATCTGAGTTAGCAACGACCCAAAAGATTCTACGTGCTGATTATTTTTGTCCCACTATATTTAAGGATTGTGTGGAAACTGTAAATCCCTGTCATACTTGTCATCTCTATACCAAGAAAATGTGGTCACATCCAGCTCCTTTATTTCTCGTCATCGTGGTGGGACCCTTCACTAAGTGGGGGGTTTATTTCATGATGTGTGACCCGGTGTGTGTTGGGAGGTAAAAATATATCATTTTTCGCTGTAGACTACTTTACAAAGTGGGCATAGGAAATTCCTACCTTTAAGGCTGATGGAGAAACACCAATGTACTTCGTCTTCAACCAAATCATTGCTAGGTTTGGAATCCCAAAGAATATTTTCACTGATCATGGCAGTCACTTTCATAACAACATGATGACTGAATTGACCACAATGCTAGGGTTAGGCAAGATCATTCATATTCTTTCTACAATTAGGTGAATGGACAAGTAGAAGCGGTCAATAAGACCTTGAAAACCATTCTTAAGTGCATAATCAACCTGATTAGGTCAAATTGGCATATCATGTTCTATCCTACACTTTGGGAATACGAGACTAATGTCAAGACTGCTATAGGTTTCTCTCCTTTCCATCTTGTGCATGGGGTGGAAGTAGTCACATCATTTGAGTGTGAGATACCATCCTTAAAAATTGCTATTCATGTTCTTCTCGACACTACTGATCTTGAAGAACATTTTCTTCATTTAGAGAATCTAGATGAGCAACGGAGAGATTCACTTACTATAAAGGAGGCACATAAGAACCGGGTAAAAAACCAGTATGATAAATCTATAAAACCCAGGGTTTTCTCCGAGGGAGAACTTGTCTTTCTTTGGAATCAAGACAAGGAACCCCTAAGGGTAGGGAATTTTAAGTCCACGTGGCTAGGCCCATATGTCATGTCGAAAGTTTTAAAGAAGGGATATTATTAGTTAACTGATTACGATGGTAACAATTGTCGAAGCCTAGAAATGGGCTCTACCTAAAGAAGTATTATGCTTAGCCACAGTACTTTTTCTTGTATTATTATTGTATGTTTATTTGCAATAGGTCATTACTAGTTATTGTTTCTTACATATTATGTTGGCTATTTTAGATGTCATCCGAGCAGTTCGTAGGGATCGCTGATGGACCCAACCGTCACACTTTCAATCTGGCTTCAACCGCTTGGTTCATTTACGCACCCTCAAGACAACTAGTTTCCTCTAGTGGCGCTTGCTTAGGTATTGCGACTAATAATATGGATGAATACAGTGTGGTCACTGAGCTGCTTTGGGATTCTACGTTGAATGGTATTACCTTCCTGGAAGTTAGGCTTGACTCCCAATTAGTGGTTTCCCAACTTAATGGTGATTATCAAGTGAGACACCCTACTTTACTACGTCATTTTTTGCGAGTTAGGTTACTTGAAAGGAATTTTGAACTCATTCATACAATCATATTTCAAGGAATCAAAACAAAATCACTTATGCATTTACAAATTATATACTTGATTGACACTTAACACATACATTGTAAAATGAAATATATAGGCGCATTTGAAACACATGTACATAACTAGGTATATATATATATATATATAGATGTATGTATGTATGTATGTATGTATAAAAAATGTTCATAGTACATCGAGTTTGATTCGAAGATCTTGTCATAAGTACATCAAAATACAAAAATAGGATCAAAATCCATAATATACCTAGATCTAGGGCTGATCCTTAGCCTCCTCTGCTACAACTGCCTCTATAGCCTCCCGGTAACAAAGTACAACCCCAATTACCCTTCGAAGAAGGTGTAACTAGGACGAAGGAAATCCAACTACATGCTCCTGCATCACCATAGGGATCCTCTCCATCCTGAGAGTGGGGACATCATGGGTAAGCATGCCCATATTCCCCTCCACCACATGAAGCCTCGTGTCGTCACCTCCAATATCCACAGGCCGAACAAAAGTCCTGGGGTGTTTATCAAGCTAGATTGGTCCTATATCTACATATCAACATAAAGTATATCAAAAGCAAGTACACATGTATATATAAATTTATGAACAAAAATTTCATAAAAATCAAATAATGAAAAAGTAAAAAGTCATACCCATGTCTCCCCATGCTCCTCTAGGAGGGAGTACGAGATCTGGATTGCCCCTGAAATCGAAACCCACATAAAGGAACTACTCTAGGGAAGGTACCTGTCTACTCCACCAGGAGTAGAATTCGTCATCATATCCACTATGGATTCCATCTCCACCACCTTGTTGGAGAAAAATGTCACCCCATTGCGTAAGTCTAGGCTCATGAGTTGGGCATGGTGGTAGTGTCACTATGGGATTGAGGGCAGGAACCCTCTCGAAGAAGAATGCGACCAATATACATGCGTACCCAAAATTTTCTTCCTACCTCTCCTACAGTCATATAACGTCTTTTTCATAATCGAGACTAGTCCTTAGCACCAATCAAACCATGATCCTCGTAGACACTCTATCTCTATGTGCATGTATGTACACAATGCTAAGTGTAAAGAAGAATATCCTACAACTATGGCTATGGTTCTCACTAGGAATTTCAGTGGAAAGCTAGTGATCTACGAAATTGGGATTTTTGTCCTCGATTTCTGGGTCCCGCGTAGGCAATAAGTGTTGATATAATCTTGGACACTGAGAGGATCACCGCCCAGGATGTTTCCCTCCATGTTCACAGGTTCTGCCGTGTGCGATAGACCCGTGATGAAGTATATGTCTTCTACATTCAACTCCAAGGTTTTCCTTGGAGGTCAAATAACCCAAGCTCATGGTCCCAAGAGCTCACTAGTGTCTCTAGTAGACGGACTTGTGCACGCATGTTTGATGTGCAGTACAATTTCAATAAGCCACATATTTTCAAATCTTGCAAAGTCATGGGATCTCCCATTGCATCACAATCCACATCCTCATGCTCTCTTTCTCGCCATTCCAACACCATGTTTTCCTTCCCAAGAAAAATTTTACCATTAGATTTTGATAAAAACCAATTTCATCATTAGATTTTGGAAACAACTAAGTATGCGCAGTAATCGCGACTATGCAGTGTGCACAACGCGATCCATTGGCGGTGTTATAGCCTGTTTTTGTTTTCTAGTTTTAAACCATTTGCTTGTCTTAAAGTATGATTTTTCTTATTGTTTTAAAGTTTTCATCTTGGTTTCTTTTAAGACTTTTTGATTTTTTAGGTTTATATGTTTGATTTAATAGGTTTTCTTTTTAATTTTGGCTTTACTTAGTGAATTTCATGGTTTTTAGGGGCTTATAGGATGTCTATATTGCTAAAAGGTTCTAAAAGAATATCATAAGGTTTGATTAGAAGCTATTTACCAAAGTTTGACACATTGCTTTGAGTTTTGGTTAACAAATTGTTAAACATATATTCTTGTAGCACAAGCACAAAAAAGGTAAACAAGGGCGCTACAAGAAAATTGTGCCTTTGAAAAAAGTCATGATTTTGCTTGTGATTTCCAAAATTGGCGCATGAGAGCAGTTTTTTGCACCTGTCAAGGATTTTCCTACGTGTTTGATGCAGAATAATCATTGTGACAAGTGTTTCGAGATAAGGTAGAAATCATTTGGGTAAGTTGCAATTGTCCGGAGGTTAGAAGATACAGATCATGGAAATAACAATGATCATACATGATGAGGATAATTCGTTATAAATTACACATTTATTGAATGCATGAAGACCACAAAAACTGTATGGAGATCTGGCAGTTCATGATTGAAGAATGAAGATTGTTGGCTATTTAGGGTTTGCAGGGTAAGTGTTTGGCACGATCATGGAAGTTGGAGACATATTTATGAAGGATATTGGACACCTAGGAAGGCAGGAAAGTAGAGTTTTAGCAACCGAATTCATAATTAAAACAGGTATGAAATGAATTACTGACATGCCCTATGATTTCGGGTTCGTTTTGACAGAGGATTATTTATTGATGTTAACTAAGAATACAAGTTTATAAACTTGATTTATGCTCAATGTTAAATCTTTTCTATCAGTAGGGCCGAAATTCTTATCAATTTGTGAAAGAAAATTCATATCAAGGGTTAATTCTCTCAGCTTATGATTAAGTGTTAAAATAACAAACATTCAAATAGTTTTAAACTCTTGGCTGAAGAAAGCACAATTAAGGTTAATCACCACAATGAAGAAGAGTGGGAAAACAAATAGGGCCAAGCCATTAGATATGTCTTGGGTTCAAACTTTCCCTGACTGTGCAAGGTTATTTTCAGAAGTAGGTTGGTTGGATTATTTTGAAAAAATTAATGGTCATCATACAGAGGTTTCATATAAATTTGCTCAGGGATTAAACAAAGATATAGTCACATTTGATACCCTAAAGATTGAGTTGACTAGAGAGCTAATAGTAGAGGCTACAAATATCCCTGATGAAGGTGAATATTGGTTTAAGAAGGTACCTTTTACCTTCAATTCAGAGAATTATTTGCTTCCAAATGTTGTTGCAGACTGGGGTAAAGGAGTACATATACAAAAGTTCAAACCAGAGTGGAGAGAACCAATCAAAATTCTGCAAAGTTATGTAACTTGTGAAGGAAGATATGCATTTGTGTATGAATATCATTTTAGGTTTCTGCAGCATTTAAATAATGAATAAAAAATGAACCTTCCTTTCTTTTTTCTCAGAAGTATGCAAAAGATGTCCAGTAGAGTGAAGGAGCATCAAAATCATACTCAACGGTCCATATTTCATCATGGTCTGATAAAGTTAATTATAACCACAATGCTCCAAAAGAAGGGAAAAACCTGGGACTATTTCTTATTTTGGTCTGGGTTTCAAAGTGAGAAAGAGGATCAATAAAAGAAAATACATGTAAACAAAGCACATAATTTAGTCAAAAAATTAAACAAAGAGGTCATAGTCGAAGCAAAGGAAGATAGTGCACATGAAAGGTCTATGACACAGAAAGTTGAAAATCTTGAGAGTGAACAACAGAATAAAGTTGATTAAGATGAACCATCAAAGGTTCAAAGACAAGATTTAAATCATATAGCAAATACCCTTAATGAAGAAGTAAACCAGGGAGTAGATGAAAGCTTGTTAGAACAGGAACAAGTTCATACAGGAATACATTCATAAAGTAAGGAAAGCCCACTGAATGATGAATTTAAGGTTGACAGTGCACAAGGTTTACAAGAACAATCTGAAGAAAAGTTGGTGTCACAAAGAGTTAAAAGAAAGGTGGTTTAGTCAGTAGCCATAAAGCACCAAGGAAAAACTTTGAGTATGCTGGGAGAGATAGGGGTAGGCTAGAGACCTAAGACCAGACCCCAGAATAAATTGAGATTGAACATGAAAAATTTTTTAAACCCTAAGTTAGCTCAGGAGGAAATCACTGTAATAGAAGACTCTTCTTCCCAAGAAGAGTTAGAAGAAGATGAGAGCTTGAATGTAAGAGATATTAAAGGTAAGAAATAGGTTCCTTTGAAGGATAAGTCAGCCTCAACTGGAACTTAAATCTCAGAGTTATTAAAAGAGGTTCGAAGGAAAGTAAAATTAAGCCATCATCAGGATGATTTAGTGAAGCAACAATCAGTCATGACAGGTTTATGTGCAGATGAAGAAAGGATTGCAGAACCATCAGCTCAATGCAGTTTTAAAGATAATGAGTCCCCAGGGATTCCTGTAGCTATGACAGAGCAACAACAAGAGGAGGATGAGGAGATATTTAAGAGATTGAAGATTCCTTGGATGCCAGAAGAAATGCCTTCATCCTCAGAAGGAAAATGTATTGATTCAAAGAATGAGAACTTACAAAGAAGCATCAAACAGTATAAGCATCAGATAGAATTCCTGCATGAAACAAATGAAGGGTTAGTAGTTGCTAGCAGAAGATTAAGAGAGGATTTAGAAGAGGTTAATAACCATTACCAAAAGTTAATGGTAGTCTCCAAGGAAGCTTTGAAGAGGAAAATACAGACAGAAAGTATGTGTATAGAATTACAACAAACTATTCAAGAAATAACTCAACAAAATCAAGAATTGTCTAAAAGAGTCAAAGACTTAGAAGCTGAGCAGTAGAGAACCAGGAGGAAGACTCAAGATTTGGAGGGAATAGCTCTTTTGGCAGAAGCTGCTAAAGATTTATAAAATGATTTAAGTGATAGATGTTGTTAGTTTATTTTTGTAAAGAAAATAGTTTAGTTTGAGCAACTTTACTTTGTTAAGTGATTCGATGGTATGACCTAAAAAGTAGTTATTCAGTTATGTAACTATTTTTGGGTGTAACTAAGATAAAAGTAACACTGTATAATGAGAGGGGGTTGGAATTTTTGTACAAGGGGAGGATTTCAAGCTACTGTATACAGAGCTAAGTTCAGAAACTCTTATGTACTTTGGATTACTAATTATGTTATATATGCAATCTATAAGCCCATTTTATCTTATTTGCTTGTTTCATTTCTGATTGGTGTGATCACTTACTTTATAAATTCATTTATTGTTTAAGGTTATTTCTCATGGAATGCTTATGAACTGTGGATGGAACTCAGTAATGTTCTTATGCTATTCTGGTTTATGTTTCATATATTATACATCTCAGTCTTATATTGTTGCATGATTTAGTATTTGTCTTAACCTTATGAGTTTTTACCCTCTTGTTTACAAACTGCAAAACCAAAACCCCAAAAACCTGTTTATTTATTTTTATTTCATGAGATTGTGTTGGCTTGTTCTTTATTAGTCTAAGAACAATTTCTGGCACTAACAGGTGGGTTGCACTACATGCAACCCATGGTTATAAAATGCATTCAAGGTTCTAATGAAGGCTACCTGCAGTTACACCGTGGTGCCTTTAGTGCTGGAAAAAAACCCATTAATTGACCATTAAAATTAAAAAATGGAATACATGAAATCAAAGAGGAGGGAGAGAAGAAGTACCTGCACTTCGTGGATTTGAAAATGGTCCACCGGATTTCCCACAATGATCAATCGAAGTAAGGAGGTAAAATTGATAAAATTGGTAAAAAAACTCAAAATGTTAAAAGTCATTTTTTGATTTTGAACTATTTATAGTAAAAAATTGAAATTTTTACCCACTTTTTATAGTTAAAAGTCATTTTTGATTATCTGAACTAACACCATGTTTTTTTACCTAGCTGCTATAGGTCCTGGATGATCCAAACGTTGATTCCCGTCACATATAGGGTAGGATCTAGTCTACGTTGCATACTTTGCACTCACACCTCATCCTCCATTTAAACCTAGGATCTCCTTTCATCCATGGACTATCGTGTATAACCACTTTTTACCTTGCCCACGTCATTGTTCTTCTGTGGATAGGGCCTCCTTTACATTGGTAACCCTAGTTTACAAAATTTTATTGTCTTTATGGTACCCATGTCATAGTTGTGTTAGGTTGCGAGAGCCTTCGTAGTTGTTTTTCATGACAACATGAGCCTCATTTTGCATATTTTTACCAAGATACACCCAATTATAAGGCTCCCCACCCTTATGGAGTTATCTTTAAGCCCTGGTCTGACTCCTTAAATTGACTAGATTTATGAGTTAACTTGTTTGTTTAGACTCGTTAAGGTAAATTGAACAGTCATCCACATCGATGGTAGTTTATCACTTTTTTAGACCATGTGGATTATTTATGAAAAATGAATACTCTATTTTCTTCGGAATTTAGAAGAGTATCTTCAGGCATAGAGTTATCTCTTTTCCAGACATGGAGGACTAAACTTACAGAAAGGGAACATTTTCATGCTTAGTTTTCTCTTTTTCATGCTTTGGACTTAAACATGAAAAATATTCTGAGCGTACTTTATGTATTTTTCATGCTCGCAAAACCCTAGAACAAAACATCGAGTTTACTGTTGTCAGTCCCATTCTCATAAATAAATGGAACTTTTCGAGTGATCTTGCCTTCCTTCACACTTGTTAACTAAGGCTACGTGCTTGTTTTTGAAGGAGCGTCGGTTGGGTGATAATTTACCCCTTTTTCAGACCTTGTCGAGTAAGTACGAAAAAGGTATGCCTTAGTTCTTTAGAAGATAAGAGAGTTCTCCTATGGGTTGTTTTATACTTTTTTCAAACTCAGGAGACTAAATTTATGAAAAAGCACCCCCCTAGAGTCTTCTTTGGAGTTTTAAGACTCTCAAAACTATGAAATCACCAACAAGCATTCAATAATTTGGGCTTGTAAAATCCATGGATTAGTAACCTATCAAGAACTATTCTCTCTCCTCTTCAAGCTTATAAAAAATGAAGAGAGACATGAGTTGACTTTTTTGAACTCGTTAAAACTTAACAAGAAAGTTAAGGAATAATTTCACTCTTCGGGTTATAAGTATGTTGGTAGCATGTCATCCTTGAAAAAAGCACTCTTTAAACCTCCTGATACTCATGTCTCATTTTTTTCATCTCTTAGTTCAGTTATCTCTTCAAGTTATTACTCCTCCACTTGTTATTTATACATGGTGAATCTGATCATGTCTCCTACATGACATATAAGTCTAGTTATGCCATATGAATTTCTAAATATTCCTTGGGTTATCTCTGTGTCATGCTCACTGCTCAAGGATTCTCAACTCTATCTGATCATCCTGATTCCCATCATTTTCATTCCTAATATTACATTGTGTCTACCTTCCCTCATCCAGCCGTCTAGTTACTCTTGTGATTTGTTGAAGGATTCATTACCTTCCTCCTCACACTATGAATTTCGATCAGTACCTCCTGAAGAAGAAGACCTAGTGTTCTGAAGATGGTACCTTAGGATTCACTATCCATATTGGTGAACTCCTTTGCTTCAATTGTCAGCATCATTCATTCATTGATATTCTGATGGATTCCTTCCATGTTCGACTTCAGCTCATATATTCACATGGTAGGAATTGTACTAGTTACTATGGATTTGGACGAAGACCTTGGGTTATAATATCTATAACCTAAGTTGCACAAGATTGTGTTATGCTATATGACACTACTTCCATATATTGAAGACTCATCATTGTATTTTGTGGCTTTGATCCACCATTGTAAAACTTACGTGGCTCTGTTTCCCGTACTATATTATGTAATCGAATAATGTAAAGGAGCTAGTGTTCCACTTTATTGAACATGGCATCCTTAGTAATGATTTTGTACATGACTTTGATCTTTCTATTTCAGGTACCTCTCTACAACCTTGGTAACTGAGTTTCTCCAAGATAAAGATAAAGTTTACTCTTGTTGAATCGAATGAAATAGATAGCTAGAATTATTGAATTGGACACTTGTGCATAACCTGAAAATGAGTTTATCTCTATGCATGATTCCATTGTTGTTATGTTCATAATGAATATGCTCGTTTGTACAAGTATATGGATAATGCATATGTTTAATTTGCATATAGACACATTCTCTTAGTTTTCTTTGAATTTTTAAAATGGATATCATAAGCTTGTAATTGTGCCTTAATCGTGTTCTTGGAAGGATTAAGTACCAATCCTATTAATAAGAGGAATATCTCTGAGTTTCCATGGCTGAAGTACCAGATCCAATGCCCAAGGATGGGAGGGAAATATCAGCAAATAATTGTTTCTAACCAACAGGCTAGCAGCTAGTCGATGAAGGGCCGATATCGAGGCACCAACATTGGAAATTAGGGATCAGGGAAGCTTGGTAGCACTGTGATGGAATTTAAAAATTCCAACTTCTGAGTCTAGGAGTGGCAACATTCAGTGCTTGTGGTTTTTTGAAGTCCTAAAGTTGATATGGCAACACCCCTGGCAATGCTAGAATTTTTGTGGGACAATTCTTTCCAGCCGGTGTCAAATTTTGAGGTCTGAGGAGCTTGCATCGGGTACCTTGAGATCATAGCATCGTGATCACCAAGTCAGGTTGGTTTTGTTAGGGACCCATTATGTGCTTTGACTTCTGACTCTTAATGTACAAAATAGAATAGTCAGAGTCAAGATGGCTGGGAGGTTCTGTTGAGAAGCCATTGTCATGTACCAACTTCCAACTTTCGATGTCTAAAAATTCAAGAGGGCTTGGAAAAGTCAGGAAAGAGGAAAAAAACTGCTGCGACTGTTTATATTAGTTGAGACAATTTATAATGTTGATCAATTAAACTAACTCAAATTAAATGCTAATTAAAGGATTTTTCTGTTGGGAAAAATTTGGAATCCCAATTTCGTATAATCATGTCCTCTTCCTATGGTTGGATGGAGGTATGGGGACATGAAAAATTGGTATAAGAGCAAGAGATATTGATAAATGCCACTTGAAAGAGTTTCCTATCATCTGAAAGGGCCAGTGAGGTGACCGGGGACATGAAATAACTTCTAAACGAGTATGATAGGCCACTGGATACATTCAAAATAAGATTCATTTGAAATATTTGGAAAGATTCAATCAACATATCAACTATATTAAAAAAAGTATATTCAAGATGAACTTGATGAAACATTAGGCACTTGGAAACTATGATTTTTGAGAATTTCCCTATGAGTTAGTAGTCCAATTTGAAAGATGGACTTCAAAATACTTGTGATGAATTATAGTGCATATTGGAATTTAAAAAAAATGTTACAGACATTTGAATTGTGGCAGAGTTCCGCATACAAAGATATTCAAAAAAAATAGGGTGTGAAAGTTTAATTTTTTTTGATAAGCCATTAAGGAGAATTGAAAGAAGTACCATTCAAAAGAAGATATTTTGAATGTGCCCATTGAACCACTAGGGGATTTCAAAAGAATAACTTTCAAATGTGGCTGCTCATTGTCAGGGGATTTCAAACAAAGATACTTTGAATTCCCTTGATAAGCATTCAATCAAGGAATTTTGAAAGCATTCAAATATAAGAAATGTCACCAAGACATGAAATCAAAAGGATATCTTTCAAAAACACATGATGGATTATCAAGTGATTTTGAAAAAAAGATCTATTGGAAACTCCTAATGGACGGTTGGACACTTTGTAAGAAGATCTTTTGGAAATGCTTGATGGAAAATTGGGGATCTAAAAGAGCGACTGTTGGATTTATATTATACTGAGATGAGGGCTGAATTTGTATAAAACATAGATATCAAATCATTTAACAATTAAAAAAATTTCACCACTTAAATATTTTAAGTTGAAACAAACATAATTGCACACAAATATTGAAGAATAATTATATCTATAACTATAAATAAAATGAATTATTACATCAATGGGAGATTACAATATCCAAACATGAGCGCCAACTCATTTCATGCATCGACATTATCCACAAGTAATAATCTACTGGTTATAGGCACCGACCTACAATGACCTCGATGTGTGTGAGCACCAACTCACGAACTTAAGGCACCAACCTAAACATATGTCTATCTTACTGTGCAAACTATGACTCATAGCACTTAGGAACCAAGTCGTGGAAGACTGTAATATCAAATTTTTTTCCAGCTACCACTGAATGTAATCACCCACTCCCAAATTATATTTACCAACTCCAACTGGAAGGAGGATCCAACCCCCTAAATGTTTTACTAGTTACCACTGAAGGAAGCACCCACTCCTTGAGTTTTACCAGTTGTGACTGGAAGGAATCTACAACTCCCTCTTCCTTGCCCCATCCTACCTCCTTGAGATGTTTTACTAGCACCTACTAGAAGGAGGATACAACTCCTTTATCCTTACCCATTCCCACCTCCCTTGAATATAAATAAGTATGTATCAAGAATTGTAATATGCAAATTACCTTGTCTAAAAATTACAACTTCTTTAACTCTTCTGATCTATGTCTTGCCTCTGATTAACTTCATTACGAAAACTGATTTCCTTATTTGAAATGTACGATAATGACTATAATATATTCAATCTTTCTGCATCACGTAGTTTGTGAACATTGAGTTGTTTCCACAATCCGTGATATACGTGTCTAAGTTGATTAGTGTTCCAAACTCAGTTACTTCTGCATCTCTGCGATTTGCATCATTCACTGTGTAAAAACTTCACACATTCAAAATTTCGAGTATCCTCCTATCTAGCGTTATTCTTGTTGTTTATCTCTTTCTCATCAGTGCAATTAGGCTCTGTTTCATAAATATTATTTTTGCGATCAATGAGCCATTGATAACCCAAGAAAACAAAGCTTGATCAAAATATATTATCTTCAATTCTTCATTCTACAAGCTTCCTTCCACATCCATCTATTGATTATTTATACTCTTCCTGTATCAAGATATGTGTCCACTTGTTGAAGGTCCCAATCCTTGAATAACTACCCCACTTGTTTGCATCTTGATCAAGTTATGATATGCGTCGACGTGCCACTTATCAGAATTAAGCTTTGTGGGGTTTAGTGCACATATGCCATTTTATTTGTGGCACTTTTGCACATAAGTTCATATCTTATATTCTTCTTACCATATGCCATTTTTCGTGGGACTTTTGCACATAAGCTCATATCTTATATTCTTCTTAACAAATGCCATTTTTTGTGGGACTTTTACACACAAGTTCGTATCTCATACTCTTCTTCATAATTCTCATACTAAAGCGGTATTTGTGCACAACTTCCATTTTTCATTTTCTTCTTTCAAGGCTGTTATAAGCACACATATGGCCCATGTTATATTAGGATCTTTTCACTCTATAAACTTATGTATTTCTTCAAAGTGGATTTGTATGAGGATCCCTTCATTTTCTTTTTACATAAATAATAACACTTGGGTTAAACATTTTTTCCTTTGACATTATTGAAAACACATGTCTTTTGACATCAATGATAACACTTGGATTCAATGTTTTGTCCTTTGAAATCAATGATAACACTTGGATTCAATGTTTTTTCCTTTGACATCAATGATGATACATGTTGAACAACAACTTCAAAAATATCTAGATAGATCGTAGGGGATTTTTGAAAGAAGGTATTCCTAAATTTCCCAATATATTCCTAGACGAGTTGGTAAAATTGAAAGAATATATTTTTTCGAATGTTCTTAATGAACCATCAAGGACTCTTGAAACATGGTCTTTGAGTATGTTCTAATAAACTATAAAGAAATTTCCATAAAACATTTTCAAAAGTGGCTCGATAGACCATCGAGAGCTTGAGAAGAATTTCTTTGAGAATGTCCTAATAGACCATTGGAGACTAGTTAATAGATATATAACCAATATAGATAAATGCAACTAATAAATATAAATCAATTTACTAAGTTAATATTGTAGTGATTTTTAATAAAAAACAATGAAATATCTAAACCTATTATTAAAATAAATGAGTTCTATATCTACTTGTCAACACCATTTATAATAAAAAGTAAGACTATATATAATAAACATGAGAAGTAATCTACACTTCTAATATAATGTCTTAAAGTGATTCCAAAAATATGAATTGTGGAAAATAGTCTAAGCATTGAAATAATGCTTATGGGTCTCCTTTTATGTTTGGTTGTTTCTCTTATCCTTGATGTTGTTGTCTTCAAGTGCACACGTGTGATCATTTTTCTTCATTATTTGTTGGTTCAACTAGTAGGTGGGCCATGTGTTAGAAAAATGAGAAGAGTTGCGAACAAGTAGTTCTTAGCCTCCAAAAGTTAAAAATTACACCTAGTTTTCAAAATTTTGATTCCTGTTTGGAATTGGAGTTAATATATCATATTTTTATATTGAGGATTTTATAGTTGTATCATATCATATCATATGTTTAGATTGAGGATATTATATTTCTATCATATCATGATACTGTTCACCTATGGACCATAAAATTTGGAAGAGAGATTGTAGATCACATCTTCAAGTTGCAGCTATGAAGCTCATACCAGTGAGTGATGAAGATTGGGAGCAGTATGAAGTGGAAGAAGTTATTTACATAGATAGAGGCTTGTCCATTTATCATGAGGAGGGTTTTTTCACATATGAAATTATATATAGATAATACATAAGTTTTGATCCTCCAATGGTTAAGAAATATTTTTCAAAAGTGATAGAAGTAAGTGAAAACATGCCCCATTGCTACCAGAAGTACATAGAATTGGGTAAGGAGATTTGTGAAGTTGTGACCTTTACGTATTTTATCTAGCTCAGATATGATTTTTTCCCTAGTATGTATATGAGGAATCATTGAAGAGAAATAAACCATTGAAATAAGAAGAGACATGTAAGGAGGAGCACATGGCACTATAGGAAGAATGCTAAGTAGAGGAAGAATGAGCAAAAGTAGAGCTAGAAGAACCAGGAACATAGCCTACAACCACTTTCGTAGAAGATGTAATACAAATGTATGACCATAATTGTGTTTTTTTCAGCAATCAAATTCCTTTGCATCATCATGAGATAGTATCCACTTTCGGAGAGAAGGTTTGCATGGTAGAATCTCCTAATGTTGAGATTCGAAATATTGGTGACAAGGATGATTTATGTGAGAGAGATGAATTGTTAGAGGGGAGTTTGCATGAATCACATGAGTTTAATGAAAAAAATATGGAAATATACACAATGTTGAGATAATGTTATTGTATGACTTTGAGATCCAACTCTTAGTCTCAGAAGAGAAGGTGTTGCAGGTATTGTCAAGAATCGATGGAACACATAAATTTGTTGAAGACCTTATATGGAGGACCCAGTTGGAGGAGGGGAATATAGGCTTGGTTGAAAGTGTCTTTAGTATTGAATTATGCATCATACAAAAATAAATTGTGAGAATAAAATCATATTACTTGCAACTCTTAATGGATAGATATCTTGCTCTCAAAATTGTTGAATACAAGGACATGGAGGTAGAGTAGCTACATATGGAGTTGGGAGGATCACATCCCTCCTCTTCACCAAAACTAGTCACATATAGAAGTCTAGTGACACTCATACCTTAATGGAGGAATCTCATGATACGTTTGAACATGGAGATAAATCATATTTTCAAGTGTTCAAGAAAAGAACTATCATGGAGGATCCTGGAAAATCACTGGATTTGATGCAGAAATACCATGATCCACCTTTATGGGAAGAAAAAATAGCTTTGAAGAAGGTGGTTGATTACATTCAATATGTATCAGCTAACAAAATTGTCATGGACTGGCTGGATAACTGCATAAAAGAAATGGATACTGAAGGGTGTGCAAGTCCTGCTCACATTGGTAAGAGCTCATTTTGTATTTTTAGTATATTTATTGAAGCATTTAACATTGTAATGTTTTGTGAGAAGCAACAAAGCAATCTATGGTTGTAATATGATGCATTCCATATGCATGCATTCATGGATTAGGTGTTCAAATGTAAGGTAGGTTTGCAATCACCATGTGAGAGAATATAAAATTTCATTCATGGAATATTGGATGCAATAGTGCAATAAATAAACTTGTTGGCACAAGGGGATATCCAAATCTTAATGGATCAAATCCCTAGTGTTCTGAGCGGCATTGGTAGTGATGCACTATCAATTTGGTTATGGTATCTTGGTATAATTTGGAATGACAAGGTGTTATAGGAGACCAAAATGTGGACAGGAATGAAACATGATTGTTAGAATAACCAAAAACCCATTCCCATACTTAGGATAAAATAATTAATATCTTTGATTAATTTCCTAGATCCTACACTAGCTAGTTGGCATCCACTTGCACCATTTAGTCAAAACGTGCCTAAAATTTCTTGAGGAGCAATTTCATAAGATTCTAGATAAGATTATGAAAAGTATGCATAATACCCAATTTAGTAAGTGTGCATTCCTGCCTTATCTCGAGTTTGATTGCTTTTTAGCATCTTTTAAAGCAAGAGGTGAAAGCTAGTCACATGGAAACTACCATGTCTTTTTGTACAACTCATCCTCCATATTTTTCTCTCCTGAAAGCATGAGTATATTTACTTCCCATCACTTATCATCTGATACACCTCATTCATCCAATTCGTTCCCTCCTTGACTGGTTTGGAAAGTGTTTTATGCACCTAGGGGGGATTGTTTACTTTTAGTAACCTTTCTTTTGTGAGGATTCAACTTGCCTCCTTAGGAATTTGAATATTTGATGTAATTATATATTTGTTCATCCTATTACTTTATAAGGTTGGCTGATGTAAACTTATGCAATGCAAATTTGTGTTAACTGGTCTCCAATTTGAGTGGATCTATGCATGTTTTTCAAGTAATTTTGTGAGTTCAATTGATCTAAATTTGGGATAAATTTTCACATGGTATAAGATCTCCTTTAGCTTGAATTTTTTCCTCTCTTATTGCTTTTTCAGGTGTTAACACTCATAATTTACCCTCAGTTGTGAAAGGATACTCCTAAGGTAACAAAACAACCAATCTTTAGGAGGAAAGTTGGATTCTTTCCTACCAGAGAGGGATCTCTCAATAAATAACTCAAAGGCCATATATATTTGAAAATAAATGAATTTTAATAGTAAAAATGGCTGAAACTGGTGGTCATTGGGCATGGAGTCAAAAATGAAAAACAAGTAATGACAGTGCTTTGCAATGCAGTTCTTGACAGGGGCAGGGTAGCCACTCTTTTACAGCCAAAATGCTAGTTATATGGTGATAAGGAAGAGTAAGGAACATTCCATTAATATGGGCATATGAATATGAATCCAATATTAACTTTAGTGGAAAAATATTTGTGAATGATTGAAATTAAAGGATCATAGCATAAGATTATGAATTCTAACCCAATATACACTTATTCAAGCACGAAAAGATGACATAATGGAAAAGATACACAAGAAACACAATCACATGAGAGAAATAAAGTACAGACTGTAAAGTGAATAACACAAGAATCTCTATTGGAAAACCTTCTTAGCTCTGAAATCTTTATTAATATTCTGAAGCTCTCTTACAAAAATAAGTTCTTGCTCACGGGATCAAACCCTCAATACATTGAAAAATGTTTCTTCAATACATTCAAAATGATCTGATGAGATGATAACTACTTGCATGCTAAAAGTAGGCAAAAATAGCTGCCTTATTACACTTGTCATTTAAGTCCTAACTAACTAACTACTCAAAAATCTATTACATTTTTCAAAATAAAACTTGTCTTCATAATTCCTCAAACTTCTTTATTGACGCAACTTATACTTTGTTATGCCAAACTTCTCAATTGTCTTCCATTGGTCCACAGATGGAAACTCTAGATTTTCCATTTCTTTCACTAATATTCTCAATTCCACATGATCCACATATGAAATGGGTGGCAATTGGGAACAAACTGTTATGAAAGTGTTGATTATCTGAAAATCCACTGATAATTTGTTAACCACAGTTTTCCCTGACAGAGATTGGTTCATATCTTCAAATTTCCTGTGATCCAATCTACATTTGAATAAGAAAGTCTGATATTCAACCTGAGATAAAATTTTACCATCTTCTTCCCAAAAGGAAGGAAAACCTTTCTGAAAAAGAGTCACAAATGAAAATTTGAAAATATTCACCTGATGCTACATTATGTCAATCTTTTCTTGCAAAGTTTCTAAGTGCTAATGTTTTCCTACTACTTTCCTAGCCCAAGCGATCATTGCAATTTTGTCTTTAATTCCCATTATCCTTAAATCTTCCTCTGGCAAAGTATTTAGGAAATTTATTGTATTATTAGTTGTTCCCACTGGATTTTTATTCAAAGCTTCTTTTACTGCAGTACAAATTTGTCTGGCTGTGTTTATTACCATCTATTTTTCCAAAATATAATTTAAATAACGTCTAAGCTTAACAACTTCAACAATTATCATGTCTCAAATGAGGTGTCTTGCTCTTTGCATTGGAAATTTCCCAGACAATTGCTTCACTAATTTCTCATTTTTATCCAACAATTATTTATATTTGTTCTCCAATGTTTTCCTTTTTTTTTTCAAAACTGCATTAGATAGACTTTTCTTTTGACTCTTTAATCCAACAATCTCCAAGTATCTCAGACTTACTTGGGACATAACCTGTACAATGGATTATGTACTTGTTTCTGCAATAGGTTGGATTATTTGTACTTCATATTCTTTACTCTTATCCTCTTTTTCTTTTTCTAAAGCCAATTTTATTTCATTTAAAACATCAATTTTTTTCATTCAAAATACTTTTATCTTTTTCTTATTCCTTCTTTTCCTCAACAAACTTCAATAGCCTTGCTTTGCTTTCATTCAACTCTTTAGCCAGCAGCTCTTTTTCTTTCTCCAATCCTATCAAATTAGAAGTCTGAATTAACTGTGTTGCAAGGATTTTCAACTTCTTTTTTAGAAACTGAATTGTATTCTCCTTCTCTGCAAGGGTTTTGTGTGTGACCTCTCTTTTATTTACTTCATTATCTATAGACAACAAATCTCCTTGAAGTTTCTTTATCTGTTGCTGGTGCACTTTATTCTCCACTTTCTCTTGCCTCAGCTGATTTTCTATTTTTGCTTGTGTGGATTGCAATTTGGATACATTCAAGGTGGATTTCAAGAAATCACTGTAAATAACCTCCCCAGTCTGCTTGTGTAAGTGGATCATGTCAGGTACTGGGATATCTTTTAGGTTCAACTTCATTTTTCTGTAATGTTCTTAGTGGAAGTTGTTGAATTTAAAGTATTCTTAGCATGATCTTTGACTGTTACCAATGAGACTTCTTTACTTGATATTTTACTGACTTCTGCATATAATTTAAAAGATTCATTTAAAGATACCTCCCTATCATCCTTGAATTTATCATATAAAACATCTTTGGATTTAAATTTATCACTTGATGTCTCAGGCACCTCTGAGAATTCATATTCTTGTACTTCAAAGGATTGGCCTTTGACCTTTATCTTTCCTTTCTTATTTTCAGTTTTAATTGTCTCTACCAATTATCTTTCAGATTCAGTCTTTTGTTTTTTGGATGCTTCTGAATTATCCTCTTCCTCTGTTTCTATGTATTTTGACTTAGTCCTCTTACCTATCATTCATGAACTAATTGCAATGGAAGTGACTATTTCTGTTGCTTTTATCATGGCCAATGGATTTTCATGTATAACCTATGTATCTTCCCTCTATGATGGATAATCCAACCAATTGTCTCTTTCAGCCAATCCTTCTAGTTCCTGTTGTTCAAAAGCATTGTTCTTATTCATTTGCATTATTTGTGAGATAACATGTTGTGGATCATGAATGTTGTCGGAGAAACCACAGTATTGAAAGGACCAAGTCGACGTTTCAGATCCATATCAGGATTCGTCATCAGGACAATGTCAAATGTGGAGAGGAAAGACTAATAGATAAATACTAGAACTGTGTAGAGAAAGATCTAATGTCGACCTGGGTGGGAGGCTAGGGTTTGGTAGGTTAAAATTTTTTAATTTTTTAAATTGTGCTGAATTAATTTATTAAATCGTTCTGAATTAATATATTAAAACTATTTAAAATATTAATTTATGACTTTTTTATAAAAGCCATAAAATTATAAAAGTTGCTTGAAGTTTTTTATTTTAAAGAAATTTTAATTCTTAAATTAAGTTTATTAAAGACCTTAAAAAGACCATAGTTAGTCTTTTAACTTATTAAATAATTTTATTATTATTTAGAGAATTATAAAAAATTGAAGAATTTTTAAGGTATAGTTAAAATTAGTTCTAAAATTAACATTAAGTTAATAAGTTTTTATAATTAAAATTTTTAAAGATTTTTTAAAAAATCTTAAAATTTTTTAAATTTATTTGTTACTCATATAAAAGTTAATAATAATAATTAAATTCATTTTTATTTTTAAATTATATTTTAAATTTTAATTTAAATTTTTTTCTTAATGTGTTGGAAATTATTTTTATATAATTCTTAATTATAATATAGAATTTATTAATGTGTTAGGGTTTTTAGGTCTTATTAAGGACTAGGTACGAGGGTAAGAGGAAAAGGCATGGGGCGAGAGGCTGAAAGGAGTAAAAAGGAAAGGTTAAATAAGTTAAGACCAAGAGAACCTAGTCAAGGGACATAATGAGGGGGGAAATTATCTTTTTGATTGAGAATCGAGGGAAGCCAACTCGTGCTGACCTGGAGGCTACCATCCCTATTTAGATTGTGTGGAAGTTTGATTATTTCCAAGGATTCTTTGAATTTTCTTTTGAAATAGTGGTCTTCTTTTGCGAGGATTATGGTGTCTTCTAGGCAAATGTGATGTTTGGTTTTGGAAACGTGTTCTGCAAGGGCTGAGGTACAGATACGTTCTTTTCTAATGTTGGCCCCATGTTCCTTTAACCGGGTGTGGAAGGAATGTCCCTTCTCACCTATATAGCTAATCTTGCAAGAGCAAGGGACTTTATAAACCCCTTTGAACTGTGTATGATCAATAGGATCTTTAACGGTTCTCATTCTCTTCTTAATGGTCTCTAAGGGTTTGAACGAGATTGTAATGTTGTTTTTGTTAAGAATTCTAGAGATGTTATCAATTACCCCTTGTATATAGGGTAAGTAAGCCCTTGGGTTGGTGGTGGTATTGTTATCGAAGGTTTTCAAACTAGTGCGGCTCTTGTTGTGGTCCTTACTAAGGGTCTTCATGATAACCTTGGGTTTGTAACCTATGTTTGTGAAAACTTCTTTGAGGTGGTCTTTCTCCTTTTCAATATGTTTTGAATCCGAGATCCTGGAGGCTCTCACTGCCAGGGTGTTGAGAACTCCTATCTTTTGGGAAGGGTGGTGGCGGGAGTCTGTGTGGAGGTAGCTATCCGTGTGAGTCTTTTTATGGAAGACCTCGTGTCCAAGAGTGCCATCTTCTTTCCTAGTAAGGAGGACATCTAGAAAAGGGATGCTCCCCTTCTCCTCGAGTTCCATTGTAAACTTGATGTTGGGGGAGATACTATTAAGGTGTGTTAGGAATTTTTTTAGTTCATCTTCAACATGTGGCCAGACCACATTTGTATCATCTATGTACCTTTTCCATTTTGATGGTTTTAGAGGATAGGAGTCTAGAGATTTTCTCTCAAAGTTTTCCATAAAGAGGTTAGCAACTATGGGTGAGAGGGGGGATCCCATGGCTACACCTGTGGTTTGCTCATAAAATTCACCCTGGAAACTAAAGAAGGTTGATCTAAGGCAGATTTATGCTAGCTTGGCAGTGTGAGGGTCGGTGGCATCCTTGATAACTTGGATCGCTTCATCTAAAGGTATCTTTGTGAAGAGTGAAACCACATCAAAGCTTAACATTATGTCATTAGGTTCTAATTTCTCTTCTTTGATTAGTTTCACAAAATCACTTGAGTCCTTAATGAAGGAATCGGTATTTCCAACCAAGGGACCTAAGACCTTGGCTATGTGCTTAGCAAGCTCATAGGTGGGGGATCCTATAGTGTTGACGATAGGCCAGAGTGGAACCCCCTCTTTATGGATTTTGGGAAGGCCATAAATCCTGGGAGTGATATCTCTGGTGGGGATAAGGCGTTTTTGCAAATACTCATCTAAATTGGAGTTCAGAATAGCTTTTTAAACTTCTTTAGTCACTCTAAAGATAGGATTACTATCTAGTTTCCTATAGCTACCACTAGTGGTGAGGTGGTCAAGCATTTTAATATTGTAGTCAGCCCTATCCAAAATCACAGTGGCTCCACCTTTGTCTGCCTTCAGAATAACTATGTCTTCATTAGCCCTAAGGTTTTTTAAGGCAAGTTCTTCTTCTTTTGTAAGGGCAGCAATTCCATCTTCTGGAGTAAGAGCAACAATTATGTCTTCTGGTGAAAACGTGGCCTACCTAGAAAAATGACGATTGGAAAGATAGTTGTCTGACTTGGATTTGTCCACGCAGAAAATGATTCCTTCTCCCAATGCACAAAATACAAATAATCCTTGAACACATGCCTTCCCATTTTATAATATTGTTAACATAGTGGTTTTGGAATCTAGGAAATGGTTTTATTTTACATTAGTAGAACTCTCTATTAATCCCCATGCACGCCACAAGGGTAGATCCCTTTTTTTCCATAAATTCAATCCACCTCTCTTTTAACCATTGATCTTGATCACCTGTTAACCTTATTTTTCCTTATTTTGTTTCACAACCTGTTGTTATCCTCCTTGTACTTTCCCCTAGCAAATCATCTACATGTCGTAGATATCCTATACCTTCATCATACACCATTGATTTCCTCCACCATTTAATACACATATTTATTTTTCACTACCCATTTGATTTGTAAAACAACGTCCAACTTCTTTGGGTGGATCGGCTAATAGCTGATGATCTCATCCACCTGTAATGTTGACCGTTGATCAATTATGATATTTAAAAATTCCACCGATCTCCAACTTGTCCCCTATCATGCTTGTTCTCCTAGCAGACCCCATCTCCACCATTGATATTCCTTACATCTCATCCTCACCGTCAATCTAGGATACTTTTAAAACTTTCTGCTCACCCTCGACTCATGTTCTTCCATGCATCTTGGCATAACGGATTCTATCTGCGCCGTAGATATCATCTTATTTAATCCTCCATCGTGTATTTGAGTGGGTTGTAAACCTTTTTGCTGATCACCAAATTTTCTTATTCCACGCAACTTTGATTAGTGGATCCATTACCTATCGTAGATCCCCCTGCCTGAAGATCTAGATCGTCGAAACTTTCAGCATATACCATAGGTGCTATTTTATTTTTATTTTTTATCCCCTTTTGAACCTTATGATCACATGGGTTTTACAAGGGATTAGAGACCTTAGTCTCTAATTTAGAACTTATTTCATCATCTTCGGTCATATTGTCAAAAAATTTATATACCACACCCTTATTTGACCTTGAGCCTCTTCATTTCAACTGCTAACCCAAACAATGCTAATAATAGGATCAACATCACTCTCTTAGGGAGTGCATTCAATCTGTTTAGGGAACAGTTCCTGAAGAAATGGATCAATTTCAACATATCATCTTGAATCCATCCATTAACTTCGAATGGAAGGAACATATGGAGATTTTGATGAGGAGAAAAAGGCCTCTTCAGAGTGACCATGGGAACTGAGGCTGAGCCCAATGTAGCAGTAGAGAAGATCAAGTGGGACAACATGAGAGATGAGGGGTATGGTCTCTTGTGTCTCAACATTTCCACAGACCTTATTTTCAATCTAGATGGATTGAAATCACCAAATGAAGTATGGGAGAAAATCCAAACCTTATTTGGAAAGATAGATGAAATGAGAGGAAATTCACTGGAGAATGAGCTTGTCTCACTGAGTCCAAGAAATGTATAGTCCTTACAAATCTACTTCTCCAAGTTCAAAGCTCTTGTTATTCAGTTAAAGCAATGTGGTATTGAAGATAAAGATGAACAACTAGTCTTGGCTATCCTTTCGAAGCTTTGCCTTGACTATTCAATCTTTGTATGAACCTTCCATGCCACAAAATTGACAGTTCGAAACTGGAATATGCATTCACTTGCAGAGTTCATGGAATCCTTGACCTAGGAGCAAGATAAGTTAGTCATGATGGCACAATCAAGCATTCCAAATATCAAGCTTTGGTTGCTGGAGATTCAAAGGTGGATTCCAAAGGCAATAAAAAGTAAAAGAAGCCTCAAGATCAAAAGAAAGACAAGTCCAAATCTCATAAGGAGTCTTCAAGCTCAAAGAAGAATTCCCAGAAGAACAAAAGGTAAAGGTGAAATGAGTAAGTGCACATACTGTGGTAAAGGATATCATCCAGAGAGCTCTTGCATGAAGAAACAAATTGATATGTTGAGTCAACTCCTTAAAAAGAACAACATCTCTCTTCCTGAAGGCACAAAGAAGAAGGAGAGTGCATCAAATTTTGAAGACAAGGAGAGAGTTCAAGCACTGGTAGCAAGCACTAAGGTATCCTTCCTTTATCATTGGTTCTAGAGCTTCGAGACACATGGTTTAGACACAGGACATATTCTCCTCTCTTGATGATTCGAATGGTCCAAAAATTGTTTTGAGAGATGATTCTGAAACTAAAAGTAAAGGGAAGTGTGGAAAATATATTGACCACGGTTACTTCAATAATGTTTTGTATGTCCTAGGTATTGTTTCTAATATCTTGTCAATTTATCAGATGACCCACAGCGGGTCTCCTAAGAAGGTTGTCTTCACTCCCAATGATGTTGAAATCGTTGAAATTTTGAATGGTAGAGTCATACCAAAAGGTTCTGTTGATCATAGCTCTAAAGTGTATAAGTTCTCACATTGATTAGGGGAAATTTGAGGTCTAAAATGGGCCTCATAAGAGATATAATAAAATATTATAAGTTAGTCATTTTGTGGGGAAGGTATATTTACAACTCATCTCTTACACTAAGTTAAATTTAAAATATGTCTAAAATAAAACCAATAAAAAAAAATCTTTGATATGACTAAAAGTAAAGTAATTTTGAGTACATAAATGACTTGTAAATATAATATGATTGATATGACTAAGAATAAAATTATTTTGAGTACATCAATTAGTTTTGAATATAATATAATGAATGTACTTATAAAGTACTCATAAAATAAAATATATTAATTTTGAAATTTGAAACATAAGTTATTTCTTCAATATTCAAAATATATTTATAAACCATGTATTTATAATTTTGAATTTTAAACATAAAGTTAAATTTAAATGAATAAATTATAATTTCTTATATATATATATATATATAAAATAAAAATTAATTTTAAAATATAAATATAAAACTATAAATTAAAAAAACATTTTTTAAATTATTTTTCATCTTTATAACACACCTTCAAAATCACATGTAAACTCATTTTTAATAGTTTCTTGTGATATATATTATGTATGTTATATATCATTTTTAATACAATAATTAATAACATTATTAAATAAATTTTTAAAAAAATGTTAATATTGGAATGAAGAAATAATACATAAATTTTTATCATGAAAAAGTTGAGTTAATATTAAGCAAATGAGATTATATGTAATAAAAATTATAATAATATAATATCTTATTATGATATAATAGTTAATTCAAATTGCTACATTGAGATTTTATGCATGTATTTGTTTTTGTAACTTGAATGTACATGTCTAATTTATGTTGGTATAGATCTAAGTGTTTCAAAGGTTAAAAAGTGATAATAAAATATGAACATTGAATAATACCTAAATTTAAAAAAAGTATTAATATTAAACTTTAACATGATATATATATATATATAAAATATTTTATTTTTATAAAATAAATAAATAAATATATTTTTATATTTAAATAATAATTATAATAGATTATTATGTATAGTAATTATTTAAAAAACAAAAATTATTAATCATCAAATTGTTTTTATTATAAGATGTTAAGTGATTTTGATTTTAAATAAAGATTTTACATCTATATTTTAAATATTGAAAAAGTAATTACATAATTTTATTTTTGAATAAAGCATTTACTTTTTTTATATTTGTAATTTATTTTATATTAAAATATAAAAAAGTAATCACATTTGAATAAAACATTTTTTTTGGTATTTGTAATTTATTTTATATTAAAATATAAATAGTACTTTTCTTTCTAAGTACTTTAAGAGTACTTTAGTACATTTATATTATATACAAAAATAATCTATGGGTACCATTTTCATAATGAGTATTTTACTTACAACATTGATATAGTTAAATATGGGTTTTCACTTACCATTTACAATTTGACAAATAAGCATCCTTAACTCAACCAATGCCACCTCAACTATTATAGATGATGTCATCCTCTAGAATGTGATTAGTTCTTTTAAAGTGAATTTTGATAGTACATTTTTTGTTTGGAGGCCCATTTTTGACCTCAAAATTTCCCTAATAGTTTCATGCCCTTCTCAAATCCCTATGCTCTACTCACCCATGCTAATGAATATAGAAATATATGGCATTAAAGGTTTTTCCATCTAAACTACAAGTACCTATCTGATTTGTGTGACAAATACATGGTCATAGGGTTTCCCAAAATCAATTTTTCTAAAGGTGTATGTTAAGGATGCATTCTAGGAAAACACCTAGAGCATAAGTATGAGAGAGCTAGTCATGAGCAAACCGCTGCACCCCTTGAGTTTATTCATAGTGACATAGTTGGTCCTTTCACCCATATGTCAATGAGTTAATCCAAGTATGTACTAACCTTCATTGATGACATTTCCAGATATTGTTGGGTCTTTTTCTTCAAGTACAAGTCAGAAGTTTTTGACCTCTTCAAAGATTTTAAAGCCTTGGTTGAGAGCCAGTCTGGTAGAAATCTCAAAGTCCTCAGATATTATAATGGTGGTGAAAATGTCAAATCTTAATTTATTCAATATTGTGAAGATGCAGGTATCCATATGCAACACTCTATTCCTTACACACCTCAACAAAATGGTGTTGCTGAGAGGAAAAATAGATCTCTCAAGGAGATGGCCACTTGCATGATGGAGTCTAAAGATTCACAACCAAATTTTTGGATTGAATAAATAAACTATGCATACTATATCTAGAATAGGGTTCCTCACAAATATATTCATGGAATCACTCCTTTCAAAGTGTTGGGCCAAGAAAAGTGCACAAGGAAGAAGCAGGCGCACAATCAAAGAAGGGAAAGTGCGCGCGCGACAAGTGAAATGCAAGTTAAGAAGGAAGGAAATGAACCAGTGCAAAAAGATAAAACATGCGCGCGATGGAGAAAGGCGGGATAAAGAAGGAAATGAAGTGTAGTGTAGAGGAAGCTGTGGCATGGTTGGTGCGGCGAGGAAAAGCACATCCAGAGTAGGTGGAACAGGTAGGTAGAAGAGTTAATGCTGGACAGACAAAAATCAAGGAAGACGGCGGAAGGACGAACTGGTAGAATATGAAAGGACATTTTTGTGGCTAGTTATGACTAGTACAGACGAGTTGAAAGATGTTTCCATGGCCAGTTAAGGCTGTGGTTAATGCATTACAGGAATTTCACAGATAGGTATGGGCAGACATTGAATGTAATAGAGGTTGTTGTAGCTACTTGAGTCTGTAATAACTGAGTAGTACTCATTCGACCCTGCGTGGTTTGGTAAATAATATAAATAGAAGGAACCCGCTCTGTATAAGGTTCCAGTTGGTTTTTAGTCATTGGATTCAGTTCGTTCAGTCAGTTTTGATTAGATTTTGTTAGATTCAGTAGTCGACTCAGAGGAGAGTCTAGTAGAAGTAGAAGGTTGTTGAGCCATAGATCTTGCAGCTATGTGTGCAGACTGCTAGTAAAGTAGAAGAGTCGATCTAGGCTATGTGTGGATCAGTAGGAGTAGATAGAAGAATAAGCCAGAGAGAATGAGAGCAAGAATATTGAGTCAGAAAGACATATCTTAAGAACAATCTAGAATTTATAGGCTGCAAGGTGCTACCTATATTTCTCATGCCAAATGAAGAGCACCTTGGTGGTTTTTCCCAGACGGGTTTCCACGTTAATTCATGTGTATTATGTGAATGTTTATGTGATTTTTTGCTTATCTTACATATTTAGAGTTATAGTTGCTTTGAGTGCATGTCGCAATATAAATGAATGATTGTTTAAAGTATTGTTGGATGATTGTGTATGAGTTCACGATTAAATATTCTAAGTTAAAATATAAGTCACGCACTACTTGTTAATTATAAGGAAATGGCTGCATCTCATACTTGCGCTAGTCATTAAGAAGTTAAGGACAAGGTCGTGTCACGCGAGTGACCTGTGGCACTTGGTTGTGTCACTATCGCAGAGTGGAAGACTCCATCCCATCATCTTTGTTGAGTGCCTTAGCCAGGTGCCAAGGGAATATAATCCCTCGCCAACTACAGAAACATGGTTCTTACAGTTACACATTAAGATATCTAAGATGAGACCGTGCTTGCCTCGTGGGCATCGCCAACTGAACTTGCTTTGTCAAGCTGATATCTTTTGGTGTCTTGTTGTTATTGTGTTTTTTATTGAACCATGGGTCGAGACAAGAAGGAGAAAGAGGCCAAAAAATGGTTTCGTTGTCGGGACCATTAACCATTTGAGTCAAGGGAAATGTTGTGGCATCCAACGAAGAACGAGATAGAGGACTAGCTGGAGTCTAAGAATCTAGCATTCGCACAAGAAGAGAGCACAAGATCTCAGTTGAGCACAAAAAATTGGGTGGACGAGTACATATATTCGAATATTCATGAGATCTTCTTTGCAAAGTTTCCCATTGTACTACATGAGTGGTTGTCAAGATTGGAAAGAAGGCAGACAAACTTCTAGAGAAGAGAAGCAGTCAAGTGGAGTGATCAGTTGGTGCTCAAAGTAATCAATGTAAGCCTACACCATCTCTAGAGCTATCAATTTTTGGGTTGACAGTATTTTGCAAGGATATATTACTGAGTTTGCAGTAGAGGCTATAACCTCATATAGTGAGGCTGAAAGAAATTTTTTTTAAGGACCCTGAAGAAGGTACTTGTTATCTATCGGTACATGGATCAAGATGATCTTTTATGAGAAGGATCTTGTAGTTGAATAGTTGATTCACATACCCGAGAGGAAGGCTATGTCACAGCCGACCTGTCAAGAAAATGGGAAACGATGAGTTGAGATGTTCCCAGGAAGTACAAAACCTGAACTAGAAGCTGTATTTCTAAGGAGTTGAAAGAGATTCATATCAGGGAAGAGAAGAAATATAGAGGAAGGTCGACGAGCTCAAAGCCTATTCGAAGAGAGAGAACATGAAATTTAGTCGCAAGTAGATGAAGGGTCTTGCGACGAAGAGGAGGACTATAGCCCGATCTCTGAAGGAGCAGAAGACTCTGAAGATACTGATGAGAAACCAAGGTTGGGACACAAATACATCACACGAGGAGTATCTCCAGAGGTAAGGTCTAGAGCCTCATCTCCTGAAAGAATTGTTAATACTGATAGTGCTAGCACAACAACTAGCACGGAAGAGAAAACACCTTCATTGGATCAATCATCAGATAACACCGATGCCACCTCAATTGCTGGGGCAGATATCTAGTTACCTACATTAAATGGTAATGGAGAAGAATATCCAGAGTAGCATTGGTTCATCTATGAAGCTATTTGGATAGTTCACTTAGTTCAGAACGCAGACTTAAAGAAAGCGCAGATGATCACGACTCTAAGGGGTCGTGCGCTCGACTGGTTTATGAAGTTCTGCATGGTACCACCAGGAAGACCACAGAAAACCATTGAAGAGATACGAGCAGCAATTATCACTGAGTTTAGAAAAACTAAATCCAAGTCGCAGTGTATCATTGAGATCAAGGAAATCAAACAAGCATTGGCAGAGTCGGTATGGGACTTTGACCAATGGTTTAAGCCTTTGATGGCCAAAGTAAGTTTCTAGATGTCAGATGTTCAACATAAGGAGTGGTTTATTGATGCACTACTACCACACATTCGAGGCCCATTGATGCAACAAAATATTGAGTCACTAACAGAAGCGATGGAGTTGGCAATGAAGCTAGAAGCTTCACCAATCGGTGATGGTGCCGCAAGGATGGTACAGATTTAGTCACAGTTGGCTAATTTGACAATACAACTTTAGGACATCAAGAAGGGTAAGGAAACCCACGTAGATTTATGGTGCACGAAATGCAGAACGGACGAACATACCAAGGATAATTTTTTGATATTCATGAATTACGTCTCATTCGGTGCACCAAACCCGTTCAGTTTCCATGGACTGTTTGTGCTAGAAATTGTTCCTAGACTACAAAGGGAACACGCTAGTACAATCTCAGAAAAATGAATAGAAAATAGGGCTTGTTTTTGTAATTTTTTGGATTGAGAGTTTCATTTTCAAGAAGGTAATTAATCATCCAACTAATGCAAAAACTAAATCATGTAAAAATATCCAAGAACTTAGATATAAAAATGTAAGATAATAAACATAAACCATAAACAAATGTTTGCATTGTATTGGTTCAATCCACAACACGAGCATTCGCATGAGAAAAAACTTTAAACAAGGAATGAAATCATAGGTTGAGTGATCAAAATGGCCATAAACATAATCAATAGATAAAATAGAGTGGCCCTATTTTCATGTATAAATAAGTCTTATTCCACAAAACTTACATCAGAGTCATATGCATTAGTCTGAATGTATATCCAAATGCTCCTAGCTCTATATCCTTCTTGAAACAAAAATCCCCCCATTATAGTCTACACTTTCTTCCTTTTATCATTTAGAAAATAGGGCAGTTTGATAACTACCTTCTAGGTTGATCTTTAAAGTAGTTATATCAAGTAGTTATAAACTAACTTCGAATTTTTAAAGACTAATTAACCAAAAATAGCAAATCAGATTTTGGGGAAATTTGGTGAACTTTTGAAAAAATTGGGTCTCAAAGACGCCTCCATATCTCTTGATATGGGAAACCCATGAGAAAACGACAGTTTTTTTTTTCAATGAGTCCATTATGAACAAAATCCTCTCTTGGTTTTTAAAAATTCTTCTAAAATTGATCAGAAGATGTGCTGAAAATTTGTGACAAAAATAGTAAATTATTAAATATTTTAAACCCTGAAAAATAGGCCGCAAAGATCAATTTGAATATTTCAAACGATGACACCTATTTCAAAACTGAGGGATGTTTTCGTGAATGAGTCTATTTTGGACAAAAACCTCTTTTGGTTTTCTAAAATTCATCTCCATCAGCTCGTGATCCACGCTCAATGGAAATGACCAAAACAAGGAAAAACAGAGCATGACTATGCATCTCTTTTTCTTTTTAGGGCTTCTTTTGCTACTGGCTTCTTTAGGATTTGAATCAGATACCTTTTCCATTATTTCATCTTCAACAGTATGCTCATAATCATCCCCAATAGCATTCCTCTGCTTTGAAATTCGTAACCCCCAAATTATAACTCATGGCCACTCAAATCAGTGATTTCTTGAATGATAAAATTCAATGACCTTTACATATGTCATAATTTGTCAAATAGGTGTCTAGAGGTCTTCTGTCATTATCCCATGCAACGGGCCACCTCCCACCATTGATGAACCACAATATTTCATGATCTCAGATTCCTAAAACGTGCTAATGTATGTGATTTGAACTTTGCGCTTCGGGAATACCTCAACATGACAAATTGGGAAAACACACTCAAAATAGAAGTTAAACCTTAAATATAAACAATAGAATGAACCTAAATAAGTATTTTAAAGACTTTGAAAGAAATATAACATTTAATAAGCCACTTAGGGGTAAAATAAATTAAAATGGAAAACTGTAACATAAACAATAAAAGACATTTAAAGTTATTAAAATTCAAGATAAAATAAAATGAAAAGTGAATAAGAGTCAAACAATTTAAAAGAAACAAATCGAAAAATGGGAAAAAATTGGGAACAATTTCAGTGTTAACATCTAGCTCCTACTGAGGGATGAAATCCTCCTTGCCAGGTTTCAAGATCATGTAGACCTTGTGCCTTATTCATTGGGCAATGGAGTCATTTGTATCTTGTTCCCCAATCTGTTCCAAACTTGTAACCTTGTTCTTTTGACTGTTAAAAACAAACTGAAACTGCTCATTCCAAACCATACTTGCACACTACAAACTGAAACCATGCTCAAGAGATGAGCTTATTTTTTATACAAATCCCTATATTATCCAGCTGATTGGTCTGCTTATGTATACACAAATTTCCAATATATCCATTCAGACAGATGACTAATCACATAATTTTCCTATCCACAATTAAATGGAAGAGTGCATAAAAACTGGATTTTTTGCGACAACAATTTAATATGCAGCATATACATACTGCAATGCTCTACCTATACTCCGAATGCTACAACATTGAAAACCTTTGAAAATATTAACTTCATGTAAATGGCCACTGAGTCTTTAAAATCATGACATAATTGTAGTTGATTCAAGAAACATAACTGCTACTTCAACTGCCTTATTCCCGCATTTATTTTTTTATTGTGTAGTACAGAAAATGAAGCATGAAAAATATGCAAGTTGTCTTCATTACTCTTGAAATTTGAAATCAAAATCTAGTTATAAAAATAATTCTATTACTTTGAAACATAGCTGTCAAATATAGGATCCGCTTCTCGATGAAAACAAAATCCTTGAGCAGAACTTGAGAACATAAAATTATGAAAGTCATTGAAGGTTAAAAATGGAAGCTTTTTTTTAGTATCGTCAACAATACATTGAGGAGAAACTAAGACAAAAATACAATCATCCTCTGCATACTCTTTCTCATGACAATCATCTCTTTTAAGAATAGAAAAATCTGATCGATTAACTTCCAAATGTGATAAGGAAATAAAATCTTAAGGAGATACATTAGCATACTGAGGAAAATGGAAATTCGAATCAGATTTTTCTGGTCCATATTTTTCCATCGATTCCTTTGCATTCAAACCTGCTTTTTGTTTTCCATAGATTTGTTCTTGTTTCAAATCTTCATTTCTATTTTGATCTACAAGCTTTCCACTAGCTCGTAGGTTGTCTTCAACCTCATTCTCTACCTGTAAATAAAAAACTTGACCAAAATTTGAACAAGTAAAACTCTGAAAGTGACCATAAGTCAAGAATGGCATATTATTTCTTATATCAATAGTAAGAGGTTGAAGAGCAACAACTTATTCTTCATAACATGATAATCTCATAGCAGGAGCTATGAAATTTCTACTATGATCAACTGAAAGTATATTATCATCTAAAATGTCATCAAACTAATATGAAGAATCAACATAAGTGTCATTTATATCCTTGTTCATAGGAAAATATGAAAATGATGAAAAAAACTGTCTTAAGTCTGAATGATGCCTACATTCTTCTTCCTATTCATAATCTTGTATATCTTCAACATGAGCCTAATCTCGAAGCATTTTGCGAGCTCAGATGTTCTCCTCCACTCCTTTTGCATCCTCAAACAACTGTCTTAAAGATGATGATTTCCTTTCTAACAGGAAAAGGACAAGATCTTAATGTTGAGCCATAACATAAAATACCATGGAAAGTATTTCCAAAGGTCTGATATCCGTAGGCATACTGACATAAAATCTTTGAAACCTCCAAAAATTTAGTAATTGGCTTATCATTCTCCCTTTTCAAACTATAAAATTTGGAAAGAAATTGATCATAATATTTATTCTTACCCCAATACTTGAAGAAGACATCGTTTAAATCTCCCGACGATCCAATTGAATTACCTTTTAAATTTTGAAACCAAAATCCAACATCTCCAGCTAAGGACTTGGAAAATATCCTCATGACAATATCCTCGTGTACAATCTCAAAATTGTCAATGAAATCGTGAAAAGATTCCAAGTGAATTTCTGCTGTGACATGGTCTTCTCCAGTAAACACAAGAAGATATTTGATCAAATTGGGAGGGTAAGGATGAATAGTAGATGACAACCTTAAAGGTTTAAATATTCTCTCTTTAATTCTAGACTAAAATTTAGTGGGTTGAGAGTGAGTTTCAATAGGCTGATGGAAAGTTTCAATAGTAATGATAGAAAGTAATGGATCAGCTTTATTCTCTACAATATGACCAGAATAATCAGGTTCAAGAGATATGGGTATATGTACATCATGTTGCACATGTATTTCAAATGAAGGAATAGGATCAACATTAATAAAACAAGAAGAATACCGACTTTCTTCTTTCAAATAGGGATATGTAACTGAAGGTTTATGATCATCGAAATAGACAAAACAAAAAATGATTCTTTTGACATGCAATGGGAAAGACAGGAAAGAACTGATGAATAAGAACAAAACTTCATGGAGGAAACTAACAAGTTGATATCTAGTCTTTCCATTTGGCTTCTTCATTTTTCTGTCAGAAAAATTCTCCTTGTAGTGGAATCTTTAATCATGGAGTCCCTAGGCATATGATTGCAGTCTATTTATATGTCCCTCTCTTGTATGCCATCAAGAGTCAGATCTGTGGCATTGTAGTTCTTCCTAGGGAATATAATCCTCACTTCTGTCCCCAGCAATGGCGCCAAAGATGTTTGTGTTAGAAATTGTCCCTAGACTACAAAGGGAACAAGCTAGTACAATCTCAAAAAAATGAACAGAAAATAGGGCTTGTTTTTGTAATTTTTTGGTTTGAGAGTTTCATTTCCAAGAAGGTAATTAATCATCCAACTAATGAAAAAACTAAATCATGTAAAAATATCCAAGAACTGAGATATAAAAATGTAAGATAATAAACTTAAACCATAAACAAACGTTTTCACTGTACTAGTTCAGTCCACAACACATGATACATGAGAAAAAACTTTAAACAAGGAATGGAATCATAGGTTGAGTGGTCAAAATGGCCATAAACAGAATCAATAGATAAAATAGAGTGGCTTATATTCATGTATAAATTAGTCTCAGTCTACAAAACTTACATCAGAGTCATATGCATCAGTCTGAATGTATATCCAAATGCTCCCAGCTCTATATCCTTCTTGAAACAAAAATCCCCCCATTCTAGTCTAGACTTTCTTCCTTTTATCATTTACAAAATAGGGCATTTTGATAACTACTTTCTAGGTCGAGCTTTAAAGCAGTTACATCAAGTAGTTATAAACTAACTTCGAATTTTTAAAGACTAATTAACAAAATATAGCAAATTGGATTTTGGAGAAATTTGACGAATTTCTGAAAAATTGGGTCTCAAAGACGCCTCCATATCTCTCGATTCAGGACACCTGTGTGAAAACTAAGAGAATTTTTTTTAAATGAGTCCATGATGAACAAAAAACTCTATTTTTTTTTAAATTCTTCTCCAATTGATCGGAAGACATGCCAAAAATTTGTGACTAAAACAGTAAATTATTAAATATTTTAAACCCTGAACAATTGGACGCAAAGATCAATTCGAATATTTCAAACAATGACACATGTTTCATAAATGAGGGAGGTTTTTGTGAATGAGCCTATTTTGGACAAAACCCTCTTTTTTTTTTCTAAAATTCATCTCCATCAGCTCATGATTCGCGCTAAATTGCAATGACCAAAATAGGGAAAAATAGAGCATAACTATGCATCTCTTTTTCTTTTTAGGGCTTCTTTTGCTAATAGCTTCTTTAGGATTTGAATCAGCTACATTTTCCATTATTTCATCTTCAAAAATATTCTCATAATCATCCCCAATCATGCTCCTCTGCTCTAAAATTCGTAACCCCCAAATTATAACTCATGACCACTCAAATCAGTGATTTCTTGAACGAGCCACCTCGCACCATCGATGAACCATGATCTTTAATGATCTCATATTCCTACCACATGCTAATGTATGTGATGTGAAATTTGCGCTGCAGGAATACCTCAACATGACAAATTGGGAAAACACACTCAAAATAGAAGTTAAACCTTGAATATAAACATTAGAATGAACCTAAATAAGTATTCTGAAGACTTTTAAAGAAATATAACATTAATAAGCCACTTAGGGGTAAAATAAATTAAAATGAAAAACTATAACATAAAAATAAAAGACAATCAAAATTATTAAAATTCAAGATAAAATAAAATGAAAAGTGAATAAGAGTCAAACAATTCAAAAGAAACAGATCAAAAAATGGGAAAAATTTGGGAACAATTTCAATGTTAACCGACTACCCTGGTGTCGCATATACTAGACTAGAGGACACTGAGACGAATACTGTATGTACTTGCAAAAGATTGTAAGCACTCCTGCAAACCTGTTCTGTAAATTTTGTAAGTCAATAGGGCATGAAGAGAAGGATTGCAAAGCATACCAACTGTTGAAAGAAAAGACAATTGACACATACTTGATGAAGAATGAGGGGAAAAATCAGGCTGAACCAGCACAAGCATCATATCAGCCTGCACATTTCTTTCCCAATCAGTATCAGAACCAGTACCGGCCTCATTATGCATCGGAGAAACCATATGCCCAACATAATCACAATCAGCCGCAATATCAACGGAATCAATACCCAGCGCAACAACCACACCCTCAAGGAAGGGGTGGCAGAAACTTCAGAGGTAGAGGAGGAGGAGGAGGATTTGGTAGAGGAAGGGGTTAGGTTACATGCTATAAATGTGGACAACCAGGTCACTATGCCAAATATTTCCTAGAACCTGCGAAGACATGTTCATATTGTAAGGGACAAGACCATAATGTGGAGAAATGTCCTCAGTTGGTCGCAAAGTGGTAGGCTAGGACCATCACAAGTCCTAACCCTACGCAAAATCTGAACCCAAAATTGAATCCTAACTTAAACATTTAGATGATTGTTGCTGAGATAAGAGATCCAAATGTAGTTGTCGTAACACGAGGAGGTGTTGCGACTGGGGCTGATCAAGAAACCCCGCTGGAAAAACTGTAGCCGTAGGTCTGAACTACGATGCAGAAGAAGGAACCATTCGACGTCCAAAATTAGAAGCACACATTCATGGACATACGAGGTGATTTTGAGGACCCAGAAGAACCATCGACATCAGAAGAAGTCAAGGAGATGCCTAAACAATTTCAGCAGATATTTCAGAAGAAGAATCCAAAAAAGGTTAGTAAACTCAAGTCGTTTCTGTCAAGTTACTTAGTGCTAATTCAAGATAAAGATGCTATCGCAGAACTTCAAGCACTGATAGAAGAAACACCAGCAGAGCCAAATCCTGAAAAGAAAGTTAACTAGGCTAGCAAGAAATTCAAAACTGGACGTGAGTTAAGAATGACTGTGTAGATAGGTGACTATGACATGGATTATATAATTTTAGACTTGGGATCTGATGTCAATATTTTGACATGAAAAACTTGGTAAAGTGTGGGTAAGCCATGATTCAATTGGTCTCATGTCCACCTGCGACTTGCAAATCAGGTGAAGGTCCTCCCAATTGGTAGATTGAGTTAAGTTCCTGTCGACATTGAAGGGTTGCGCACATTTGCGAACTTTGAAGTCATTAACATTGTTGATGACATGAAACCATATCCCACACTACTGGGGATATATTGGGCCATAGATAATCAGACCATTATCAATTTCAAGAAAAGGATCCTCTCATTCTAGGATAATGAGATGAGGGTAGTGTATCCCATCGGGCCATTGGAAGGACAGAGATATGTTGAGCTTGTCTACAATGAGGGACAGGGTGACTATCTCAACCAAATATAAAATGTCACTACCATGCAATAATACTATATTAATATGACAGTGGATGGAAACCTAATTTGGAGGAGTGCTAGTTCCTGTACATCCAACTCAGAGGAGGCATTAAGGAACTGGAAAAACATGCTACATGAGGTCTCTATGAGAAGGTGCGGTAGAGTTACAAGGTCTATGGGATGGGTGGAGAACAAGCTTCGAGAGTTTCCCACCTATGAGGACTTACCTAACCTTCAACCTTCTTAAATGAGTTTGAAGGACTTGTAACAGAGTCGCAGTGTTTGTCTACGTTAGACCATGTACTGAAGGCTACACCCTCCAAATGGTGGGGTACACACAAGTAGTTCATAACAAAATGGACACAATGCAAAAGGTTGATGGAAGTTAGATTCGGTGAAGAATCCACCATTATGAGCCACAAATATACAGGACTGCCAAGCCCTGTTGAGCACATAAATCGGTGTCACACTGTATTTGTAGAATACCCGCGACAGGAATGGGTCCATAATTTCATTCATACATTGGAAATGAAACCTAGAATGTGGTATGCATCTATGGAGTTGCAATAAGGAACCCAAGAGTGGGAAGGAATTGCTAAGCAGTTTAGACAAACATTTGAATTTATGGATGAACAACCTATAGCTGATACTGTGCTTCAAACAATAAAGGAGAAGATATTTGCTGAAATTCCTGTCGAAGAGGCCAATGCTCACCAGTGTAGTGCAACCATTCAGCAATGGATGGCTTGCTACAATATAGCTGGAGATCCAGATGATGATCTAACTAACATAAACATACCGGAATCAGAGGGCATGCATGTAGTATAAGGAAGTGGTATTTCAAGTGACCAGTTCCTTAAGCCATTGAAAATAAAGAAAGTAAATATTAGGTCGCCAAAGAACCCAAAGTTCACCAATATAGGAGATTATTGGGATGAATAGACAATCGTGAAGATCACATCCTTGCTGCATAAGTATCAATATCTATTCCCTACCAATTTCTTAGAGATGAAGGGAATAGTTGGCAACCTAGGGGAGATGAAAATACCCCTACGACTAGGTGCTAAACCCAGTAAGTAGCACCTGTATAGACTGAATCCAAGATATAAAAAGAAAGTAAAAGAAGAATTGGATCACATGCTCGACGTAGGAATCATTGAACCTATTGAGGAATCAGAGTGGATCAACCCTATAGTGATCCAGGATAAGAAAAAAACAGACGAAGTTGAATGATGCATGCTTACAGGATCCATTCCCAACACCATTTACAGATGAAGTACTTGAAAGTGTTAGAGGACGAGAGATGTATTCATTCACCGATGGCTTCTCTAGCTATCATCAAGTCAAAATCATGAAGGAGGATCACCACAAAACAACCTTCGTCACAGAATGGGGATGCTACCAGTATACGGTAATGCCCTTTGGACTCAAGAATGCACTTGCTATTTTTTCTAGAATAGTAGTCTCTGGTTTTAAATATTTTATACATAAGTTTCTTGAAGTCTACTTTGATGATTGGACTATGTTTCGTCTAGTAAGAAACCATATTGAGAGTCTTCACATGATGCTGGCCCACTGTCGCCGGTATCAGTTGCACTCAATTCCAAGAAATGCATCCTCTACGCACCATTTGGTGTTTTGTTGGGTCACGTCGTATGTCGCGACAGTATTTTGGTCGAAACAGAAAAATTTTCAATTATCCTTGACTTACCACCACCTACATTAGTCACGCAACTCAGATCAGTGCTAGGACATATATGCTACTACAGCAAGTTCATCAGAGGGTATGCAGATATCACTGCACCTATGCAGAAACTGCTGAAGAAAGATGCAAAGTTTGAATGGACACCAACTTGCCAGGAAATCCTGGACAAATCAAAGAATAAGATGGCCACTGTGCCAATGCTTGTGTTCCCAAACTGGAAAAAGGAATTCCATGTTCATGTCAATGCGTCGTTTGTCACGCTCAACATAGTTTTGACACAGCAATGAGAGGGTGCGCTTGACCACCCTAATTATTTTTCTAGAAGAAAACTGTCAAAAATAGAAAAGAACTACATGAAGACAGAAAGACAAGTCCTTTCTATGGTCTATGAGCTTCATAAGTTCCAACACTACTTCTTGGGTGGACATTTTCAGATGTACACTGATCATTCATCACTAAAATACCTAGTCAACAAACCAGTGTTGGGGGGGATATCTGTAGATGGCTTCTCTTATTTCAAGAATTTGATTTTGAGGTCATAGTCAAACCTGGTCGACTAAATGTTGGGCCAGACCACTTGTCGAGGATAGAAAGTGGTGAAGATCCAACCATCCTAGAAGATAATTTTCCCAACGCGCAACTGTTTGCGGTCACTATGATGGAAGATAAAAACAAGGAGTTTAACACAATCATCCATTTTTTGAGTACAGGTTATGCGCCTCCAGGATTCTCCATCAATCAAAGGAAACACTTGGTATTCAGAGCTACAGACTTCACATTGATTGCTGGACACCTCTATAAGTTGGGTGCAGACGAAATACTGCGTCGCTGTGTTTTTTATTATGAGTGACCTTGGGTTGTGAGTGAAGCACATGGCGGTGTCGTAGGTGGACACTACCCAGGAAAGGAAACTGTATGCAAGATATTGCAGGAAGGACTATCATGGAAAACCATACACATGGACACTAAAAGCTTCTGCAAGCACTATGATATCTACCAAAGAATAGGAAAACCATCGTGCCGTGACGAGATGTCACTTACACCATAGATAACACTGCAAGCCTTCGACAAATGGGCTATTGATTTTGTTGGACCCATTAATCCACCAGGGAAAAAGAATCACACACATTACATTATCACTACAATGAACTACTTAACTAGATGGGTTGAAGCTACACCCGTTAAAGATTGCACCGCTGCAACCGCAACGAAGTTTTTATTTGAAAATGTGGTGACTAGATTTGGATGCTCGAAAATTCTACTCAGCAATCAAGGTATGCATTTTGTTAACAAAATGATTGCTGAGCTAACTGCATAGTTTTAGATTAAGAATATGACACACTATCATCCTCAGGAGAATGGAATAGTCGAAGCTTTCAATAAGATTCTAGAGAATGCATTGAACAAGGTATGCAATCTATGTCGAGATGAATGGGATCAGAAAGTATCAGTTGTGCTATGGGCATATTTCACAACTTGCAAGCGACTGATAGGGCACACCCCATTTAGACTAGTATATGGACAAGAATTTGTTGTACCAATGGAGTATATTGTGCCAATCCTATGGATTGTTGCCTTGACAAAGATGACCAATGGAGATACTGTCGAACAGAGGTTGTCGCAACTTGTTCAAATCGAAGAGGAATGCTTCGTCGTAGGATTTCATCAGACAGTCGAGAAGCAGAGACAGAAAGCATGGCATGATCACCATATCTGGGTTAAACCATTCAAAGTTAGAGGAATGGTGCTACTATATGACAAAAAAAAATTCAAACACCCAGGTAAGCTAAAGACACATTGGATAGGGCCATATGTGATCGCACACATCACTGATGCGGGCACAATAAAACTGCAAAGACTAGATGGAACTTATGTCGTAGGTATGTTGAATGGTAGTCACCTGAAACCATACTATGATTCTCACAACATCCCTGGTTGAAATTGTGCTGCATGTGAAAAAAAAGAGAAGCAAAGAGGTAGAAACTGTTCTATCGCACGTCTGCGACAGAACCAGCTGAAAGCGCGAGAAAAAAGATCAAAGCACAGGAAAAGGTGGAAAGTGTTGGAAAAAAGGGAAATGGCAGGCTGACCGACATTGAAGTAAAAATATATGGCAAATATTGAGGCAATTATGACTAATAAGCATCATTAATTTGACGAGAGACAAGGAGAATGACGACATGCTTTTTGGTCCCATTAGCCGTCCCCGACATAACTATGCTAACAGGTACAACGAAGCACTCCAGCTGTCGAGTTAATGAAGGAATGCGTCGACCGAGAATCACATGTGATCGATTATACCTCAACCTCCCATCATATGATGACTACAAGATGCATCGGTAGGTATAAATATAAGGCTTCACCATCAAACAGTATTTTACGCACACATAGAGAGTGCGAGAGAACCAGAGCCAAGAGTTATAGATCCGAATCCTATCCCAGAGTGAGTCGACACCCATGGTAATAGAGATCTCCAGTGCAAGTGAGATATGTGAAGTGACTCTCCCCTATGTCTATCCAATTGAAGAATAAATTGACTCACCCGAAGTGCAGCAGCCAGAACCAAAACCAGAACTCGACCCGATGGCACGAACAAGAAAGAAGCCTGCTCCGGCCCTTGTTCCACCCCCTCATTCTCTCCCTATATTGAACCCTTTTCAGAACCAACCAACTGCACCTACACAACCTATCAAAGAGATGAGACAGGCTAGGGAGAGAACGGCCGAAGAGTCGTCCCAGCAAAAAATGACAAGGAAACGCAAGGCTAAGGCCCTTGCGGACAACACCGAAAAAGAACTCATGGAGGAAGACGTACTGAAGGAAGAACTCATGGATGAGGACTCCCCATCCCGTAGAGACCCATAAGCTGAGGAGGAAGATGAAAAGTTCATGCATTATGTCTGACTGAGGAGAGCCAGAGGCAGAGCTAGAGATGCTTCCCATGAAATCCAATACATTTTTAGTCGCACCTCGGATCCATGAACACGTACCCTTGCTAATGGACATAATTCCAAAGATCTCCAAGTTGAATTTAAAGGATTTTGACACTTGACAACAGGAGGGTTTGGAAAGAGCAAACTGCATTTTCACGATTCAAATTGGGCCCGAGGTTCTAAAGCCAATGAAGTGGGATGCTGGTGTTGACCATGCAAGATTGATGAACTTGTTGTTCATGCCGCATTTTGGCCACAGCTTGCAGGCCTATACATATGTGAAATAACTCCTGGTATGTTTCCACATAGGATTCCTATGGCTCGATCGACCATACCCAATCGACGTCGAGCTTATCTCATCGATCACAGGACTTCCAAAGACAGGACATAACCTCATGGTGTATTTGCGCTAAAACAGGGATACCACTAAGATGAAAATGAAGTATAAGCTTCAGTGTGCGGCTAGGGGATTATTGACTCCCCTCATTGAATATGTCAACGTGAGGTTTGACGCAAGGATCCTGTCATGCAAGCTGTTGCATAAGATGAGGCCAAATTAATGCACCGCTGGAGCGGTAGAGATTGTTGAGCAATGCGCACAAGGCGTGAATTTCAACTAGTCGTAGTTCTTGCTGAATGAATTGATTGACGATGCAAAATAGGATCAGAAGGACCCTAAGTACAAATTTCACTACTCTTGGCTGCTCATCCTAATCTCATTCACCTTGTGGTCCAACCCACTAGACTATGTACAAATGGATGTCCCACTACCTTTCCATGGTGCAAAGTACTAGAGTCTGTCGAGGATAAGAAAAACAAGATCCGCCAGAAGGATAGTAACATCGAGTTTTTTCTACATGCCAAGGAACTGCATGATTTTATTAAAATATCTCACCAAGTTCGGGCTATGACAATGCACAGGTACGCAGCCTTCATCAATTTCTAGGAGGGTGCGCACAATATGATCCTGGAGCTGAAGAACGACCCAACCAAGCAAGCACACCAGGCATGGTTCATGATCGCTGATTATGATGTGGACACAATTGTTTAGGAGTGGTTGGATGAATGGCATGTCCCACTGGCAGAGCCGCTGCATGAATAAAAAAACCAAGAATACCCACCAACTAACCAAGGTGCAAATGCTGGCACAGGCGGTGATGCTCGAAATGGCCAAGGAAACAATGCAGGCAATGGTCAAGAAAATCAGTCGCAACAAGGAAAAGATGATAACAGTGGTGATGGTGGCTCTCATTGAAGTGATGAAGAACAAACACCTACTAATGAAAAGACCCACAACCACCATAAAGAACAACAACAATAGAGCAGGCCACTACACAAGAAGAGGAAAGCCAACAAAATGACTAACATAGATACCTTGACAAAGGATGATATCGTGCGCTATTAGATGCTGTAGCCGAGCTCGCCAAGAAAATCTTCGAGGTTCTGAATGCGCAATAGGTGAATGGGGATGGCCAAGTTGCAGGACACCTCAATAAGCTCATTGAGGCCATTAACGACATCAAAGCCACTGTCGAGGTTGAAAGTAACAGGGTGGATCCCGATGTTCCACTAGTAACACCAGAACTAGTGCCACCGATCAAAGTACAAATCCAAGGGTCCGCAATGGAAATAGGGACGACAATGAGTGCGTTTAATGATGTTGTCAAGGAGTTTGACACATTGCAGATCGACTTCTCCAAGCTCTCATTGGGAGAAGTATATGAGTTACAACAGGTAGCCGTGACTGAAATACAGCTATGGGAGAATGTTGTTGCGTATCAGGAAATGAAACAGCAAAGGAAGGCCAAGCAGCGCAAGGCCCTTCTGAAAGAGAAAGAGCAATAAATTGAGGCATGCAAGCACAGATGTTTTGCACTAGCTGAAGCCATTAAGGGTGCGGTCATAGACTTCCCACCGGAAGAGGGCCAGGAAGATGAAGATTCAGCTACCAAGGTTTCCTGACTGTCGCGAATTGCAGTAGAGTTGAAGAAGCAAGTTGAGGAACTTCATGCTAGGTAGGTACCGAGAACACCTCCTGAGATGGTTGAAGATCGAAGCAGAGTAGCGTCTGAGGTTGTTGGTAAAATAAGTGAAGGAGAAAAACTTTGTGCTAAAGCAGTCGAAGCCATTTCCATGATATGGGAAGCGCTTCTAGAGGATGAGACTGGAGAAAATATCATAGAAAGCACACAACAAGCTGACAAGAAAATCACCGCGGCAAAGGCAGAGATGAAGAATATTTTGTTTCAGGAAAAAGTTACAAAGATGGCAGAGATCAAGCAACTGCAGTAGGAATTCCAATCTCTCCATGACCAAGAGCCGACTAGGGAAGCAAAGGTGGAGGCACACTGGTCAGAAGCAGTGTGGATCACAGGCCTTATTCAGCCTGTGCAATGAAAACTTCAATATATGGCAAAGTCGCTAGAGGTAGGACCATCGGAACATATCAATTTCGACCGCGTGGAGAAATTGGTCACATGGGTGGAGGAAGTAACAACAGAAGTTGCTAGAGTGCAACAGATGTTAAAGGAATTTTAGGACAAGGTTGGTCCTCCCATGCAGCCTAGGCCGGAGCCCGTGCTGGAGGCTTAAGTTGCGAGCAATCACATCTTTGTGGAAATATCCATTTTTTATTAGTGGTTTGGGACAAGACACATGTGAGTGTTGGGGGCCTACTTGGCCAGAAAAATTGCACAAGGAAGAAGCAAACGCGCAAGAAATCAAGAAGGAAAAGTGCACGTGCGACAAGGGAAAAGCAAGTCAAGAAGGAAGGAAATGAACCGATGTATAAAGATAAAACATGCGCACGATGGAGAAAGGCAGGATAAAGAAGGAAAGGAAGCACAGAGCAGAGGAAGCTGCGACAGGGTTGGTGCAACGAGGAAAATCACATCCAGAGTTGGTGGAAGAGGCAGGTAGAAGAGTTAATGCTGGACAAGCGGAAATCAAGGAAGACGTTGGAAGGAGAAGCCAACAGAAGATGGAAGGATAGTTTTGTGGCTATTTATGACTGGTATAGATGAGATGAAAGACGTTTTCACGGCCAGTTAAGGATATGGTTAATGCATTAAAATACTTTTGCGGCTAGGTATGGGCTGGCATTAAATGTAACAAAGGTTCTTGTAGCTACTTGAGTCTGTAATAACTGAGTAGTACTCAGTCAACCCTGTGTGATATGGTAAATAATATAAATAGAAGGAACCCACTCTGTATAAGGGTCCAGTTGGTTGTCAGTCATTGGATTCAGTTCGTTTAGTCAGTTTTGGTTAGATTTTGTTAGATTTAGCAGTCGACTCAAAGGAGAGTTTGGTAGAAGTAGAAGGATGTTGAGCCACAGATCTTGCAGCTGTGTGCACAGACTTCTAGTAAAGTAGAAGAGTCGATATAGGCTGTGTGCGGATCAATAGGAGTAGATAGAAGAATAAACCAGAGAGCATGAGAGAAAGAAGATTGAGTTAGAAAGACATATCTTAAGAACATTCTGCAAGTTGTAGGCTGCAAGGTGCTAACTATATTTCTCATGCCAGATGAAGAGCACCTTGGTGGTTTTTCCTAGATGGGTTTCCACGTTACTTCCTGTGTATTATGTGAATGTTGTCAAATTATGAATGTTTATGTGAATGTTTTCTTATCTTACATATTTACAGTTACAGTTGCTTTGCGTGCATGTTGCAATATAAATGAATGATTGTTTAAAGTATTGTTGGACTATTGAATATGAGTTCATGGTTAAATATTCTAATTTAAAATATAAGTCGCACAATTCCTGTTAATTATAAGGAAACGGCTATGTCTCATACTTGTGCCAGTCGTTAAGAAGTTAAAGAAAAGGTCATGTCGCGCGGGTGACCTATGGCACTTGGTTGTGCCGTTGTCATAGAGTGGAAGACTCCATCCCATCATATTTTTCGAGCACCTTGGCCACATGCCAAGGTACTATGATCCCTCACTAGCTACAAAAACATGGTTGTGGCAGTTACCCATTAAGATATCTTGGGTGAGACTGCACCTGCCTCGTGGGCATCATCGACTGAGCTTGCTCTGTCAGGACGATGTATTTTGGTGTCTTATTGGTATTGTGTTTTTTATTGAACCACGGGTTGAGACAAGAAGGAGAAAGAGGCCAACACAAAGCTTGGAGTGGACACAATCCTGATGTGTCTCATTTTAGGATTTTTGGCTCTGAAGCTCGGGTTAGAATTCCACCAGAAAAGAGGAAGGATTTGGAAACCCAAATTAAAGAGTTCATATTTGTTGGGTATTCATAATATTCCAAATTTTATAACCTAATCAACATGAGAAATAAAAAATCCTTCATTGAAAGAAGTGTTTAGTTTGAAGAAGAGCCCATGCCAACAACAAAAATTGGAGAATCCTCTTCACCACCATCACCATTGGTTGTGAGTGAAGACTCTAATAATTTTTCTGATTCTGATATGTCTTATAATTAATATTTAATTAAATATCCTAACAATCCTACAATACAAAATTGGGAATCAAATACTATTCAAGCAGCTGGGGAACTAGTTGGGAATCCTAGTGATCCTAGAAGAACTAGATCTAAATTCGAGAGTGCGCACCCTTTCTGTCAAGGACGCATGCTTTGATCACAAGTGTTATTTGATGGTTGAATTAGATACACAAACATATGAAGAATCATAATAATATCCAATATGTCAAGCATCCATGAAATAAGAATACCATTCGCTCTTGAAGAATGAAAGATGGGAACTAGTAAATCTTCCATCAAGGAGAAAGCTAGTCAAGTGCAAATGGGTATCCAAGAAAATTTTTGTTGTTGATGGATATCCTCTGAAGTATAAGGAAATTTTAGTGGCAAATGGATTCTCCCAATTCCAAGGCATTAACTACAATGACACCTTTGCACCAGTGGAAAAGATGGATTCCATAAGACTAGTTTTGTCCATTGCAACTTCTAAGTAATGGGAGGTACATCGCATGGATGTGAAGAGTGAATTTATACATGGATATATCAAAGGATATATATATATATATATATAAGCCATAAGGTTTTGTTACTAATCCATATCTTCTGTGCAGGTTGAAGCAATCACTATATGGGCTAAAACACGCTCCTGGATCTTGGTATGCCAAGATTGATGGCTTTCTACTATCACTAAACTTTAGTAGATGAAATTCTGATCCAAATGTCTATTTGAAGGTGATTCATGGTTCAATCATTACTATTGTTTTGTATGTGGATGACATTTTGATCACAAGAAGTTCCATGAAATAAATTTCCTCCTTGAAGGATACATTGAACCATGCCTTCTCGATCACTGATTTGGGATTGCTGAGCCAATTTTTGGGGCTTGAGATTTCTCAATAATCTTGTAATAAAAGTAAATAAATCTAAGTATGATTCAGAACTAATAAAAAATTTCAACATTAAGGATTGCAATCCAAGCAAGACTCCTTTCCTTTCAGGAGTTAAGCTTGAACAAGCGAATTCAACTCCTTTGGTAAACAACACACTGTATAGGCAGCTAGTTGGTTGTCTGCTCTATTTGACTCACACTCAACCTGGTATTTATTATGCAGTGATTGTGGAATATAGACATATGTATCATCCACATGAAATCCATTGTATGGAATCAAAGAGAATATTGCACTTTGTTCAAGGAACAAAGACACATGTGATTCACTATGTTGCAAAATATGACCTAGAGTTAGTTGGTTTTACTGACTATGATTGCGTAGGTGATAAAACTAATAGAAAATAAAATTTTAAATATGTGTTTATTCTTGCATATGGATCAAATGATATGTTCAAGTAAAAATAAAATTTCCATTTCACTTTCTTCTACAGAGGCAGAATATAGAGGAGCTATGAATGCAACTACTCAATGTTTGTGGTTGCAGGGAATACTTGGAGAGTTTGGGATTGAATCTGACACTTCCAAAGTCATCTATTGTGAAAAATGAAGTACTATTTCAATCTCAATAGAACCAATATATATTTATCAAACCAAACACGTATAGATACATATGCACTACACCAGATGACCTGTGCATGATGGGATCATTGCTCTCCACTATTGCGCATCATCTAAGCAAGTTGCAGACATATTCACCAAATAATTATCTGAGAATACCTTTAGAATTATCAAATCACTACCTGGGGTATATTATCATATTGTGAAGACTTATAGAAGACAATATTTCAAATTTTTTTGTTGATGTCCATGTTTAAGGGAGGATTTTCCCCTTTGTGGTTTTGCCTCTTTCCTTGTTTTGTATGGACAAGCAGTATGTAAAGGGTGACTAAGAATTGGTGCTAGGAACTATATATCTGATATATTTATGATATTTCACATAAGTAATGATTAAGAGGGGGTTTTAGAATAACCAAAAACCCAATCCCATACTTACGATAAAATAATTAATCATTTTGATTAATTTCCTAGGTCCTACACTAGCTAGTTGGCATCGACTTGCACCATTTGGTCAAAACTTGCGTAAACGGACTCCAAGAGCGCATTAATAATATTTTGGATAAGATTCTCACAAATCTATAGACTTCCCAGTTTATTAAGTGTGCATTCATTCCTTATCCTGAGTTTGACTACTTTTTAGCAGCTTTTAAGGCAAAAGGTGAAAGCTAATCACATGGAAATTGCCTTGTTTTTTGCACAACTCATCCTCCATATTTTTCTCTCCTGAAAGCATGAGTATATTTAATTTCCATCACTTATCATCTGATACACCTCATTCATCCAATTTGCGACCTCCTTGACTAGTTTGGAGAGTTTTTTATGCACCTAGGGGGTGTTATCAACCCAAATGGCACTTCTCTGTCCAAGTGCCAATATTCCTTATGTTGGTACACAAAAGGACATTTTAGGATTGAAGTTTTCCAAAACAATATAGATGGGCATGACATGAGATGCATTTACCTTTCAACTAGCATGCCATATTATTTTTCTAAGTGTTGATGGGCGTACGTGACTATCTTCATTGAAACTCGCATACGTACGCAACTATTCCCATTGACAAATCGCGTACTGTACGTGACTATATCCATTGCAACCCGCATACATATCTATACGCAAGTTTCGTTTAAGTAACTCGCGTGTCATACACGAGTTTCCTATATTAATAATCGCGTACACATCTATTCGACATTTAAAAATATAAATCATGATTAATGTATATTAGTTGAGCCCTAATCATTAACCATCTCAACTGTCTCAATCTCCTCAACCTTCGAACCTACTCTATTTCCAAAAGTATAAATACAGGTCTTGGGGAGGGCATTAATCAATCAATTTTGGAGAGCAAAGTTATGTGGGTGGTATATCTTTAGAAGTCTTAGAGCACAGAACTCAGAGTCCTTTGGTTGCAGAGGAGTCCTTGTCTCAGGCGCTGGGTTGTACTCTTATCTCATTCACTAAGTGTTAATAAAGAGAATTCTTCTACCAACTTTGTGTTGAGTCTCTTTCATGTATCATGGTTGATGAATATATTTAATTAAGCACTATACATATTGTTTATCTAACCTGTCATATATACATGTATAATATTGTACTTGGAGAATTTTCTCTTTGAAGGTGAAGGAGGTGCATCCCTAGAAGCTTTGGAGAGAAGCAGAGCGGAAGAAGACTAAGCTTGGATCAACTGTCGATAATCGGGTGAGTCAAGTATTTCTTCCTGTTTCCTTTCTGTACTTTAAAGCTAATTGTCTGCAAGTTTTAGAAGTAATTTGGTAACCCCAGACCCTAGGTTATAAGAGTGTTTATTCCTGAACAACAGAACTAGTGACTCCTCTGCGGATCCCAGACTGCTGTGGGTTAATTCTGTTGATCCTTGCCCAGTCTTTGCCTTGATTCAGTGTGTGGTTTTTTTTCTTGGTTCAGACTTGTAGTGGTGCTTTGAAGTCCTTTATAATTTTTCTTTTTTTGAAAAATTTAACTCCTATATGTAGGTTGTTGTGCTACACAGTCGCATACATAGTTCTACGTACGCGGGTTGCTCTATTGCACAATCACGTACAGTTCGCGGGTTTCTCTTGTACACAGTCACGTACAAGCCTGAGCAGCAAAATTTTTAGGGTTGGGTTGCTTTTCATTGTCCTTTTGTGGATCTTGTCTTGCTTAGTGGCCTTTAATATGGGAATTGCACTATAAGTTTGATGACCTTGTTAGCCATACTTTGTGCTTTTTAGTAAGCCCTTGAGTTTTTATTGTTTGAATTGTCTTTCTGTTAGCAATTTGAAGTGGATTTGCATGTTGGGTGATAGGTTCAAGTGTTGGTTGTTTGAATCAGTGATCAGGGTTCTAGATACTGTATATCCCATTATATTTTCGAATAGTTTTGGTTTGTCACTTGCCTTTGATTGATTTCAGTGATTTCCATTCATTATGTCTTCCCAAGCTAGGTTTCCAAGTCTTCCTTAGGTGGTTGATCTTTGGTTTTATGAATCTGCTTTTCTTTATTTTGCTTACGTTATACAGTTAATTTATTCAAGCATACTCAAGAATTTTGCATTTAGGTGCATAGTAGTCTTTGAGGAATTTGAAAAGTGAAAAGAAAAACAATGGGAACTTTTGCATTTGAATTGCATATAGTAGTTTTATTTTCAGTTTTTAAATAAAATATCAAAAATTAGAAAAATATAGTCTTAGTTTTCTCTTTATTAGTTGCATTTTCATCAGTTTATATTTACAAAAAAAAGAGAAGCTTGTTTTAAGTAGTGATAATTTGCTTTGGAATTATACACCTGTTGTTTTTACATTTCTTATCGAGTCGATAACATCATAGTCATTCACTCCACTTGCCTTCTGAGTAAAAAATAGCCCTTAAAATGAACGCCATAATTAAAATTTATTAGTAATTGTTGTTTTATAGGGCCATACACCTACTAGCTTAGGCTAGACTTGTGGGATAGGAAGTGTAAACTCCCCATAAGTATTTAAATTCAGACATAGTAGGCCAATTGATAGGTAAATCCTTCTCTTTATCAATAGTATCTGGGAAGCTCCTCTCAAACGGGAGTCAAGTACGAGGCTGCGTGGAGGCATTGGATTGAGAAGATAACCCTCTGATTCCTTGTCGAAACGTAAACCAAGGTTTTTACGCATATGGGGATTCTATCCTAGACAGAGTTTCGGGCTTAGCTACCCTGCCCATGCGTGCAAATTGGGCTTGCGACTATCCCCCCAGACTGTTGGTATAGTTAAGGTAGCCTCTAGTCTCTTGACATCTAGGGTTTATGCACAGGTAAACCGAAAGACTATTTTTGGTTCACCTTGGACAGGCTTGGAAGGTAACCCTTGTTGAAAGTGTAGGAGGGCGGTGGGTGATTCCTCCGCTTGTGCCTAAGAACCTCTTCAAGGATGCCAAGAAACTACCTTTCAAATTTCTTTGGGAAAGTATATCTTTTACCCTTTGTGACTTTTGAGACTTTAGGAATTTTTGTAGTGATTGCTCTGTGGTTTGTCTATGTTTAGCTGACCTTAGGGTTTAGTTAAATTTACAATCGTGGAGGACCAACCTATTAGAAGGTCACAAAGGTTGCAAAATCTTCCTCCTCTTATCACATTGGAACCTCCACCTCCCCCTCAAAGGCGGAGATTGGACACGAACGGTTCTTTTGAACCGATAGGAGTCAGTGAAGTTCCAGGTGAAACAAAACTTAGGGAAAACTGTTTTGATTTAAACACAGTTGAGATAGAAGACTTGCAAGTTGACAAGTTTGCAAGGAATTTAAACACACCTCTAACTGACTTAAATGATCTTGTGATCGTTCAGGTTCATCCTTTCGACCCACCTGTGATTGGTGTCCCTGTGGGCAGGATAATGTTTAATGCGGGATAAAGTTCTTTTATTTCCACCTCAGCTGCTCTGGCTGAAGGGGTGCTACCTCCCCTGGTAGGTGCCCCTAGATCAAGCATACCTACTACGCCCTTAACTCTATCAAGTTGAGTGGTTCAACAGTCGGTTCCCACAAGCCTAGCAGGTGCTTCTGGTGGTATGGTCACTGGGATTCCTAGTGTACCTACAGTTCCTACCTCCTTCACACACATTGCCCAGAGTGGTCCTATAGGATCCTCATCTTTTGTCCAGGGATTCCCTTGGAATGGGGGGCACATTTCCCCATCCACTCCATATGCAGGCCCATCACCCTCTTATGTAGGGGTGTAGTTTGGAAACACTAGCCCTTATGGTCAAGGTTTTCAAACTCCGGTTTCGGCTACATTCACAAGCTCTCCCTTTTCGCTATTTAGCGGAGGGATACCTGCTACTGTATTTCAAACCCCAGTTTCTACTGGGGCAGCCAAACCCTCTTATAATGCACCTCACACAAACAATCATGTGGCTTATGGATGGAATCCGTTCCAAAGTAACCCATCCACCTCACAACCGGTGGCAGGGGGCAACCCCACCTTCACATATGGGAATTCAGGGGAAATTCCCTCTAATCCCCATTCTGGTACTTTTAATGCTCTGGTTAGACCTAAGCTTCCTTTCCTGGCAACGTTAAACTTTCCAAATTTGTTTGAATTGATGAATGACCCAGTGAGGCATGATCCCTCCTGGCCACCTGTCCCTACCAAGTTGCCCTTGGACATCCCAAAATTCGAAGGCAAAGTTGGTGAAGATCCTAGGGCTCATGACACCACTTTCCATTAATGGTGCCCTTCCAACTCACTAAATGAAGATTTAGTTCGGTTGAGGTTGTTCCAAAGAACTTTGACGAGTACTGCAGCAAAATGGTACATTGAGTTTCCTTCTACTGAATTTAACAATTTTTGGGACTTGGCTAATGCATTCCTTAGTCACTTCCAGCTTCCTGTCCGATATGATTTCATAATGGACTTGTTATATACCTTCTGGCAGAACAAGGCCACCCATATCTTAGATCACATCCAAGAGTGGAGGAGGCAGAAGAGCCTTATTAAAGCCACTATTCCTCCTAAGTTCTTACTAGAATGGTTCCTTAAATCCCTATTTCCTTATATATCTAAGGACGTATCTACTTCAGGAGTGACGAATGAGGAAGAAGCTATCCTTAGGGACCAACAACTAGATTTGATTTACTCTCAGTCTGGGATCTTATATGATATTATCCCTGAGGCACTGAGGCCAACCCACGATGCAGAGAAACCTAAGCATGGACCCCATGTCGATGGTGTGGTGGGTTCTGTAAATTCTCCCACTAGAGAATCTTTGGCCAAACAACTTCATCAGTTGTCCATCAAACATTCTATGGTGGAGGTAGCAAAGGCTTCCCTCTCACCCCAAAATGTAAATGTTTTTGCACAGACCTCTCAGAAGGGAAATTAGCAGCCCAGTGGGAAAAAGAAGAGAGGAAAGAAAGGGGAGGGAAACCAAAACAAGCAAAAACCTGCAAACAATGCTGATGGGGGCAAGAAAGAAAAGAAGAAGGTGAAATTCCAATGTAAGTTGTGCCATGAAGATCACCTCACCCATATTTGTCCCATTATGGAATAAGCTCAGAAGCAGTTAAAAGCTCAACAACCGGTTGTCCTGAAGGATCCTTTTCCCCAAGGACAGAATCCTGCTTCAGCTTCGAATGTAGCAGGGGGAACTCCAAATGCCCCTGAACCCAATTATATCAACATGGTTCAATCTCAAACTTTACTACAGACCAAGAATAAGAACTATGAAAAAGAGACCTCGGAGAAGGGTAAGTCCATAGGTGAAACTTCTAACCCTCTCACGATTGAGAAACCTGCCAAAATCATGCCCAAGATACTGAAAGGTGTCTTTAAGAAGACCTTGCATAATCCTAATGCTAGGGCTACAACAAACTACTCCATAGTTGAATACTTAGCCCAAAATCCTTGTGCAATGTTGGCTTTAGAGGTGTTACAAAGTTGTACCGCCCAGCAGAATGCACTTTTAGCAGCCTTAGGTAGTATGGACTCATCGAGTCTCATGGTGAAATTTAACTTGTCTGATGTCAAAATTCGCCTACCTTATCATGTAGCCTTATTGATAGATGTCATCCATGGTGGAAAGACCATTGTAAGGGTAGTTGTCGATGAGGATGCTTCTACATGTGTTATGTCCTTATTTTGTTGGAAAGCTCTTGGATCCCCAGAGTTGGTTCCGTCAAACACCCTACTTACTGCTTTCGATGGAAGTTCATTCCGTCTGCATGGTACCCTACCGGATTTTGAAATTAAGCTGGCAGGGAAAGCGGTGTCTATTGACGTAGAGGTGATTGATGCACCTTTGGATTATAACCTTCTCTTGGGAAGAATTTGGACTTATGCCATGTCTGCTATTGCATCAGTCGTCTTTCAAGTGGTAGTGTTTCCACACGAAGGGAAGTTGGTTACTGTTGACCAACTCAGTTTCACTCGAAAAGGCCACATGGAATCTAATGAGTCCATTATGCCATTGGTTGATCAAGATAAACCTGCTATAGAGAGCTTAGGGGTTGGAATGTATGCATCATTGATGGGCACATTTGATCTTCTAGCTCTGATTAATTATATAGGTTCTACTAGTGTGGGGAAGTCCATAGCCATAATTGTTGATAGGACTGATCCTTGGGTTATCCCTTCCCACCATGAACCTGAAGTGCTCTTATCGGTAATGGAAGTGGCTTACCAAGCTATCACCCAAACCACTATTGATCCCATTTCGGTCCCCCTCACAGTCTCAGAGGAATTGGAAGAAGCCTATTTGTCTACTTGGGCAGAAAACTCTTTGCATTCTACAAATTGTTTAGATATGGTTTTACCTTCTAATGAAGCCATTATAGAAGCCATGTGCGGACAATATAAGATCTGTGAAGATCTTCGCCATTGATCCTATTTTCTTCCAGAGTTAAGCAGGATAGAGAATCAGGAGTTTCATATGAGACTGGTAGACGATGTTGATACACCCATCAATCCCTTACCAAGGGAAGGAATGTTTACTGAGGGGAACATGGAAAATATTTACACTACCATCCCTATCAACATCTCTATAAATCCTGACGTTGTGGAAAATATACATATCAGTGCAAATTTCTCTCCTGAGGAGATTGCGATCTATACATCCTTGTTTAAGGAATTCTGTGACATTTTTTCCTGGTCATATGAGGAGCTGCTAGACATTGATCCATCTATAGTCGAGCACGAGATCTGAACATTCCCTGACACTAAATCCGTTCGGCAAAAGTTGAGACCTATCAACCTACGTAAAGCGGCAGCAATAAAGGCTGAAGTTGAGAAACTGTTGAAAGCCAGTTTTATTTATCCCATAGCTTTGAAAGAATGGGTATCCAACCCTGTTGCTATTGACAAAATGCAAGGGACCATATGCATCTGTACTGACTTTTGAGATTTGAACAAAGCATGTCCTAAGGACAACTATCCCACACCATTTATAGATCAAATTATTGATGCTTGCGCGGGAAGTGAAGTATTTTCATTTATGGATGGTTTCTCCAGATATAATCAAATTCAAATTAAACTAGAAGACCAACATAAAACAACTTTTGTTTGTCCTTGGGGTACCTTCGCGTACAAAAAAATGCCCTTTGGATTGAAAAATGTTGGGGCAACCTTTCAGCAGGCAACGAATTTATTCTTTCATGATGTTAAAACCATTGTCGAACCTTACCTTGATGATCTACAAGCACATTCTTGTAAGAGGATCGATCACCCAGATCACTTGCGTTTAATTTTTGAACGATGCAGATACTATAAGATTTGCTTGAATCCCCATAAGTTTGTGTTCTGTGTCGATTCAAGAAGACTGCTCGGATTCATTGTTTCTAACAAAGGCATTAAGGTGGATCCTTTGAAAGTTGAGGCTATTATAAATTTGCCTTCTCCTCGTTATATCAGGAAGCTTCAGAGCCTGTAGGGGAAGTCCAATTTTCTTCGATATTTCATTGTAAACTATTCCAAGATTAATAAGGGTTTCATGCGCCTATTAAAACAGGACACCCCATTTGTATGGGATGAAACTGCACAACTCGCATTTGAGGCATTGAAAAAATCTTTATTGTCGGCACCATTACTGCATCCACCAGATTACTCTAGGGATTTTATATTTTATATGGCCGCATCTGAGTCGACCAAAGGGGTAGTCCTAGTCCAGGAGGACAATAAGCTCCAAGAGCATGTCATTTACTATCTCAGTCGTGCTTTAGCTGGACCTGAACTTAGGTATTCCCACGTCGATAAGTTGTCCTTAGTAGCTATTTATGTTGTTTAGAGGTTACGTCACTACATCTTACTGAGGACTACAACAGTAGTGGCGGATGTTAATCGTTTTCAATATTTTTTGTCCCGACGGATGGTTGGAGGCAAATTCAACAAATGGATAGTCATTCTCCAAGAGTTTGACTTGGATTTTCAATCCGCCAAATCCTTATTTTTTGTTGAGCTTATCACAGAATTTCCAATAGAAGAAGATGTAGTCATTGAAGAAGACTCATTCCCAGATGAGCATATCTTCTTGATTTCAACCTCTGACCCCTGGTATGAAGATATACTTATCTATCTCCAAACTTTGAAATATCCTGCAGCTTTCTCGTGGGAAGAACCATGTAAACTACGCCTACATGCCAAGAACTACCTCATCATAGGAGATATTTTATATCGTAGGGGGGTAGATTATGTATTTGCATCGATGTCTTACCCACGAGGAAGCAAATATTGTCCTGAATGATGCCCATAGTGGAGCATGTGGGGGTCATTTATTTGGGTTAGCAATGACCCAGAAGATATTTTCCAGTTATTTCTGGCCCACGGTCTTTAAGGATTGTGTGGAAGCCATGAAGTGTTGTCATCCTTGTCAGCTTTACACTAGAAAGATGTAGTCACATCCCACTCCGTTATTTCCCGTTATCTCAATGGTCCCCTTCATGAAGTGGGGGATTGATTACGTGACATGTAACCCAGCCTCAGTTGGGGGGCACAAATATATCATTGTCGCTGTGGATTATTTTACAAAATGGGCAGAGGCAATGCCCACCTTTAGAGCTGACGGGGAAACTACAACATTTTTCGTGTTCAATCAAATTATAACACAATTCGGTATACCCAAGGTGATTTTCATTGACCATGGCAGTCATTTTCAAAATAGCATGATGATTGAACTGACCACTATGCTAGGATTTAGACAAGAACATTCATATTTGTTCTATCCTCAAGCAAATGGTCAGGTCGAGGCTGTTAATAAAACTATGAAAAATATCCTCAAACGTACTATTAATGCATCCCGTTCCAACTGGCATATCATTTTTTACCCTACACTTTGGGCATATCGAACCAATGTAAAAACTACTACGGGTTTCTCCCCCTTCTAACTCATTCATGGAGTGGAAGTCATTACCCCAGTTGAATGTGAAATCCCGTCCTTAAGAATTGCTATTCATGTGTTACCTGAGACGACTGAGATGGAAGAACGTTTAGTACATTTAGAACATCTAGATGAAGATCGTAGATATGTGCTGACAGCAAACCAAGCTCATAAAAATAGGGTCAAAATCCAATATGATAAGTCGGTCAAGCCTTGGATTTTCTCTGAAGGGGAGCTTGTATTGCTCTGGGACCAAGACAAAGAACCCCTGGGGGTAGGAAAGTTCAATTCTATGTGGTTGGGACCTTATGTCATGTCAAAGGTGTAAAAAAAGGGTGCATATGAATTGATTGATTTTGATGGGAATAAGCTGCCTGAGCCTAGAAATGGGCTCTACCTGAAAAAGTACTATGCTTAGGCTTAGCACTTTTTCTTGTATTTTATTGTATGTATTTTTATGTACACTAGTTTGTTGGTTTGTTTTTTTTATATCATCTGCTGGTTGTTACAGATGTCTTTCGAGTGGTTTGTAGGTTTCGCTGATGGTTTCAGTCGCCACACTTGTAATTTAGCTTCAGCTGCATGGGTCATTTATTCACCCTCGGGACAATTAGTTTCCTCAGGAGGCGGTTTCTTAGGTCCTGCTTCCAATAATGTCGCTGAATATAGGGCTGTCATTGAGCTTTTATGGGATGCTTTGTCAAGTGGTATCACTCAGCGGGAAGTTCGACCGGACTCTCAACTGGTGGTTTCCCAGCTCAATCGAGCTTATTAGGTGTGGAACCCTATTCTATTGTGTCAATTTATGCAAGTTAGGTTATTGGAAAGAAATTTTGAGTTCATTACATTCAATCATATTCCAAGGAATCAAAATTCATTAACTGATGCATACGCTAATTACATCTTGGATTGGCGTTTAACACATTCTTCATAAAAATATACAGCAAACACATAAAAAAAAATTTGTAAATAAACCAGCAATGTGTGTGTGTGTGTGTGTGTGTGTGTGTGAATATCTGTCCATATAGATAGGTCGAGTCTCTAATCCTCAGATCCAGTCATAACTGTATAATATAAAAAAAATATACAAAACATGGATCAGAGTCCATAAATGCTCCTAGATCTAAGCTGGACCACCCTGGTCCCCCCGGTCACCCTGTACTCTGGCTTCTTCATCCTCCTCGGCTTCAGCAACCTCAATAGCATCTATATATACCAATACTGCTCTGGCTACCCACCTCAAAAGGCATATCCAGACAGGTGGTACACCAACCACTAGCTCCTGCATGATGGCTAGGATGTGCTCAATCCATAAGGTAGGTACTCTCTGGGTAAGTCTGGAAAGCTTCCCTTCAAGAACCCTAATCAAGCCCTGGTCTTCTCCCAAGACAGGACGCACATACATGCGTGGATTCCCTGTAGGGCGGACTGGTCCAATATTTGCATTTTGACATTTTAAAAGGATTAGAACTCTTATACATATGTATATATCTCTATATTTAAAATTCATAAAAATTTTAAGAATTTTTGAAAATAAAAAATTACCTAACTCTCCCCATGCTCCTCCTGGAGGGAGGACAAGGTCAGTATCACCATGGAAGTCGATTCCAGCATATGGAAACTGCTCCAAGGCTGGAAGCTATCGCTCCCACCAAAGGTAGTAGTCGTCATCATAGACACTCTGGACTGAGCCACCACCTCCCTAGCAGAGGAAGATATCTCCCCATCTACTCAGCCTAGGATAACAAGGAGAACGAACTAGCAAGGGTACTGCAGGACTCAATCCTGGAACTCTCTCAAAGAAGAAGGCTACTAGTATGCTGGAATAACCAAAATTTTTCCTCCTGCCTCTTTTGCAGTCAGAGAGTTGTTTTCTTATTATTAGGATCACTCTCGAGCACCAGTCATATAGGGCTCCCTGCATATGGTCTACTGCTAGTCTCATCTTATTCTGAGTTGCAAGCTGAAGTAATGAAAACCCTGCAACCCTCACTATAGTGCTCGCCAACACCTATAAAGGAAAGTTGCGAATGTGAACAATAGGGATGCAACGACCCCTATTTTGCGTACCTCACTCGTAGTTTATATCAATATAGTTATGTACACTTAGAGGGTCACTGCCTCTGCCAGTGCCTTCCAAGTTCACTGGAGCTCCTCGTCATGATAAACCAACAATGAAATAGACATCCTCCATTGTAATCTCTAAAGACTCACCTTGAAGGTCAAACATGCCCAAGTCATGATCCCAATAATTTATCAAGAACTGTAAGAGGCGGACATTGGCCTGCATAGGTGAGGTATAGAAAAACTTCAATAACCCACTTTGACGTAAAACATTCACTATGGGGGCATTTTGAAGAGCTTCTTGGTCCATGTCTTCATGTTCTTGCACCCTCCACTCAAGCACCATATTTCAATCTTATAACCAAGCAATTTCCAACCATTAGATTCATACAAAATTTGTAATTTTTGACACTACATATTCTTTTTTCACCTCACGCAACAGACACGACTGTCTTTTAAGGCAAGCCGCATACTGTACGCGGCTGTCTTTCAGGCAACCCACGTACAGAATGCGTGTACGCGACTTTTAATATACCAAACCCATGTACACAACGTTGCTATCTTAAAGGAACTTAAAAACATGAAATTAGGGCTCAATTTTGACAATTGCTTGGATCAAATGAAAGATAATGGAGTGTAGTTTTACCTGACACTTGCGGATTTGAGAATGGTCCATCGGATCGTCCACACTGAGCAATCAAAGGTAGAGGTGAAAACTTGTCTTTTTGGTTAAAAATCAAATGGTGAGTTTTTATTTATGTTTTGAACTATTTATAGAAAATTTATTTTTCAAGTGGGTTTTTTTCCCTATAGTTCATAATTTTGAAAACTAATACCATATCTTTTCTTCCATGTGACAGGTTTATCATCGTTTTAAAATGTTTTTTCTCATATATGATGGTTTTTTGTCATTTCACATGCATTATGCATTTATACCTACTCCATCTTAAACCTAGCATTAACATTTCGACCACGGACTATGGTGTTTTTAACCATTAGCTCCTTGTCTTTACCATTGTTCTTCCATGGATAGGGATTTCCTCCCATGAGTATCCTCATTTAGAACCTATTTTGTCTTTTGATACTCATGTTGCAGCTATCTTAGGTTCAGGGGAATCTTTTTAGCTATTTTTCATGCCAAATTGAGCCTCATTTTGGTCTCTTTTTACAAGCTATCCCTTTATATGACTCCTCGCCCTTATGGAGTTTCTTTAGGCCTAGGTCTAACTCCTTAAAACAGACTTGACTGCCGAGTAAACTTGTCCATTCAAGCTTGTTAAGAATACGTGAATGGGCATCCACATTGGTGGTAGGTTATCTCTTTCTCAGACCATGCGGAATAATACGAGAAAGGATCACTCTCTTTTCTACGAAATTGAGAAGAGTATTCTCAGATATAGGTTTATCACTTTTCCGGACTTGAGGGGATAACTTTATGGAAAAGGAACACCCGGTATGAGCTTAGTTTTCTCTTTTTCGTGCTCTGAACCTAAACATGAAAACATTTTCGAGTGTACTTTATGTCTTTGTCATGCTCATTAAACACTAAGAACAAAGCATCGATTTTATTGTTGTAAGCCCCATTTCTTGTACTCAAATGGATCTTTCCGAGTGATCTTGCTTTCCTTCACACTCATAAAAAGCAAGCTATATGTTGCTCTCGAAGGAGCATTGGGTAGGTGGTAATTTAACCTTTTCGGACCTCCCTGACTAAGTACGAAAAAGGTTCACCTTTTCTTCTACAGATCTATACGCGGGTTTTCTTTAAGCAACTCATGTGTCATACACGGGTTGCCTATATTAATAGTCGCGTACACATCTATTCGACATTTAAAAATATAAATCATGATTAATGGAGATTAGTTGAGCCATAATAATTAACCATCTCAACTGTCTCAACCTCCCCAACCTTCGAAACTACTCTATTTCCCAAAGTATAAATATAGGTCTTGGGGAGGGCATTAATCAATCAATTTTGGAGAGAAAATTTATGCTGGTGGTATATCTTCAGAATTCTTGGAGCAGCAGAACTCAGAGTCCTTGTCTCAGGTGTTGGGTTGTACTCTTATCTCATTCACTAAGTGTTAATAAAGAGAATTCTTCTTCCAACTTTGTGTTGAGTCTCTTTCATGTATCATGGTTGATGAATATATTTAATTAAGCACTATACATATTGTTTATCTAACCTATCATATATACATGTATAAGATTGTACTTGGAGAATTTTCTCTTTGCAGGTGAAGGAGGTGCATCCGTGGAAGCCTTTGGAGAGAAGCAGAGCGGAAGAAGACTAATCTTGGATCAACCACCGATAATCGAGTGAGTCAAGTATTTCTTCATGATTCCTTTTTGTACTTTAAAGCTAATTGTCTGCAAGTTTTAGAAGTAAGTTGGTAATCCCAGACCCTAGGTTATAAGAGTGTTTATTCCTGAACAACAGGGGGGATTTTTTCTTTTAGTAAGCCTGCTTTTGTGAGATTTCAGCTTGCCTCCTTAGGCGTTCGAATCTTTGATGTAATTATATATTTGGAAATCCTATTACTTTATAATGTTGGATGATGTAAACTTATGAAATGAAATTTTGTGTTATGCACCAATCTCAACCTCCAATTTGAGTGGATCTATGCATGTTTTTCAAGCAATTATATGTGTTCAATTGATCTAAACTTGGGCTAAATTTTCACAATGATCATTGGGATCCTAGAGGGAGAGTCATCCTTTACTTCGAAAAGTATATCCATGGAAAATAGTGTTTTATTTTCCTACATGGAAACTCTTATGATGGATGGACACATTGTCTTCTTGCTTGATGGTTTGGGAGTCTTCAAAAGATTCTTTCTGTTGACCCTAAGCGAGGTGGAAGAAGGTGGCATGAGAAATTGTTTGAGAACCTTCCTCCCGGTAGACCACCATACAAAGAAGATGAGTGTATTTTCGAATTGGTAAGTGAGGAACATGCCCTTAATTATGATTTTTCATACAAGGAAGAGGAAAAGAATGTAGTAGCATATGAATTTATTCCTTTGATATAAGATTCAATTTCTTGGAAATTTCATTTGGTAGTAGAGTCTTCTAAACACAATTTTGCATGTGATCCATTGAATAATTTGATCCAAGAAGAACAATTTGATATTATGAGTGGATTCATATATTTATTGCCAAGATCTATTGTTAAGGAGGTGATTATGAGGGCCACCCATGATTCACTCCTATTTGTGCAATTCCTTGAAAGGGGAGTAGAGGCCCAACACAAATTCACTCACACATACAGACTTCTCAAGAGATTCAAAGGTGAAGGTGAAAGTCACATCAAGGAATTTTTTAAGCCATATTTCATAAGGCCAAATATAAGTCCAGTTGCATCGAAAGTCATGATCCAGAAAATAAGTGAGTTTCATAAGGACAAGTATCTTCCCAAGTTTGATCATATCCACTTTGGCCAACTTATTTGGATGGGATAAGAAGTTATGCAAGAAGCAATTCTTGGTTGTCAATGCGGAAATTATGGATTTCTATTCATTTCCATTGGCTTGATTCATGAACCCATTGCTTCACATCCTTAGATGAGGAGAACATACAACAAGCGTCTTGGTGATTTCGTATTTTATTCCTTTGATAACACTATGATTCATTGTAGGATGTTGGAGAGGCATTTTCTCAATTTAGAAATTATATTGTATACTTGGATAGAGTAGCCATTGTATGCTAATGTGCTTTAATGTGAAGTTGAATGGATTAGGATTATGTATCTTGATCCCATTCTTAAGCAAGGAAAGTTTGGTGCTTACACAAAGAATATTCGACTTACCTTGTTTGGTATGTTTTCCAAATATGTGACCAAGCTAAGTAAACCATTGGGAGTGATGCACCATGTAGAGGATCCTTCCATTTGAAAAGAAATATGGTTGTCCATGTTGGGAAAGTAGTTTCCTATTGGGATGAGAACTTATAAAAAATTCTCAATAAAAGGAAGGAGGTGGTGAATGGTTGCATAATGTTTTCCTTACTATATTATTCTCCACCATCGATGCTTTAGTGTGATGCTACCAAAGAAGGCATGGAGGTAGTTATGATCAAGAATAGACATCCCATTTATTTTGAGAGAAAAATGTTGTAGCCCCATGAGAAATGTATTTGATCCATGACAAAGAGGTGATAGATAATGAGCATGCATTGGCTAAATGTGTACCATACTAAAAGGGAAGCGACCTTATGGTCAAGATTGATCACCATAGTCCAAGGAAAAATTTGACACAAAAGGATATTATTGACAAGCTGTAAAAATGGGTAAAAGGTTCAAATACGAATTGAGGGAAAATGGTGACCAATACAAGATTTAAAAAGGGTCCATCAATTATGGAGGAGAGATACATATCATTCCTAATATAGTCTTGCAGCAATATTTTTGGAGGAAGCGCACATGTTCTTCATCACCCATGTTTTCATTTGCTTGACCACAATCAATATTGGGAGGGGAGGACTGTAATGTACCCACTTTAGAGACCCCATAGGCATTCCACTAATCCATTAATTCCCATGATTTCAAGTGGAAATTAATTTAATTAAATAGGGAATTAATAATTTCTTATAGTTACTATGCATAATTAAATCCAATTATGAAAAGGTGATGTAGGACCGCAATTTTGAATATTTAATTACTAATATTGGTTTATGAGTTGGAATTTATCTAGGTGTCTCAAGAGGGAACATAGGAATATGGATGCAACCAAATGATTTGTATCCCTCAATAAATATGGGGAAAAATAGTTAAAAGCGAGAAAGAAGCATAAAAGCAGGAAAGCAACATAAAAACAAGAAAGCAAAGGTTTTCGTATTTTTGCTAGAAAGGCACAGTAAGGAATGGAAACAACAAGAAAGAATTGAGAATCTCATACATAATATTCAAGTCCCAAAATTATCCAAGAGAGGGAACACTTGATGAGAGATATTGGGTCCACATGAGCAAGCAAATTACCAAAGTTTCCTCATCTCATCTATGGATCATATTTCTAGAAAGCGAGATCTAGGAGGAAAAATTCATTAGAAGTTAATAAAAGAGGCTTGAGCACACCCATTCCTATATGTTTTCCATTTTGTTAATTTTCATTGAAGATATATGAGATTTGATGTGCTTGGTTCATGAGCCCCTTGCAACTAGTTGGGATATGTGCCCCTTCTATCTAGTGTAGCTAGTTGAAGCAATTCATCTAGTGATTGAGTAGTTGTACACCCTGTCCATCTCATTGAGCTTCATGCAAAAATTAAAGTAGAATTATATCAGTATGAAAATGATTTTATGCGAATTTTGATTCAGTTCATGCCATGTTCCAATATCCATCCATTTACAGATATAATTATAGTGTTTGTGTAGTTCCAGTTTTGTAGTGTTTTGGTGTGTTGATGGAGGGCACATTGGTTGAGGCCCAAATCTTGAGGAGGCTGACCTATTGGCTTGATAAACTTAGGGGTAACATCAAGATCCACATATGAGAGGTGAGGAGGAGCCTTACCTCCCACTAAGCTACCTCTATAATAGAACTTATAATAAACCAGAGAACACAAGACACCTAAGAAGTTAAAAAATACTAACTTGTATTAGAAGAAAGATTTTTAGGCCTTTATATAGTAGTACATCAAAAGGACCTCATCAATGACTGGAATTATTTAATAGTGGATCTACATAATCCTAGGTAACTAACGAGTGGGTTCAAGTGTGAACATGAACCCCCATATGATATGTGGGATGAATAATCTCTTAGTCATCCCAATCCTCCCGATTTAAGTGGAAAGTATCCTTGCTTTCCTCCTCCTAGTTGAAGTTTGAGGACACTGAAACCAAGTCAGAAAGGTCTGTTATTGAACTGTGTAGCAAAATATTAAATGCATTGAAGAGTGTGTTGGTGATCACTGAAGAAGGTGCCTTCATAGACCTTGCTAGGAGGGCACGTCTTAAAAGAACATGATCTGAATGCTGCATTGAGGTGTTGAGATGAAGCAGGTGCTTACGTAAACTGGGGTGGGAGGGAACATATCCAAAAAGAACCCAATATGGATGCTACCATGATAAGCTATTGAAATGAGATAAGAATAGTATTAGAATTTGAATGCCATTTAGATATTCAAGCAAATAATGCTAATAATGTTTGCAGTAAATGGAGAATGAAGATACAAACTGAACAAAACAAACCAAACAGGAAATGGATGAGTATTTCTTAGGAATTTACAGTATCATTCACAATAATAAAATCCGGTATTATGATAGTTTACATAGGAAAATAATTTGAATGCATTAGGTAGCAATTCAAATATATCCATTGGATCTGACTGTATCTAACTTACCATCTAACTCATGGTGTCTCAATCAATATCGGATTCCAACATATCAACTCTAGATGTCCAACCAACTCAATCAATTAGTGAAAACTAGTTAACTCAATGCAATTGAGTGTGGTAGGTGGGAAAAGGCGCCTACTCCACATGCAACAATGCATTAGACATTCATTTCTAGCGCTAGATAACTGATTGTGAACTAACTGAAAGTAATTGGAAGCTAACTAATTGTGAATTAACTGAAAGTAACTAGAAGCTAACTGAGACTGACTAGTACTAACTCCAACTAACTGATGTAGGTTGGTTCCAGGACTCACATTAGCTCCTAAAATGTAGGGATTGGTCTAGGAGGTGCCCAAATTGATGCATGCACATGCAATAAGTGGCAGTTAACTTATAGTAGTGTTCCCCACACTCTAGTTACTGTTACATGTGGCCCCATTAGGCCAAGGGGAACCAATTGTACTAGTGGACCCAAATAATTAATTAAGGTTCCTAAGTTAGGCTAAATTAATCTAACAGACATTTGACCAAGGGAGTATTAATAATCCTAACAAATAGTGGCTGAAATAAGCAAGTTGCTACATAGATCGTGGTGGGAGGGCAGGTCTCCAAATGAACCCAATCTAGAAGCTGCTATTGATATTGGTTGAGATGAGCAGGTTCTTACATAGACTAGGGTGGGAGGGAACATCTCCAAAAACAACTTGATCCAAATGTTACTTAACTGAAAACTCAATTTTGAGAACTGATTTGTAGTGTATTGTATTGTGTGAACTTAAGGAGTTGCAAGATGAAATGAGAGGCTCATGAAATGGAAATTCCTTGTGTAAACTTGTTGTAAAATGCCTAAAATGGAACATAAAAATGTTGTTGTGTATAATTAAATGGTTGTTTTTAAACCTGATGTGCGTTGATGTTGGTATTGCTTCAAAAGATCTACAAATCCGTAAAAGGAAAGTTAAGACTACCTTGTTGGGAAGCTAATTTAGATGACATGTAGGAGAGAAGTGAGGATATTTTAGAATGGAGGGAGTAATATGATGAATAGAGCATGTAAGAAAGTGTGAATATAAGAAAAGTGGAAATTGACAGTGTGGATACTAGGGTTGGTTGAAGCGGATGAAAGGAGGTAAATGATGAGAGAATGGGGTGTTGACATAAAATCATGAAGCCACCAAAGGAACCATCCTTTTTCTTTATGCATAGTATATATAGCCAACCATCTAATTAAAAATACCAAAGAAAGTGAATTCTTGGACACCGCTCTTGGAAAATGAACTAACTCCATATCTTGTTGATTACAAAGAGAACAAATAGATAACTATGACTCCTTTATGGTTCTTTGGCTTCTACTAGTTTCTACGATTTGAAATTGGATGGGATTGTAAAACCCAAGAAAAAAATACCATAATGGTATTCGACAAATATGATGAAGCAACCAGATGAAAACACGACTAAGGAGGTGGTGACTAGTATAGGTTAGAGATGTGAGAAAGAACTAAAATTTAGGGAAAAAATAATACATGACAATATGCAGGTTGGCCGTAGAAGTAAAATGAGATCTAGTTGGAGAGGGTGTCTACGTTGAGTGGATATTGATAAAAAAATGCAAAGAAGTTAGTTTAGTTGATTGTCAAAGTGACATGAAATTGAGGGCATTGATGATAGAAAAAAGAAAACACTAGGATCCGCGGATGAGAGTGGGGAGAAGGGAATTTGGGAGAAGAAAATGGGAGATTCATGAGTGGGGGTGAGACATTAGAATACAAAAGAAAAAAAAGAAAAAAAAGTGAAATGATTAGCAGATCGAGGCTCGACTAGGGCAGCGGTTGAGACTATAGTTGTGATTGGAAGTGGAGGTCATGGTGCAGAAGTGTGGGCAGTGCATCTAGCTTGGAATCATGAGGACAAAATATAGGTCACAAAACCCTACAAAATGATGAAAGTTGGAAGTTAACTAAATAGGATACTAAGGAAAAGTGGATGAAGGGAAGTCACACTAGTAGATGAGGACAAGGATAAAGGTGGAAAGTGATATTAAAATAAAATAAATAAAAAATATAGAGGAAGAGATGTGGGTATTGGGTTTTATGGAGGAAAGGTTTGGAGGGTTAACAAAAAATAAGAATAAAAATGCAAGCATAATAAGGAATTGAGTGCAGATCTTGTGTGGAGTTGAAATGTGAGGAGGCATGCAGTAGAATAGAAGCGAGGGAAGAGATTTGATGGGGAGGAGAGAAAAAAATTGAGATAATATGGTGATGCAAAGGGGAAAAGGAGTATTTGGATTGAAGTGGCGGCTAAGGAAAAAAAACTAGGGCTTGCAAAAGAGTGAGTAGATTAAGAGGGCATAATAATGTGAGAAAATGCCTTTAAAGAGAAAATGGTGCATCATATGGAAGATAGAAAAATCATATTGAAAATGTAGCATATGGAAAATAGAAAATAAAATGTGGATATGGAGGAGGTGGCTGGTGGAATAAAAAAATAAAATGAAATTTTGAGTAAGGAGCAAGCATACGGATGGTAAAAGTTGGGATTTGTGGAACATAAATAAGGGCTTTCTTGATGATGAACTTTGGGCTATTGTAGACTAAAAATTTTAGATCATGTGTCAGGACCACATTGCTTTGATACCAATTGATCCACACACGAGAGGTGAGGAGGAATATCACCTCCCACTAAGATACCTCTACAATAGAGCTTAGAATAAACCATAGAACAAAATACACCTAAGAAGATCATAAATGCTAACTTTTATTAAAAGAAGGCTTGCTAGGCATTTATATAGAAGTACATCAAAAGGCCCTCATTAATGAGTGGAATTATTTAAAAATGGATCTACATAACCCCAAGTAACTAGCGATCGGGTTCAAGTGTGAACATGAACCCACATATGATAAGTGGGATGGCTAATCCCTTAGTTATCCCACATAAAAACTCATCATTATTTCAAATCAGAACCCATGGTATGGATTCTTCAAGTCAAGTTACAAACATTGATTAAGAGAGTTCCAATTCCACGTCTCTCTCTCTCTCTCTCTCTCTCTCTGGTTGTGGAGCCTGATCTTCTAGATTCAAAGATGTTATTGTTTAGCTGTGTTTGTACCCAAGTTTTCTATACACTTGTCCTAACTAAGGGGTGTAAGGGATAGTGGGCCCTCAACGGGCGTTCAAGGGCGAAGCACCTAAAAGAAATTGTTAGCACCATATTTTAAATTTTAAGTTATTTGAAGGTTAAAATGATCCTATGTGGAAATTTTATGAAAGCGCCCTTCAGGTTAATAAGTAGGCATGATGTTGCATCGAGATCTGTTAGATGAGGACAAGGAGTTTGATCTATGGTGGTAGATCATTCGGTTGATGAAACATGGAGGGAAAATGAGGCAATCTCATCTGTGGAGTGAAGGTAAAGAATGATAAAATTCAGCGGTTCAGATTCATGATGAGGAAGATCAACAGTGGAAAGAAATTCCACGGATCGAAGATGAAAGGAAGGATTATATTTTGAGATTTAAGGAATCCATTAAGTGGGTGCAGCGTTGGATGGTTGAGATCAACACAAGACAAGATCAATGGCTCTACAGCATTCCGCATGGTGAACATGTTCAGAGAAAGAAAAATTTTCAAATCATGGAATGAGTTAATGGGTGAAAAGATTGGATGGTGGAGATGAGAGCGGAGGTAGATCTGCGATCTAAAATGATTCCGTGAATTAAACTAGCGCGGAAAATGTCAGGATTTCAAACTGCGAAAAGTAGTAGAGGCCGCAAATATCTACGGTTATGACAAGAGATCAGGTTGATCAACGAATAAGGTGAATTCCGTGATCAGAAGTTGCTCGAGCGATCCGACGAGAAAGGATTGGCAGAATGTTAAAGTTCTTAGGGTTGAATGGTCTCGATGAAGACCGATTATAGATCAACGGTTGATGTTGATTCCCCCAAATCAAGCTGTGTAGGTTGATAGTGTTGAGTTTGGTATGAATATTTTGCGTATCAAAGGATTAGATTGCAAAGAGGAACAGATCTATGATACAGATTGCATGGAGACGCACTAGGGTTATGCAACATAAAAAACTATAAAAACATCTACGTGGAGTTAAAATATTTGGTTTTTTTTAGCTTTGAAATTAACATATACCTTGATTGCGTGCAGAGTGCCAGCGTGGACAAATCAGAGAACTATGCTAGGTGACAAGGTAGGCACCCTAAACCTCCCTCGGTACTTCTGAAATGGATAAAACATATGAGATAGAGGTAGTAGAGATGGCAGATAATGAAGAATTAGGGGTTGTTGGTCAAAAGGATGAAGGAATCTTCGTAGATCAAAATGCTGAAATCTTTGATATTGTTCTATTGAATGAAATGATTGAAACTGCTAAGAGTAAACTGAAAGTTCTTAAGGACCAAGGTAGTGATACCTATGGTGTTTTTAAGTCTTTTTTCCATTTTTTCTTTGTTAACCAGATGCCCCATTGTCCTGAGTTTTTCAAATGGTGTGCAAACAATTTTTCTGCAACCGAAGGAGTCATCATGGATAAACTGAAGTCTAAAATCATTTTTCCTATTAATGCTTCTATCATCCATAAATCCCTCTTTGTGACAGATGAATTCGCTCATGCATCCCAAGAATACAAAGAAGAGAGTATTATACAATTCTTCCGAGAATCCATAGTTGAGAGCAAGGAAGCTTTTCTAAAATTTTGTTCAAAACCTGATAATGAAGTTATAAATCTGTCTTACCCTATTGACCTAAGTTTGTTTATTGAAGAAACCCAGTGGTGTATAACCTTATCCAGTCAGTTTTTAGGGTTAGATAATAATAGTGATGTTACAGACTCTCATTATTGAGCCTATTATTCATATTAAGTACTTTCCCAATTGAGTCAGATCTTCCTAGACAATTTGTTCAGTCTTGTTTCCTTAACTTTGATGAGTTCCTAGCCGAGAACATTCGTTCTCAGTTAGTAAACTTCCACGATACTAGAATGTTCAGATTTCAATCCTTTTTGCTAAAGATGTTTCTGTCACATAATGAAGATAACTTACAAGCTCCTGAATTGGTAATCACTGATGAAATGACCAAGAATTATTGTGAGTTCATGAACTTTTTGATGGCAGATATATATAACATTTTCTTTCATGAAATATTACCCAAGGTGTTGCTAGAGATGAAGGAATACTGTAGCTTTCACCTAGTAAAATGATAGGAGATTGGTTCCTGAAATAATTTGAAACATTTTAAAGGTTGTATGGTTTTGTGCATCATCCCTACATCCTCCCAGCATTTTTGACAAGCATGATTTTTTCTTTGGAATTAATTAGGCAAAGACTTACTGTTGAGGAATAGCACACCCTAAGCTTTAGGAAGAGTTCAGGTATTAATTTTCCCTGGGAGATAGGACCATATATTGTCAAAGGTAGAACTTATCTACTGCTGGTTGATGATATGCTCAAAATCATGGGATTTTCTTTGGGAATGGCCATAAATTATGATCCAAACCAGATAATATCCAAAAGGAGACAGGAAAACAAGATTAAACCTTTCAAACACGCAGAAATAGTTGGACTCAGGGAGGTAGCTGATTGGGAAGATTATCCCAACTATAATACAAAGGATATCAGCATAGAACAAGACTTTGTCTCATCCATGGCTGGAAATAATGCTTCCCAAATGAAGTTGTCTAACATAGTTGCAATGGCTGGAAATTTTTCATCATTAATAAGTTTTTCATGGAATCTGAATAAAAGAGAGCATTCATATTTTATGGACACTGATGAAGTAGATACTGCTAGTACACCAAAGAAACAGAAAGTTGGGAAAGAAGGACAAATGGTGCAGATGAAGAAAAGCAGCATGAAAGGGCAGATGAAGAAGAGCAATGTAAAGGGAAAAGAGAAGCCAAAAGAATCCAAAGTAGCTAGGTTAGATCTCCAAGAATATGTATTTGATGGACAAACTCGAAACAAGTATTCATCTAGAGAGGATTGGTTAAACACTTATAGGGAGAAGGATGATAAATTTTTTGATGAGACGGTGAAACTATATGAGGAAGTAAGACAGTTTTGCAAGCCAGATGTAACATTGAAGGCTGTAAGGGATCATGTTAAATATACCCTAAGTATGGCCAAGACTGTGGGTAATAAATTATCTGAAGTAAATGTGAGCTTAGAAAATATTCCCATTACAGATATAATACACCTCAACAGAGAAACCAGTGATATCTTAAATACAAGATTATTGAAAGCTACATTACAGGTGTCTAAGCTAGAGTGAAGTAAAGTAAAAACTCAAGACCTTTTAAGGAAAGTAAGGGTTCAAAACAAGTCCCTTATAATCAAATTTAAAAAGTTGCAGGATGAATCGGGAAAGGTGGATGGGAAGTCGGATAAGGGAGCATTGGCTCAAAAGTTGTTGGATGAGAAAGAGAAATAAATTTAGGTGCTTAAAAAGAAGTTGAAAATTCCTTCTACTCGGCTAATTCAGACCTATGAATTGACTGAGTTTGAGAAGGAAAAAGAAGAAATAAACACTGAGTTAACTGATTGCAAAGCCAAGTTGTTAAAGCTTGAGGAAAAATAAAAGTAGTGGGAAATAGATGCTAAGCTTTTGATAGATAATGAGAAAGACCTAAAAGCTAAGCTAGCAACAAAGGAAAAAGAGTTAAAGGAAAAGTGTAAAGAAGCTGAAAGTTAATCTGCTAATGTTGCTGGAGATGCTGATGCAAACTCTTTGTCTAAAGCATTGTCTTAGATAGGCCTGAAGGATACAAAACTCACAAAGTTAAAACAATAGATTAAGGAGTTAGAAGATAAAATTTCAAAAGAGGAACTAGAGAAGAAGAAGGTAGATGAGAAATGTCAAGAATTAGCAAATCGGAATAGCAAGTTAACCAAACAGGTGATTGGGAAAATGACATTACAGGGGGCCAAACATATGATCTGGGATAAAATTATTTCAGAGGCTAACAAGTTCATACCTTATTTAGATTTCATTACATATCACGAGGATGCTTTGAAAATGGCCAAGAAGAATGTTTTGATAGTAAAGCAATAATTGCATAAGAGACCAATGGAAGTACCTCAAAATGCTATCAATTTTCTAACCACCTTATCATAAGATCAAACCATAAGGTTTGATATCCAAAATAGAGTTGTTATTATTTATGGGGCTAGAAAAGTGGTTGGAAAACATAGAATGCTGGATACTGTACAGGATAAAATTGATTTTATAGATCATAAAGTCAAAGAGGTAATTGAGTTATTTAAACCATTGGTAAACAAGGGAATTCCTTTCTTCTAGGAGGAAAAAGGACCATTACTGTCTCATAAATAATATTTGGATCAATTGGTTATTTGCAGGTCAGATAACATCTGGTTCAAAGATATGCAGCAAGCTCTGTCTGGTAAGAACATTTTTGATAAATTGGCTGGAGAATTTGAATTACTATATGATTTTAAATCTGCCTATGCTATAGTACCTAATTTCTCATACACGAAAAATATGGAGCTCAGAGTGTTGGCTCACGACATGGTTATTACGAATTTGCCTAGTCCTGAGCAATGGAGATCAATTCAACAGTATGTATCGAATAAGTTTAAATTTCAGCCACGAAGATATCAAGGAGGATAGCGCAAAAGTATTTTCTTCAAAACATTCCTAGTCGCAATAACCTCTCTCCTATTTCTCACAACTGTCATCAGCTAAGATATGCAAAAGAGGCCTTTTAGCCTATCTTTCCAGTAGTCCGCATTTTATTTATATTTTATGTAGATCATGGTAAATATGCCATGTTAGAGTTTCTTATAAGTTTGTTCTTCAATTTGTAAATAATTTTGACTTTGAGGTCGGTTTAGGGGGTCAGATACATTATAAATTTTCTCCCGGCAGAGGGAGAAGGGGTTGGAACCCGGGATATTTTGCAGTTGTATGTTTTCAAGTGTTTCTTAATAAAATTACAGAGCCGAAGTTGGTGTTTTTCTAGAGATTCATGTGTTATTCCATGTTACAGTCTGTATTTTCCTTTCTCATGTGAAATTTTTTCCAGTTTATCTGTCCATTATGTTTTCTTTCACTTCTGGAATGAGAGTATAACGGTTTTAGAATTCATGTTTGTATGCTCTAGTTGTTCTTTTCAGATGTCCACAATACCTTTCTTCTAAAATTGATACAAAATTCATTTCATAATGCTTTATGTTAATGGTCTATTTATGTTCTTCATTTTCCACCAGACAATCAAATTTTGACTCTGACTGAGTAGCTATCTTGCCTCTATGTTAAATTTTCCATGTAGAAATTTCTGTTATCTATATTCATATATTGAATCCATATCCCAATAGTCATGAGTTTAGTTTCAACCAATCTTACAAACTACACACATTTTTACTTATACATCTCTAACGTTGTTAATATTTTATGAGAGATCCCTCTTAGAAGAGAAGAAAGCCATTTTTCTCTTTAAAAGTGGTTTTTGTTGTTACCTAGGAATAGCCTTTACAACCTTGGGTCATTTTCCAGTGATAACAGAAATTTTTGGGATGTTTGTTGCCCAACATTTTGTGGACATATGGTATTGCGTGACCCGTAGTATTTTCCCATGGTAATTCCACTAAAAAAAGAAAGCATTGTAATATGACTATGTATTGTATTATAGCATTGTAAACAATCTATGTGATTGTGTTAGAGAGACAGTGAGAGTGTTAAGAGGAAGTGTAGTGGGGTTGTTGCAAGTTGTATCCCTTCATTTCTCTAGATGATATAATAACAAAGGACTGACAATTGTTATGTGGGTGTAGCCCATCTTGGATGAACCAAGTTATATCTATGTCTCTCTTGTAATGTGTTTAAGATTTGCATCTTGTTTAATTATTTAATTGTATAATTGTTATTACTCCGTGATCCTTTTTTTTCTAACAATTGGTATCAGATCCAAAAGGTCTATTTGGTTGGTAAACTATGATTCAAATTTCAAGGGGGCATATGGTCTAAATTTGGAGTGTAAGACATAAAAAAATTAAATGGAGAGGTCACCCTCTCCCATCCATAGTAATTGACAACCCACATAGTTTTGTACCATGGTATGGCTTCAAGACACGTTGTACCTCTCCCATCCATGGTAATAGGTATTTGACAACCCATGGTTTTGTTCCATGGTATGGATTCAAGGCACATTGTACCTTGCTCATCCATGGTACTTGACAACCCATGGTTTTGACCCATGGTATGGCCCCAAGGAACATTATAATAATGTTATAAAAAGGATTTGTTCCTTCTCAATAAGGCATTCAAGTATTTTTGGCATCCTACCTTTTCGGTCTTATTATTTTGTGTTAATCATTGTGAATTATTCTTGGATAATCGATTTGAGTTGATGTTTTGAGAGGTGGGGCTATTTGAGCCTCACCTCCAATATCAATCATGGATACATTGATAACAATTTGCAGGTTTACTCTCCTCCTCTCTCAACATCCAATCCTTTCGGGTCTCAACCCCCAAGATCTGTATCAGTGGTATGAGAGTAGGTACGCTCTCCATGGGAATGAGGGTTTGAGCATAGTTCGGGTTCAAATATATTGAGATATTTCCAGCCTCATTTTGGAACACTCAGAGTCCATTATTGGGCCATACACTGTAAGTATCATAGTTTCTCCTCATTTAATACAATATATATAAGTTCCAACATGAAGTTCCATGATCTCTACAACATCCCATGTTGCTCTAAAACACTATTGGCATCCTTTGTGGCTCTCTACACTCTGAGATCGAGCCTTATTTCATCCTCATATGGCCATGGAATGGATTAAAATAATTTTTGCATTGTTATTGGATCTTGGGAGACCTCATTCCATCCCTCTCTCAAACTATCTGTTGTTGTATGGCTGCTAGAGAAGGTCAGAGATATATGGATTGAATGTCAACGCGTATCTAAAAATTCAAACAAATGTTGTATCTTGCACAAATATTTTTCTAGGATTTTCCATATTTCATTGGAAATATATTTCCATCATCTAAAATGGGTATTTTTTGGTTTCTCGTTTACCTTCTTGGTTTGTGAGATATGCTTGATTGAAGCAGCACATGTCTATACAAAGTGCGACGTCACATAAAAAAAATTAAAACAAGTACGATAGACTCCACATAATATATCAAAGTATCTAACATATCTCATTTGAAAAATATTTATGTTATCTAAAATGGGTATTTCGTGGTTTTTCATTTGGATCTCTAGATTGAGAGATATCATCGATTGAAGCAACATATGTCTACAAAAAAAGTGTGCATGCATCCCCTAAGCTCCAGAAAAATATTTTCTAATTCCTTGGACCACCACAGAGCAATCATGTTATATGGATGGAAATTTCTCTTTAACATCTCAAATGGGTCTTCAACGGAATTCAATTTCATCACCTACATCAAAATCTATGAACGGATTTGCAACAAGACATCAACTGCACCAAAGACCATTTTCCGGGACTTTTATTAAATCCTATTGTAATCATGGTTATGGTTTAACCACACAAAACCCATGGTTATGGGTCAACCACATAAAACCCACTGTTATGCATTGTAATCATGGATAGGGGTCAACCACACAAAACCCACAGTCATGGTTATGGGTCAACCACACAAAACCCATGGTTATGGGTTAACCTCAAAAAACCCTTCTCTTCACTGGAAATCAACACATTGTAATCATGGGTCTCTTTTTAGCATGAAATGATGGGGACCATCATTTTCTAAGAGGGGGAGAATGATCTGAATTTCAAGGGGCATATCGTCTAAATTTGGATGTGTAATACATAAAAAAATTAAATGGAGAGGTCACCTCTCCCATCCATGGTATTTGACAATCCACATGGTTTTGTACCATGGTATGGATTCAAGACACATTGTATCTCTCCCATCCATGGTATTTGACAACCCATGGTTTTGTTCCATGGTATGGCTTCAAGGCACATTGTACCTCTCTCATCCATGGTATTTGACAACCCATGGTGTGGCCCTAAGGCACATTGTAATAATGTTATAAAAAGGATTTGTGCCTTCTCAATAAGGAATTTAAGGATTTTTGGAATCCTACCTTTCTGTTCTTATTATTTTGTGTTAATCATTATGAATTATTCCTGGCTAATCCATTTTAGTTGATGTTTTGAGAGGTGGGGCTCTTTGAGACTCACCTCCAATCTCAATCATGGATACATTGATAACAATTTGCAAGTTTACTCTCCTCATCTCTCAACATCCAAGACTTTCGGGTCTCAGCCCCCAATATCCAGATCAAACTCGCAGGAAAGAAGGGTTCCTGGTTCGAGTGGGAGAAATGATAGAAGAAGGAAAGTTTAGGGTCAATAAATTTAACAAGAAAAACTACCAGTTATGGAAGATGCAAATGGAGGACTATCTGTACCAGAAGAAATTGTACCAACGGTTGGGTGAAAAAAAAATAGTCGAGAAGGATGAAGACTGGGAGGTTCTTGACAGAAAGCCACTAGGAAAAATACAGTTGTTCCTGGCTTCGTCAATGACTTTCAATGTCTCAAAAGAAAAGAAAACAGAGGGTGTGATGAGTGCATTGGCTAAGCTCTATGAAAAACCCTTTGCTTCCAACAAGGTATTTTTAATGAAGCATTTATTTAATATGAAGATGTCAGAAGGTGGATCTATTGTTTACCATTTAAATAAATTTAATACGCTTACTAGTCATCTAAGTTTTGTAAAAGTGAACTTTGATGATGATGTTAGGGTTGTTCTAATATTTTTGTCATTGCCAGAAAGATGGAATAACTTATTCATGGTTGTAAGCAACTTTGTCCCTTGTTCAAACAATCTTAAATTTGATGATGTTGTTGGTGTTATACTTAGCGAGGAAATGCAATGAAAAAACACAAGTGAGACATCAGGTAATGTGTTGACCATGGAAAGCAGGGGAAGACAAAAGGAGAGAGGAAGGATCCTATGTAATCGCAACAAGTCTAGAAATGGTAGATCCAAGTCCATATTTGGAAAGATAGAGTGCTCGAACTATGGTAAGAGAGGACATCTGAAGAAAGACTGCAGAGCTCCAAAGAAGATAGGAGACGGGAAACGAGAGACTACTGAGGAAGAAAATGTAGTAGGTGATGTGTTACAAGATGCTTTGATTCTTGAATTATATAATACTAGTGATTACTAGGTAGTAGATTCAGGGGCTTCATGTCATGCTACACCCCATATAAAATTCTTCCATGATTATGTTCCAGGTGATTTGGACATGTTTTATTGGGGGATGATGAACCATGTAAAATTGTTGGAATGGGTAAGGTAAATATTAAGTTAAATAATGGAAATGAATGGTTTCTAAAATATGTAAGCCATATTCCTACTATGAAAAGAAATATGATCTCAACAGGACAATTGGTATATAGTGTTTGTTTGTATATGTTTGGAAAAAACGTGGTGGAATATCATTGAAGGAGCACTGGTAATAGCAAAAGGAGATAGGATAGGTACATTGTATTTATGTCCTCGTAATAATGATTATTATATATTTGTATCTTCCAAATAAATAGGTGCAGCATTGTGGTATCATAGGCTTGGACACATAAGTGAGAAGGGGATGCAGATTCTCCACTCAAGGAAATTATTTTCAGAAAGAAGCAGGTAAGTTTGGAATTCTGTGAGAATTGTGTTTATGGAAAATAGAAGAAAGTCATATTTCTCAAGGCTAGGAAACAAAAGAAGAGTAAAAATTTAGAGCTTGTGCATACAGATGTATGGGGACCAAATCAAGTACAATCTATTGGTGGCTCTCGTTATTATATTACTTTTATTGATGATGCAACTAGAAAAACTTGGGTTTATTGCATTAGACAGAAATCTGATGTGTTTGCTACTTTTAAGAAATGGAAAGCTTTGGTTGAGAATGAGACAGGAAAAAAGTTGAAATGTCTCAAATCTGATAATGGAGGTGAAAACTGCAACAAGGAACTTGATAGTTATTGTTCAATAAATGAGATTCACAGAAAGAATACAGTCCCAAGAACATCACAAGAAAATGATGTGTCATAAAGGATTAACAAAACGATCATGGAGTGTGCAAGGTGTATGAGATTTCATGTAAGATTGCCCTTACAGTTTTGGGATGATATAGTAGATACCATTGTTTATTTAATAAATAGAGGGCCTCCAAGTACTTTGGATGGTGGGATTCTAGAGGAGGCATGGAAATATAAAAATGTAATTTCTAAGAATTCTTGGTTGTGAATCATTTTTCCATATCGATAAAGAAAATAGAACAAAGCTTGATGCCAACTCCAAGAAATGTACCTTTATTGGATATGAGGTTGATGATTTTGGTTATCACTTATGGGATTATGAAAATCACAAAATCATTAGGAGTAAGGATGTAGTATTCAATGAAAATTTTATGTACAAAGATCTGTTGCAGGGAAAGAAATAGTAAAAGGAAAACACAGAGTACACCGTGCTTGATGAAATCAAAGAAAATGAAGTTCCAAAGGAACCAAAAAGATCAAGAGAAACAGTAGGTAACTCAAACTCCTACAAATGTACGAATATCTACTAGGTTAAGTAGACCCCATGAACGATTCTCTCCTTCACTGTATTATTTATTGATGGCTGATTCTGGTGAACTAGAATGTTATGATGAGGAAATGGAGGTAGAAACTAGAAAGAAGTGGAAGCAAGGCATGTATCAGGAGATTGACTCACTGGTAAGAAACCATACATGGAATTGGTTGAGTTTCCTGCAGGAAAAAGAACATTGCAGAATAAATGGGTTTACAGGTTGAAGGAAGAAGATGGAGGAAAGAAGAAATACAAGGTTAGACTTGTTGTAAAGGGGTTTGCACAAAAGAAAGGTATAGACTTTGATGAAATATTTTCTCTTGTTGTTAAAATGAATTTAATTAGGACTATTGAAAGTCTAGTGGCAATAGATGATTTGCATCTTGAACAATTAAATGTAAAAATAACATTTCTCCATGAGGATTTGGAGGAAGAGAATTATATGCATCAACCACAATGGTATGAGGTCAAAGGGAAGGAGAATTTGGTTTGCAGGTTGAACAAGAGCTTGTATGGCCTGAAGAAAGCTCTAAGGTAGTGGTATTTAAAATTTGATAAGTTTATGATAGAGCAGGGTTAGAGTAGATGTCATTATGACCACTGTTTTTATTTCAAGAGGCTAGATAATGGAAGATATATTATCGTGTTATTGTATGTGGATGACATGCTTGTTGTAGGGTCTAACATCCAGGATATAAATGTGCTAAAAATAAAACTAGATAAATCATTTGCGATGAAGGATTTGGGTGCTGTAAAACAAATCATTGGTATGAGAATAACAAGAGACAGGAAAAATCACAAATTGACATTGTCTCAAGGTGAGTACATAGATAATTTGTTGGAGACGTTTAGGATGCAAAATACAAAACTAATTAGTACACCTGTGTCCATCCATTTAAAACTAAGTAAGGATATGTGTCCCAAGACACTAGAAGAGATAGAATACATGTCCAAGTTTCCCTATTCATCAACATTTAGAAACTTGATGTATGCCATGGTGTCACACAAGACTGTATATTGCACATTCAGTGGGATTTGTGATTAGGTATATGAACAAGCCAAGTAAAGAGAATTGGAAGGAGGTATAGTGGATTCTAGGTATTTGAGAGGTACCACTTATCACACATTATGTTTTGGAGGTTTAGACATTATTCTATAGGTATATGTTGATGTTGATATGGATGGTGATAAATATAGTAGGAGGAGCACCACAGGGTATGTCTTTACCGTGGATGGAACAACAATAAGTTGGATTTTGAAACTACAAAAGGTTGTTGCGCTTTTAACAATGAAATCAGTCTATGTTGTTGCTACATAGGCTAGTAAAGATGATGATTTGGTTATAGATGTTCATGGAGGAATTGGGTAATAAGCAGGAGAATAGTAGGTTGTATAATGATAGCCAGAGTTCCATTCATCTTGCAAAGAATTAAAACTTTCATTCGAAGACTAAACATATACAACTCATGTACCATTTCATAATATCTGTTATGGGAGATGAACTGTTAAAGTTGGAAAAGATACATACTAGACAAAATATTGCAGACATGTTGAAAAAGGTAGTAACCAAAGAGAAACTGAGTTCCTGCTCAGTTTTTATTGGCCTTCATGAATGAAAGTGAAAATGAGAAATTTTCAAGTCCAAGGTTCAAAGCATAGTCCAACAAGCACAACGATGATGGAGTTGTTGTGATCAGTCTCCAAGTGGGAGATTGTTGGTTGTGGAGCTTGGTATTCTAGATTTATATATGTTATTGTTCATCTATGTTGGTACCCCATTTTACTGTACACGCATCTTAGATGGGGGGTGCGGGGGTGAAGCCCCAGAAATAAATTTTGGGATGTTTGTTGGCCAACAATTTGCGGACCCATGGTATTGGGTGAACCGTAGTATTTTCCCATGTAAATTCAGTTATAAAAGGAAAGCATTGTAATACGGTTGTGTATTGTATTGTAGCATTGTAAACAATCCCTATGATTGTGTTAGAAAGACTATGATAGTGTGAAAAGGAAGTGCAGTGGGGTTGTTGTAGGTTGTATCCCTTCATTTTAGTGGATGGTATAATAATAAAGGACTAGCAATTTCTATGTGGACGTAGCCCATCTTGGGTGAACCATGTTATATATGTGTCTCTCTTGTAATGTGTTTAATATTTAAATATTGTTTAATTATTTAATTGTATAATTGCCATTACTCTGTGATCCTGTTTTTCTAACATCTCTCTCTCTTTGCAATTCTATTGTTATTTCATGTTCATATTTATAGAAGAGAATGTATGCAGTATTGCAGTTGCTACAATAACCTCATATGTATTTTTATTTTCCTTCGATTCACAATAAAACTACTTAGTCTCTTTCCCCTAGTTTCATGGTAAGTTGTGTTGTCAATATTTACTAGTTTTTGCAGTATGAGCTTGTAAACAAACAAATCGAGTGTAATAACATTCCTATATGATTCTAAAGTGTGTGGGTTTCCTATATGTCCTGATACACATGCGATAAGGTGAATTGTTTCTAGTATTTCACCAGAATCAGAAAAGTTCCACATAATTCTTGGGGAAATTGTTTCTAGTCATTTGGGTCTACCCAGGTGTGATGCACTATGAAATGTGTATACTATTGAAACAATACAAGGACTAAACCTTGTTTAATTCTAGTGTATGTGGGTCTCAAGGTAGTATTTAGTATGTATATGACCATACAAATATATGATTCCAAATTTGTGAAACTCTTGTATTCTTTGGGAAGTCAACTATCCAACAATGTCTTAGTGCTAGTAGGTAGAATACACTCTCAAAATATTTTATTTGTCTAATAGAAATAAAAGGTACTGGAAGTCTATCTAAGGGTCCCTAATTTCAATAAATATGTATCAATATCCATATACTACCTCATATTATAAAATAATTGGTGTTTGTTTCCATTTGGGAAGAGTTGGGAACACATAGCTTTTAGCATCCAAAAGCTAGAAATTATGCCTGGTTTTAAAAAAAATTATTCATGTTTGTAATTGGAGTTAATATCTCTTATTTTCAGATTGGGAATATTACATTTAGGCATGTACCTTTCACCCTTTCCGGATGGATAATACCATTGATTTGTGCAATATTAAAATCTCTTGATAAAAGGTCCCATCCAATGCATCTAGAGATTTTCCAGATGCTTCATGAACTTGCTATAATAGAGTAGAAATAAATCTCCTTTTTTAAATTGTTTCTTCTTGATATGTATGTCATGTCAGGCCTTATAGCGCTATTTTTCAACTATTGTGTAATAGTCATCCCAGAAGCGAGATTCTTCAAGTTCCATTAGTTCTACAACTGAGACTTCATCCATCATATGTGTTGTGTGTGTAATATAAAGGCTTCGAACCACACGTCCTATCAAAACTATTTATTCTTTTCCATATACCAGCTAAAACTAATTTTTTTATGGAGATTCTTCATATTAGAGTTGTATTCCCATAATACAATTCAAATTTTATCACCCCAATCATTTTTATTTGTGCAACAAACTTTTGTCAACATGATTTCCATAATTTTATTAAAGGCTTCTACATTGTCATTTTCATGTAGGTGATATAGACTATTTTTTGGTTTTGTATAGAATTATCTTATAAGAGTCTCAATGGTGGAATTGAAGAAATTCTTACCTTGGTCATTTGTAAGGCTTCTAGTACATCCAAACTCAGTGATAATATTTTCACAAATGAATGAGCTATTATTTATGTAGAGCAGTCGCGGACAAGGTGCTACTTCGGCCCAAATTGTTAGGTATTATGTTGTGGTAATTATATAACATGATTTATAATGTTTCACTAGTGGGTTAATAGGTCCCACAAAATCAACTTCCTATTTGGATTGGAAGTTCATCACTTTGAGACGGATTACCAACTCGTTGGTAGACATCACATTTCCTAGTGTATTCCTTAGCATAATTGAACACCATGGAGCACCATAAACATGATGGAGTATATTCCTTCTTGTATATTTTATGCTAACATGTCTACCTGTAAGAATGACTTGGAATTCCCACAAAATGCTACATCTCTCATGATCTAGTACACAATGTTGTAAAATTCCATCAGTTCCCAATTTGTATATGTGTCCCACAATTAGATGATATTCCACAGTGTGCATGACAAAATGACATTTTTGTGTTGTAGAGTATGTTACAGAGAATATATCCTATGGCTTGGGGTGGACCACAAAAAATAGGATGAAACCAGAAATAAACTCATTTTCAAGAATGCTAAATATATAAATGAAACTAACACTAAGGGACAAGAGGCGTACCTTATTCTAGATGTTTGAAGTAAATCCTCGTTGACATTTCAATCAAAATTGTACCTACAGATTTCCCTTAAAAACAAAAATATATGCAAGCATGATATATGTAAAGCATTAGAATCTAATCTAGTCTGTTACATTTCAATACATAAACAAAGTAATTACATCCATGGATACGAATATTCATAATTACACCCATAAACAAAGTAATTACATCCATTAATATGAACAGAGATACAAATGACAACCTCTGTCTGCACCTCCTCGAAATCGAGAAACCAAGTCCCTCCACCTGGGCCTCCACCACTTCAATCCTCCATACAAAGGTAAGCTTACAAAGATAAAGGAAAGCTTGGGAAATAACACTAATGGTTACTTCAAGGATAAAGGGATACATATAGTCAATTATATAAGAATGGGACACAATTCCACTATAGTATCTTTTCTCTCCAAAGTTCTCCTCCTTCAATGTTTCATAGATGCTCAATATATAGCCCCCTCAATGGGAATTGAAGGGTCGAAATGGAGTGTTTCCCGGCATATGGAAGGCCAAGGATCAATTCATTTGTTACTTGATGGGGAAAATCCAAATATATTTGTTTTTTGAGCATAAATCTTGTTGTACATGGGTTACAGCGGTGCAAGATGCATATTCGCGGGTTGTAGACTTATGAGCCACGTATATATATAATAATGTATTTTTAAGGGTTCCACTGGAGCAACAAGGTAATAGTGAGGGGTGGCAGGTGCGGGGGGGATCCTCTTGGATCCCGGAGGACAAATGGTAGAGACTTTCGCCTGGGGATTGGGAGTGCGAACCAATAATGAAGCAGAATGGTTAGCCCTCCTACAAGGTTTGCAGATTCTTCAGGAGAAACCCTATTCAAAGGTCTTAATCTTTGGCGACTCTAAACACGTTATTTCTAAACTGCTCAATGGTTACCCCAAGGGAGCAGTAAAATGTCGGCGTTTATATCAAAAGGTCAAGCTTCTCATGCACAGCACTTATGAATTATTTCACATTCTTAGAGTCAACAATCCAGCAGCCGATAGCCTGGCCAATTTGGGGGCCACTCTCCAACAAGGTCATCTAAAGAAAAATGGGAATCCTATCTCAATCAAGCACATTCCATAATGAGGAAAAAATCTTTTCTCCGCTACTATTGTAGTCATTCAAATAGGGCTCTATCTAAGCAAGCCCAAAACAAGAGGAATAAGGTTTACATTAGTATGGGGTTGTGCTTTAAGCATCCCCTTGGCTTTTCATTGCTCGCCCTCCCCTCCTTTTTCCCTTATCCGACCCCCCCTCCGCATTCACCCCTATACACCTGCTCTCACATCGAGTTAATCTGCCTCTTTAATGTTGGCCTCTACCTCCATTTACGGCTGCGTCCTTTAACTCCCCTCTTCCTCACCGCGTGGTTCACCAGCTGTCACTTCTTCCCATCGGAGGCAGCTGCAATAAATCTCCATCTTTTCTGGGCTTTAAGATCATTCCTTTCGCACGAACTAGAGCTTGTGGAGCTTATCAATATGGTTTCTTTGGAAAGTTTCTCCGCCCTTCCCTCTTATCCCGGTTCTGGTCCTGCTGAAGCTTTGCATTATTTGTTGTTTTCTGTCTCCGGCATAGCTGAGGGGAGCCTGCACAGCCTTCCGTGGCAGGAGCTCCCGTTAACTCGAAGCGAGGTCGAAGAGAGGCTGGTAATTGCTGCTTTCTCCCCCTAACTGTGTGAAAAACTTAGTTGGTGCCAGATTATCAACTCTGGTAAAGATCCTCCTGTAGGTTTAGGTCGTGGTTTGGTTATTGGCTGTAAGTGCATTGGGTGGAGAAAAGGCGAAGCTGGCTCTCTGATTTGTGTGAAAGTCGAAGAGCTTCAGCCGCAAAAGGAATTGCAGGTGCTTAGATCCTGTTGTGATAGAAATTGGGCTTCAGGCATCCCGGTTCAGTTTCAATTGACTGGCAGTTTGAAACACGTTGCTCAGCCCCAGCTCGCTCGCATCTCTCGGTTTTCAGCTGCAGGTTCAATGACTCAGCCAGGGGACAACGCTGGGATGGCCGACCTGAAGAAGAATATGAGGCGTATGTATGAACTTATTTCTATTAGTGTGATGGATAATCACGAGATGGCTAAGGATATTAAGAAAATGGAGGACACAGTTTGCTATACCTCTAATCAAATCAGTAATCATGATTCCCGTATCGACGACACTGAGAGCAATCTACGGGAATTGATGGGGACGGTGGAAAAGATACATGAGGACCTCCAGCGTCTGGTTTCACTGAATCAGGTCAGTCGAGTTAATGGAGTTTGTGACGAAGCAGTGCAGCCCATGGAAGATGAATCAGTAGCTCAGCCTGGTGGCAACCCCTAGTACTTTTATTTTTGAATGAATGTTTTTCTGTAAATTTCTGTGTAATCAATATGTAAGGGTTTATGCAGCCCTAAGCTTTAAATATTTAGGTCAGTCTTGTAGGGAAACACTCTGGGATTCTCAATGGACTGTCTCATGGTTCAGCTTCTCTTTTTTGCTCAGACTCTCAGGTTTTTTGTAAGCTCGTTTTGGATGGCTGTGCACAGCCCACTTTTATAAAATCTTCCTTTTTAGTTTCTGTAAAAAAAAAACAAGGTAATAGTGAGTAAATGGGGTAAAAAAAGTCTGCATAGGGACAGGGGTAATCCATTAAAGCATGATGTATCAGGTGTGGAAAATCATATTATAAAAAATGCACCATAATGTGTGAGGTCAGAGGGATACAGGATGGTCCAAATACATTATAATAGTTCCCTGAGTGGAGTAATGAAGACCCAGGTGTAAAAAACCAACCACTCATCAATATAATACAATGATAGATCTCTACACATTATTGCAAATATGAACTATGCATAGCAGTATCAGATACATAACAATACAATGTCCATGAATAATCATAATAAACATATCTCATGAGTGGTCATCGCCACATACAATATACACTGAAGTAAGGTATCCATACTGAATGAAGACATAAAATGGTACACAGGAATCTGGTCATGAGAGCTGAAATATCATAGGTACTGGCACGATCAAGGAAGTAGCATATATGGAATTCCACCAAAATCGGAGGTCTTCAACACAAATTGCCACTAGTACATGTCCCATCACATGAATAAAGGTGTCACAGTCAAACATGATGGACCATCATTTGATTACCGATCATTGATGTATACCATTAACAGAAGCTAGATGCCTCACCAATAATTACAATGGGAATCATGGTACAGAGTGCAAACAAACAAGTGTGAATAGATGTGTTGAGGTTAAACACTTGAGAGAATCCGTCGATCAGGGGACATTGATGTATTCCAAAATATTTTTATGGCGAGAGAACCTTCCATTGATGAATGTAAGTGTCAAGGAACTCCATGGAATCTAGATCCCTATTCCATAATAAATATTTTGAAGTCGATGGAATGGAATCCCTGGAAGGATGGAATTAAGGCATCCCCCATCAACTAACGTAAGGTACACAACAACGTTGGATAATTTGGAAGAACTCGGATGAACAAGATGTGTCAGAACCAATAACAAATGTATTGGGAATGGCCGACATGCGGAGACAAGATAAATGAGGAGTGGTCGACTCAGGCTAAAACTTCCTTCGAACAAAAGCATAAGGCAGATGAAGGATCATAGGAAGCATAGACTAAAAATGCATACTAGGACAACTCTGTGACACACAAATCATCACAAAGGTTCCATATGGACTAGAAGCATAGCCAGTTGGTGGAGGAAACTCAGCATAATGAGTACAGCTCCTAAGGTCATACTAGTAACCCAACTAATGGATGAAAGGACTATGCTATGTTCGTAGGATACACAACACGACAACCACCAATATAAAGTGATATCATTTCATGTACGTCTTTTTATGTTTTATGATTTTTTTGGTCTTTTCATATTTGAAAAGATTTAAAAAGAATAAAATTTCTTATAGTATACTAAGGAGGAAACGAGTGCCGCGGGTAAGCAAACTAGTTCCAAGCAGTGGAACATACCTATGCTCAACGCAAGAACTCATATGTAGGATAAGGACACTTGAGGGGATGTTTCCTTTGGGAAAGGGATAATCAAGATGCAAAATATATATGAAAGCATTTGATTGGCATAGGATTGAGGAAAGATCAGGCTATATGGATTATAAACTAAAGAAGGGAGCTGACATAAAGCTCAATAGGGCAATAGGATGCATGCAAATGCAGTAACAACTTGATAAAAAAGGGATTCTCGATAGGATATGGCTAGCATAAAGTTCAAGAAAGAGTATGAATTTATTTATGTGAAGGCATGGAGGGATTCCAAGGAACTCCCAGACCTAAGGGAGGATGCTTAGCATGGGAACCAAATGACAAATATAGATCTAACTAGGGTACCCATGATAAGGAAAGATCTACCACTTACATAATTCCACTTCTAGTAGAAGTATGAAGGTTATGTGACTTCATGAAGTGGGTTCATACCTATTGTTAAGGTGACATGGTCATAGGATAATGCAGAATTCATGTGGAAAATGAGTCCTATCCTATTTTCTAGTTTAACATTTTACCTATTATCCTATATGCCAGTTTAACATTTTTCCTGTCATGGGCATGAATGAGACAAAAATCAGTGAGAGTGCACAAAAAAGGACCCTACACAATGGCATAGGTCCAAAACAGTTGCACAAATTCAGTAGAGAGTCCAAACTATAATATATAAGGAGTATCGATTGTGAGAAAAGGATTCAAAGGAAACGATGCAGTGGACAATGGGACATAAGAAGGAATGTAAGTTGTAGACCCAATGCTCACATATCCACTACAACCCTCAGGGGAATGAACACTTGTGTTAAGAACAGATGAAGGAAGTGAAAATTCTCCCATAAATGGAGTGGAAGGTGGAATATGACCACTTCCAAACATGATCAAGATAAGGGGTTGTGATCCCCCCCAGTCCAAAACCATGGTCCACACAGGGACCAGTGGTGGTTGATGGGATATTAGTAGTGATATCCGACATGCCAAATATAAATGGACTTGTGTTAGAGGGAGTAGTTTGAGTCTCAACACCAAAATATCTGAGGAAAACTTCCTATGGAGAGTTGTAAAATCTGATAACTGGGTTCATATAGTGTGGGAAGTACCAACCCCAGAAGGGTCAATGTAAACCGAAGTTCTGGGTATCCATATGGTTATCCCCCCATTCCCTATGATTTGGATGGAGGGAACACCAGGTTCATTCTCAGATGTAGTAATCATGGTAAATCCTATATGTGAATCACATTGTACTAAAGGTTTCCTGGAACATCTGGTCCTCTTATTCCGAGGAGGAGAAGGGTTCCAAGGTGATAACCCTGCTAAGCATCGAGATCAGAGAGGTGTCGAAAATCAATCCACAATTACTCAAAAAAAATAAAGACTCAACTAATTATGATCCCTAAATCCAACTACCAAACAAAGAGAACACCCCTAAGAAAACTAAGTCATATGAAAACAAGCATAGAGGTAGGATAAGTGATCTATCAAATGTAGCAGGTGTGTCCCACCTAGTAGAGGTCTATGACTTCCATACACTACAAGCAGAGTTGTGTAACCAATTATAGTGTCCCTCAGCTTCAACGCATATAGCAACTGTGTTTTCTAACCCCTATCTATCCAAAACACTCGCATAATAACCTCTACAAGAACCCCCTGTGATAGCTAGGTAAGGAAACTAAGGTTGACCCAATATAACCAATGCTCAGTCAGATAGTCATAGGAGGGATCTACCGTATGGACAAGGTAACAAATACTGAAGCTCAAAAGCACCAAACTTGTACCTCAAAAGGGCCCAGTTACGAATAAGATTCTGGAAATATCTATGGCGCTCGACCACAAACGTGTGCGTGGTCGCATGCTTAACTCCTGTGCAAGAGGAGCCTCTTGTTCACACTATTTAATGGATAGACACCTAGTTGTTTTGTTTCATAGTCTTGGAAATATTTACTCACGACGCCCTATTCCAAAAATCTACAATCCTAAGCTTGTTGGTGCACCTATATGAAATAAAAATGTGTAATCAATTTTAATTTAAGCATTAATTTTAATGGATGTGATTAATCAAGGGTAATGAGCATACAAATAGTGATGTTATGACTACACAATGAAGTAAATATGCACACCTAAAAACAATGCCAAGTGCAACTTGTTTTTAATCATGAAAAAGGGGTATGCCACTACATGTAATGCACCAAATTTCATTCCAAATGCCAACGCAATCCTTCCTATATGAAATCCTAAACACTACTCTCATACAAGAAAACCAATGCAAGTACCTCCTTAAATGCATTAGTTATACGCAAGAAAGTATGCAACTATAGAATTATTTTTTAATTTTCAATATAAAAGAGTGAAAATGCAATAAAATTCATAAAAATTCTCAATCTTTGCAGCAAGCAGCAAACACAATCCAAGAAAGACACCAAGAACAAGAAGGCCAGTGCACTAATAATAAAACAAAAAGGAGATAAATGAAAACAATAAATTTCAAAGAATATCAATGAAAAAGACATCTCTGGTCATAACAAAAGCAGTAAACAAGAAGCATAAGAAGACCAGAAGACTCAGAAATATTCACAACCCACTCAAAACTTCCAAACATGACAATATCAAGCAAGGGGAGAGATGTACATGAATATTCAAGGAACAATAACGTATGTACACAACTAGGTGGAGCACAACCCACGTATATACACAACTAGGTAGAGCACAATCCACATATATATGTGACTGTATATTCTCTGAACCGTGTATACATAGAAGAAAGTGATCAAAAGAAGGAAAAAGGTCAAACCATTTTATGGGACTGTCAATGAATGAATATACTACCAAATGTGACACATAAATGGGGAGAAATAAGGAGAAAATCAAGCCAATCATGCACCCAAAACCCAACAAAAAGGAAATCCACAACGGAGTCGCCGATTATGTTTTGGGGAAGATCTCTTAGGGATTGGGGTGGACCAAAACAGACAGGATGACACCAAAGAGAAACCAAGTTCCAAGCATGCTAAATATATAAAAGAAATTAACACTAAGGGACAAGATGCGTACCTTATTTCAGACATACGAAGTAGATCCCCGTTGATCTTTCAATCAAACTTGTACCTACATATTTACCTCAACAACAACAAGATATGCAAGCATGATATATGTAAAGCATTAGAATCTAATCTAGCATGTCACATTCCAATAAATAAACAAAGTAATTACATCCATGGATAAGAATATTCATAATTACACCTACAATGAACGAGAAATGGATAATTCTATTAATATGAACAAAGATACAAATGAAAACCTTTGTCAACACCTCATAGAAATTGAGAAACTGAGTCCCTCCACCTAGGCCTCCACCACTTAAATCCTCCATGCAAAGGAAAGCTTACAAAGATAAAGGCAAGATTGGGAAATAACACTAATGGATACTTCAAGTACAAAGGGATTAACACTAATGGATACTTCAAGGACAAAGGGATGCAGACTCAAGTATTAAAGAAATGGGCACAATTCCACTATAGTATATCTTATCTCCAAATTTCTCCTCCATCAATGCTTCATAGTATGTCAATATATATTCCCTCAATGGGAAGTGAAGACTCGAAATGGAGCATTTCCTGGGATATGGAAGGCCAAGGATCAATTCATGCATTACTTGATGGAGAAAACTCCAAATATTTGTTGAAATATTGAACAATACTGAGAGGGGGGGGGTGAATCAGTAATGATAAATTTTTAAAAGTAAAACCAATTTTAACACTAATCATTAACACACATAATCAACAAGAAACATAGAACACATATTTTATCATGGAATCCCAATTGGGTAAACCACCAATACTTCCTATTACTGCAAAATTACATTTACAAATAGTTTATGCCTGCTACTACTGTTGTTTAGGATTAAACACCCTTGTAACCTAGGGTCTGGGGTTACCAACTTACTACTAACCTTGCAGAAAATCAGCTTTAACAGAGTATATAAAGGAAATAGGGAAAAATTCTTGACTCACCCGATTACCAATGGTTGATCCAAGCTTGATCTTATTTCACTCTGCTTCTCTCCAAAGCTTCCAGGGATGCACCTCCTTCACCTACAAAGAGAAAATTCTCCAAGTACAATCTTAGACATGTATATATGAGAGGTTAGATAAACAATATATCTAGTGCATAATTGAATACATTCATCAACCATGATACATGAAAGAGACTCAACACAATGTTGGAAGAAGAATTCTCTTTATTAACAATCAGTGAATGAGATAAGAGTACAACCCAGCTTCTGAGACAAGGACTCCTCTGCAACCAAAGGACTCTGAGTTCTACTACTCCAAGACTTCTGAAGATATACCACCAACATAACTTTTCTCTCTAAACTTGATTGATTAATGCCCTCCCCAAGGCTTCTATTTATACTTTGGGAAATAGAGTGGTTTCGAAGGTTGATGAGGTTGAAATAGTTAGGATAGTTAATGATTAGGACCCAACTAATATCCATTAATCATGATTTTTATTTTTTAATGTCGAATAAAGATGTACACAACTATTGATATAAGAAACCCGTGTATGACACATGAGTTGCTTAAAAGAAACCCGTGTACACTGATGTACGTGGGTTGCAATGGAGATAGTCGCATACAGTACGTGAGTTGTCAATGGAAATAGTCACGTACATACATGAGTTTCATTGAGGATAGTCGCGTACACAACTCAACACTTAGAAAAATAATATGACAAGCTGGTTCAAGGGTAAATGCATCCCATGTCATGCCCATCTATAGTGTTTTGGAAAACTTCAATCCTAAGATGTCCTTTTGTGTACCAACATAAGGAATGTCGGCACTCATATGGAGAAGTTCCATTTGGGTTGATAACAGATGCCCCCTAATGTGTGAGGTCAGAGGGAAACGATGGCCGAAATACATTATAATCATTATCTTGGAGAACTCATAAGTCCAATGGAGCAGAGGTTGTACCTGAAACAAATACATAATAATGTCATATACAAAGTCATATCTAAGGATGCTATCTTCAATATACTAGAACACTAGCTCCTTTACAATAGTTGAGTACATCATATAGTACGGGTACAAGACCACGTATATTACAAAGGTGGATCGAAGCCACAATATACAATAATGATGAGTCTTCAAAGATCTGGAAGCTGTGTAAGTGACCACAACATAATCTTGTGCAACTTAGTCCATAGATATGAAACTAAGGCCTTCGTCAAAAATCCCAAAGAACCAATACAATCCAAGCCATGTGAATAGATGTTATTGAAGTCAAACATGGATAGGATTCAACAAATTTTCAATCAATAGGTGATAATCGACAACTGAAGCAAAGGAATTCCAATAATGAAAGTGAATCCTAAGGTACAATTGTAGAAAAAATCTAGGTATTCATCGTCAGGAAGTGTTGATGCGGAACCATACTGTGATGAGGAAGGCAATAGATCCTCTAACGGATAACAAGAGTGACTAGGAACTGGGTAAAGGAAGGGAAACAGAAGTAATAACAGATAAGACAATGATGGAATAAGGATATAGATTAGATACAGGGTTAAGTCCTTGAACAGTGAGCATGACATAGAGATGACCCAAGGCATCTTTTAACTTTACATATAGTACAACTAGACTTATCGGTCATGTTGGAGACATGATCAGATTTCCCAAGTAGAACTGACAAGAGGAGGAGTAAGAAACTTGAAGTAATAGCTGAACTGAAAGTGAACATTGAGACATGAGTATCAAAAAAGACAGAGGGTGCTATGTTCAAGGAAGACATGTTGTCACTAACTGAGAACCAAAAGAAAACTTCTTCCTTATCTTCTCTGTTAAATTTTAACAATTCCAGGAAAGTAAACTCAAGTCTCTCTTGATTTTTTGACAAGCTTGAAGAGAAGAGGGAATAATGCTTAATAATGTCACCTATTCATTGATTTTATGAGCCTGAACTAGTACATGCTCACTTGGTGTTTTCATGTTTAGAGAGTCTGAAAACTCTGAAGAAGACTCCAGGGGGGTCCTTTTTCATCCAATTTAGTCTCCTGAGGCCGAAAAAGTATAAAACATACCACAGAAGAACTCTCTTAACTTCCGTAGAAGAAAAGGTGAACCTTTTTCGTACTTAGTTAGGGAGGTCCGAAAAAGGTTAAATTACCACCTACCCAACACTCCTTCGAGAGCAGCATATATCTTGAGTTTTACGAGTGTGTAGGAAAGCAATATCACTCGAAAAGATCCATTTGAGTATGAGAAATGGGGCTTACAAGAATAAACTCGATGCTTTGTTCTTGGTGTTTAACAAGCATGAAAAAGACATAAAGTACACTTGGAATATTTTTCATGTTTAGTTCTAGAGCACGAAAAAGAGAAAATTGAGCTCATACTGGGTGTTTCTTTTCCATAAATTTAGTCCCCCAGGTCCGGAAAAGTGATAAACCTTTACATGAGAATACTCTTCTCAATTCTGTAGAAAAGAGAGTGATCCTTTCTCATATTATTCCACATGGTCTGAGAAAGAGATAACCTACCACCAATGTAGATGCCCATTCACATATTCTTAACAAGCTTGAATGGACAAGTTTACTCAGTAGTCAAATCTATTTTGAGGAGTTAGACCTGGACCTAAAGAAACTCCATAAGTCCAGGAGTCGTATAAAGGGATAGCTTGTAAAAAGAGACCAAAATGAGGCTCAATTTGGCATGAAAAATAGCTAAGAAGACTCCCCTAAACCTATAACAGTTGTAGCATGAGTATCAAAAGACAATAAATAGGTTCTAAATGAGGATACTCATGGGAGGAAAGTCCTATCCACGGAAGAACAATGGTATAAACAAGGAACTAATGGTTAAAGATACCATAGTCTGGTGTCAAAGTGTTAATGCTAGGATTAAGATGGATTAGGTATAAATGCAGAATGCATGTGAAATGACCAAAAAACCATCCTATATGAGTGAAAAAACAACTTAAAATGACCATAAACCTGTCACATGGAAGAAAAGATATGGCATTAGTTTAAAAAATATGAACTATAGGGAAAAACCCACTTTGAAAATAAGTTTTCTATAAATAGTTCAAAATATGAATAAAAAACTCACCATTTGATTTTTATCCCAAAAAAAACAAGTTTTACCTCTACCTTTGATTGCTCGGTGTGGAGGATTCGGTGGAAAATTCTCGAAACCACAAGTGTCAGGTAAAACTACACTCCATGCTCTTTCATTTGATCCAAGCAATTCTCAATTTTGGGCCCAAATTTTATGTTTTCAAGTGCCCTCAAAGCATGAACGTTGTGTACATGGGTATGGTATGTTAATAGTCATGTACACGCGTTCTGTACACGGGTTTCCCGAAGGAAAGACACATACAGTACACGACTTGCCCAAAGGATAGTCGCATACATTGCGTGAGGTAGAAAAAGAATATATAGGGTCAAAAATTCATTTTTTATACGAATCTAATGGTTTGAAATTGCTTGATTATTAGATTGAAAGATGGTGCTTGAGTGGAGGGAGAGGGAACATGAAGACATGGACCAAGAAGCTCTACAAGATGCCCCCACGGTGAATGTTTTACGTCAGAGTGGGTTATTCAAATTCTTTTGTACCTCACCTATGCGGTCAAATGTCCACCTATTAGAGTTTTTGATAAACTATTGGGATCACAATCTTGGCATGTTTGACCTTCAAGGTGAGTTTCTAGAGGTTACTTCGGAAGATGTATATTTCATTTCCAGTTTATCATGACGGGGAGCTCCGATGAACTTGGAAGGTACCAACATAGGCGATGACCTTCTAAGTGTACAGAACTACATAGACATATACTACGATCCTGGCACTCAAAAGAGGGGTAGCTGCATCCCTATTGTACACATTCGCAACTTTCCCTTATAGGTATTGGTGAGCACTATAGTGAGGGTTGCAGGGTCATCATCACTTCACCTCGCAACTCAGAACCAAATGAGACTAGCAGTGGACTGTATATAGGGATCCCTATATGACTAGTGTTCGGGAGTGATCCCAATAATGAGGAAATAGCTCTCTGACTACAAAAGAGGAAGGCGAAAGAATTTTGGTTATTATAGCATGTTAGTAGCCTTTTTCTTTAAGAGGGTGACAGGTTTGAGTCATGCAGTACTATTGTCAGTTCGTTCTCCCCGTCAGCCAAGACTGAGTAGGTTGGGAGAGATATTCCTCGACCAGGGAGGTGGTGGATCGGTCCAGAGTGTCTATGACGACGAATTCTACTTTTGGTGGGAGCGACAGTTACCAGCCTTGGAGTAGTTTCCATATGCTGGGTTAGATTTCCGAGGTGATACTGACCTTGTCCTCCCTCCTGGAGGAGCATGGGGAGAGTCAAGTACTTTTATTTTCAAAATTTTAAAGTTTTTTATTAATTTTAATTATAAAGATATATACGTATGTATAAGAGTTCTAATCCTTTTAAAATGTCAAAATGCAGATATTGGACCAGTCCGCCCTATTGGGAATCCATGCATGTACATGAATCCTATGTTGGGAGAGGACCAGGTTTTGATTAGGGTTCTTAAGGGAAAGATGGCTGCGGCTTACCCAGAGAGTACCTACCTTATGCATTGATCATATCCCTGCCATCATGCAGGAGCTAGTGGTTGGTATACCACCTGTCTGGATACGCCTTATGTGGCACATAGTGAGAGCAGTACTTGTGTATATTGATGTTGTTGAGGCTGTTGAAGCCCATGAGGATGAAGAAGCCCGAGCGCAGGGTGATCAAGATGATCAGGGGGACCAAGGTGGTCAAGCTTAGACTTAGGAGCATTTTATGGACTTTGATCCATGTTTTGTATATTTTTTGTATATTATACAGTTATGACTGGATCTGAGGATTAGAACTTGACCTATCTATATGGACAGATATTCAGATATATATATATATTGCTGGTTTATTTACAAGTGTTTTATTATGTGTCTGCTGTATATTTTTTATGCAAAATGTGTTAAATTCCAATCCAAGATATAATTAGCATATGCATCAGTTAATGAATTTTGATTTCTTGGAATAATATTGAATATAATAAACTCAAAATTTCTTTCCAATAACCTAACTTGCATAAACTGATGTAATAGAATAGGGTTCCACACCTGATAAGCTCGATTGAGCTGGGAAACCACCAACCAAGAGTCCAGTCAGACTTCCAGGTGAGTGATACCACGTGACAAAGCATCCCATAAAATCTCAATGACAACCTTGTATTCAACCATAGTATTGGTAGTAGGACCTAAGCAAGCGCCTCTTGAGGCAACTAACTGTCCTGAGAGCGAATAAATGACCCATGCAATTGAAGCCAAATTACAAGTGTGGCGACTGGCACCATCGACAAAACCTACGAACCACTTGAAAGACATCTGTAACAACCAGTAGATGGTATAAAAACACAAACTGATGAACTATTGTACATGAAAATACATACAATAAAATACAGGAAAAATTTCTAAGCCTAAGCATAGTAATTTTTCAGGTAGAGCCCATTTCTAGGCTCAGGCAGCTTATTCCCTTTGAAATCAATCAATTCATATGCACCCTTCTTTAACACCTTTGACACGACATAAGGTCTCAACCACATAGGCCTTAACTTTCCTGCCCCCACGGGTTCTTTGTCTTGATCCCAGAGCAAAACAAGCTCCTCTTCAGAGAAAATTCGAGGCTTAACCGATTTATCATATTGGATTTTTACCCTATTTTTATGAGCTTCATTTGTTGTCAACGCATCTCTACGCTTCTCATCTAGATGTTCTAAATGTAATAGACATTCTTCCAGCTCAGTTGTATCAGGTAACACATGAATAGAAATTTTTAAGGACGGGATTTCACATTCGACCAGGGAACTGCTTCCACTCCATGAACGAGTTGGAAAGGAGAAAACCCTGTAGCAATTTTCACATTGGTATGATATGCCCAAAGTACAGCATGGTGTTCCAGTTAGAACGAGCTGCATTAATAGTACGTTTGAGAATAGTAGTCAAAGTTTTATTAACAGCCTCGACTTGACAGTTTGCTTGAGGATAGAACGAAGATGAATGTTCTTGTCTAAACCCTAGCATAGTGGTCAATTTAGTCATCATACTATTTTGGAAATGGTTGCCATGTTCAGTGACAATCACTTTAGGGATACTGAATCGTACGATAATTTGGTTGAAAACAAAAAAAACTATAGTTTTCCTGTTAGCTTTAAAGGTTGGAATTACCTCTGCCCATTTCATGAAATAATCTACAGTGACAATGATATGTTTGTGCCCCCCAGTCGAGACTGGGTTTCACATCACGTAATCTATCCCCCACTTCATGAAGGGGCCCACTGAGATGAAGGGAAATAACGGAGCTGGATGCGACCGCATAATTCTGGTGTAAAGCTGACAAGGATGATAGTGCTTCACGACTTCTACACAATCTTTAAAGATTGTGGGCTAGAAATAACTGGCACGTAATATCTTCTGGGCCGTTGCTAACCCAGATAAATGACCCCCACACGCTCCACTATGGGCATCATTTAGGACAGTCTCAGCTTCTTCATGGGTAAGACATCAATGCAAAACGAAATCTACCCCTCTATGATATAAAGTATCTCCAATAATGAGGTAGTTCTTGGCATGTATGCGTAGTTTACGTCGTTCTTCCCGCGAGAAGGCTGCAGGGTACTTCAAAGTTTGGAGATAGATAAGTATATCTCTATACTAGGGGTCAGAGGTGGAAATCAAAAAGATATGCTCATCTGGGAATGAGTCTTCTTCAATGGCTACATCTTCCTCTACTGGAAATTCTGCAATGAGCTCAGTAAAAACTAAGGATTTGGCGGATTTGGCGGATTGAAAATCCAAGTCAAACTCTTGGAGAATGACTATTCATTTGTTGAATTTGCCTCCAACTATCCATTGAGACAAAACATATTGAAAAGTATTAACATCCACCACTATCGTTGTGGTCCTCAGTAAAATGTAGTGACGCAACCTCTGAACAGCATACACAGCTGCTAAGGTCAACTTCTCGACATGGGAATACCTAAGTTCAAGTCTGGCTAAAGCACAACTAAGATAGTAGATGACATGCTCTTGGAGATTATTGTCCTCCTGGACTAGTACTACCCCTATGGTCGACTCAGATGCGGCCAGATACAATATAAAATCCATAGAGTAGTCTGGCGGACGCAATAACGGTGCCGACAACAAAGATTTTTTTAATGCCTCAAATGCGATTTATGCAATTTCATCCCATACAAATGGGGTGTCCTATTTTAATAGGCGCGTGAAACCTTTAGTAATCTTGGCATAATTTACAATAAAACGTCGAAGGAAATTGGACTTCCCCTGCAAGATCTAAAGTTGCCTGATAGAACGAGGAGGAGGCATATTTAAGATGGCCTCAACTTTCAAAGGATCCACCTAAATGCCTTTGTTAGAAACAATGAATCTGAGTAGTCTCCCTGACTCAACACAAAAAACACACTTGTGGGGATTCAAGTGAATTTTATAGTATCTGCATCGTTCAAAAATCAAAGGCAAGTGATTTGGGTGATCGATCCTCTTACGCGAATGTGTTGGCAGATCATCAAGGTAGGGTTCAACAATGCCTTTAATGTTGTGAAAGGAAAAATTCATTTCTCGTTGAAAGGTTGCCCCGGTATTTTTCAATCCAAAGGGAATTTTCTTGTATGTGAAGGTACCCCAAGGACAAATAAAATCCATTTTATGTTGGTCTTCTAGTTTAATTTGGATTTGATTATATCAGGAGAAACCATCCATAAACGAAAAGACTTCACTTCTCACGCAAGCATCAATAATTTGATCTATAAATGGCGTGGGATAGTTGTCCTTAGGACATGCTTTGTTTAGATCTCAAAATTCAGTACAAACGTGTATAGTCCCTTGCTTTTTGTCAATAGGAACAGGGTTGGATACCCATTCTGTCAAAGCTATGGGATAAATGAAACCAGCTTTCAGCAGTTTCTCAACTTTAGCCTTCATTGCCGCCGCTTTATGTGAGTTGAAAGGTCTCAAATTTTGTCGAACGAGTTTAGCGTCAGGGTATGTTCGTATTTCATGCTCGATTATTGATGGATCAATGTTTGGCATCTCCTCATATGACCAGGAAAAAACGTCACATAATTCCTTAAATAAGGCCGTATAGATCGCAATCTCCTCCGAAGAACAGTTTGCGTCGATGTGTACATTTTCCACAATGTTTGGATTTACAAATATGTTGATAGGGATAGTAGCAGAAATGTTTGCCATATTCCCCTGAGCAAACATTCCTTCCCTTGGTAAGGGATTAATAGGCGTATCAACATCACCTTCCATTCTCATATGGAACTCTTGGTTCTCTATCCTGCTTAACTCTGGAAGAAAATAGGATCGATGGTGAAGATCTTCATAGATCTTATCTCGTTTGCACATGGCTTCCAGAATGGCTTCATTCGAAGGTAAACCCCTATCTAAGAAATCTCTAGAATGCAAAGAGTTCTCTACCCAAGCAGGAAAATAGGATTCTTCCAGTGTCTCTGAGACTGTGAGAGGGACCGGAATGGGATCAGCAGCGGTATGGATGATAGCTTGATAAGCCACTTCTGCTACCTATAAGGGAACTTCAAGTTCATGGTGGAAAGGAAGAACCCAAGGATCAGTCCCATCAACAGCCGTATCTATGGACTTCCCCACACTAGTAGAACCTATATAATTAATCGTAGCTGGAAAATCAAATGTTCCCATCAATGATGCGTACATTCTAGCCCCTAATCTCTCTGAAGCAGGTCTAACCTGATCAACCAATGGTATGGTGGACTTGTTAGATTCCATGCGACCTTTTTGAGTAAAACTGAGTTGGTCAACAGTAACCAAATTCCCTTCGTGTGGAAACACTACCACCTAAAAAATGGTCGATGCAATAGTAGACATGGCGTAAGTCCAACTTCTCCCCAAGAGCAAGTTATAATCCAAAGGTGCATCAATCACCTCTACCTCAACAGACATCGCTTTCCCTACCAACTTAATTTCGAAATTCGATAGGATACCATGCAGATGGAATGACCTTCCATCAAAATCAGTAAGTAGGGTGTTTGATGGAACCAGCTCTGGGGATCCAAGGGATTTCCAACAAGATAGGGACATAACACATGCAAAAGCACCCTCGTCAAAAACTACCCTTCCAATGGTCTTTCCGTCGTGGATGACATCTATCGATAAGGTTACATGATATGGCAGGATAATTTTGACATCAAACAAATTAAATTTCGCCATGAGACTCGATGATTCCATACTGCCTAAGGCTGCTAAGAGTGCATCCTACTGGGCGGGACAACTCTGTAACACCTCTAAAGCCGACATTGCACAAGGATTATGGGCTAAGTCTTCAACTACAGAGTAGTTAGCTGCAGCCCTAGCATTAGGATTATGCAAGGTTTTCTTAAAGACACCTTTCGGTATCTTGGGCATAATTTCGGCAGGTTTCTCAATCATGAGAGGGTTAGAAATTTCACCTATCGACTTACCCTTCTCCGAGGTCTCTTTTTCATAGTTCTTGTTCCTAGTCTGTAGTAAAGTCTCGGATCAAACCATGTTGATATAATTGGTGTCAGGAGCATTTGGGGTGCCCCCTGCTACATTTGAAGCTGAAGCAGAATTCTGTCCTTGGGGAAAAGGATCCTTCAGGATAGCCAGTTGTTGGGATTTTAATAGCTTTTGAGCTTGTTCCATAAGGGGACATAGATGGGTCAGGTGATGGTCATGGCATAAATTACATGGGAATTTCACCTTCTTCTTTTCTTTCTTGTCCCCATCAGCATTGTTTATGAGTTTTTGCTTGTTTTGGTTTCCCTCACCCTTTTTTCCTCTCTTCTTTTTCCCACCGGGCTACAGATTTCCCTTCTAAGAGGTTTGTGCAAAAACATTTGCATTTTGGGGTGAGGGGGCAGCCTTTGCTACCTCTACCATAGAATGTTTGATGGACAGTTGATGGAGCTGTTTAGCCAAAGATTCTACAGTGGGAGAATTCACAGAACCAACCACACCATTAGCATGGGGTCCAGGCTTAGGTTTCTCTACATTGTGCATTGGCTTTGGGTACTCAGGGATAATCTCATATAATATCCCATACTGAGAATATATAAAATCTAGTTGTTGGGCCCTGAGGATAGCTTCTTCCTCATTCATCACTCCTAAAGTAGATACATCCTTAGATATATATGGCAATAGGGATTTAAGGAACCATTCTAATAAGAACTTGGGAAGAATAATGACTTTGATAAGGCTCTTTCGTCTTCTCCACTCTTGGATGTGATCCAAAATATGATTGGCCTTGTCCTTCCAGAAGGTAGATAACAAGTTTGTCCCGAAATCATAACAGACAAAAAGCTAGAAGTGACTAAGGAATGCATTAGCCAAGTCCCAAAAAACTACTAAACACAGCAGAAGGCAATTCAATGTACCATTTTTCTGTAGTACTGGTCAAAGTTATTTGGAACAACCTCAACAAAACTGAATCATCCTTCAGTGAGTTGGAAGAGAAACATAAATGGAAAGTGGTGGCATGAGCTCCAGGATCATCACCAACTTTGCCTTCGAATTTTGGATATCCGAGGGTAGCTTGGTAGGGATGGGTGGCCAGGAGGGGTCATGTCTCACTGGGTCATTCATTAGTTTTGACAAATATGGCAAGTTTAACATTGCCAGGAAAGGAAGATTGGGTCTAATAGGAGCATTAAAAGTACCATTTCGGGGATTAGAGGGACTTGCCCCCATATTCCCATATGTGAAGGTGGGGTTTCCCCCTGCTTCCAGTTGTGAAGTGGATGGGTTGCTTTGGAAAGGATTCCATCCATAAGCTAGCGGATTGTTAATGTGTGGTGTAGTGTAAGAGGTTCTAGCTAGCCCAGTCGAAGCTAGGGTTTGGAATACATGAGCATGTATCCCTCCACTAAAAAGAAAAAAGGGAGAGCTCATGAACGGAGCTGAAACCAGAGTTTGAAAACCTTGACCATAAGGATTAGCGTTTCCAAACTGCACCCCTACATATGAGGGTGTTGGACCTACGTATGGAGTGTATGGGGGAATGTGTCCCCCATTCCAAGTAAAACCTTAGACAAAGTTGAGGATCCTATAGGACCACTTTGGGTAGTGTGTGCAAAGGAAGTAGGAACTGTAGGTACACTAGGAATCCCAGTGACCATACCACCAGAAGCACCTACTAAAATTGTGGGAGCCGGTGGTTGAACCACTCGGCTAGTTGGAGTTAATGGTGTAGTAGGTATAATTTTTCTAGGGGAACCTACCGAGGGAGGTAGCACCCCTTCATCTGGATCATTTAAGTCTATCAGCAAAACTGGCAAACCCAATAAGAGATCCAAGCACTAGAGAAGAGGAAAATTACCGACGAAGCACTCAAATGCACAATTGAAGATCAAATAGTGCTTGAAACAGCTAAGCTACAGAAGCTCGAGCGAGAAGCACGTCAATGGGTGCAACAAGCCATTCCAAACCTATAAAAAGTAGACATCATCTGCTCGCAAATGAAAAGACTACTAGAGACAGTGGAGGAAAAGGACCAGCTTATGTCTCCTGACATGGAAAAAATAGCAGAAGTTTCCATACCAGAGAAAATGTCGATCTTATCCAGTCTGACTACACTAACCATCAACATACAGAAATTTTTGCAGAGTTGGACGGATTTCCAACATCAACTGGCAGTGATAGCTGAAGCAATTGTCGAATTCTGTGTACAGAAAAGACCAACCTTCAGACTTCACAGCCCATGAAGACCAAGCACAAAGAATGACTACTTAGACGGACAAAGAAATTTTGGGTACCTCCATGTTTCTTCGGGACGAAGAAACGTTTTGTTCATGGGGGAGATGTTGGAGGAGCAAGTCGGTAAGCTGACTTGAACGACAACCGACTTAGTCGATCAGCCAACTAAGTTGGTCAGCTGACTAGTTAGAGATTAGGTCAGCCACCTAAGGTTGTGTCAGTTGAGTGAACCGACAGGTAGTTATTTGTAACTATTTGTAATTCATATATATTAGGCTATTGAGCCAGATGAGAACTCGATTCAGTTCTCTCTATTGTATGGACCCTCTCATGTTAATATAATCTGTTATTCTGTTATTCTTGTCTCTGTGATGTATGTATGTTTTAGTATGTATTATTGGTAACCTTATGTGATCTGAGAGATTACAACAAGGTGAATTAAAATTCCTTGCAAACTCATCAGCCTGCAAGTATTCTATCTCAACTTTTTTTAAATTAAAACGGTTTGCCCTAAGTTCTGGTTCACCCGGAACTTCATTAATTCCTATCGGTTCGAAAGAACCATCTATGTCCAATATCTGCCTTTAAGGGGGACGTGGAGGTTCCAATATGATAAGTGGAGGAAATTTTTGCAACATTCATGACCTTCTGATAGATTGGTCCTCCATGATTGTAAATTTGACTCTTCACGCCCTAAGGTTGGCTAAAAACAAAGACAAACCACAGAACAATCACTACAAAAATTTCCTAAAGTCTCAACAATCACAAGGGGTATAAGATATGCTTTCCTGAAGAAAGATGAGAGACAGTTTCTTGGCGTCCTTGAAGAGGTTCTTAGGCACAAATGGAGGAATCACTCACCGCTCTCCTACACTTTCTAAAAGGGTTACCTTCCAATCCTGTCCAAGGTGAACTAGAAATAGCCTTCAAGTTTACCTGTGTGTAAACCCTAGATGTCCAAGAGACTAGAGGCTACCTTAACTATATCAACAGTCTGGGGGGACAGTCGCAAGCCTGATACGTATGCATGGGCAAGGTAGCAAATCCTGAAACTCTATCTAGGACAGAATCCCCAGATGCGTAAAAACCTTGGTCTACATTTTGACAAGGAATCAAAGGGTTATCTCCTCAGTCCAATGCCTCCATGCGGCCTTGTGCTTAACTCCTGTTTGAGAGGAGCTTCCCAGATACTATCAACATAGAGAAGGATTTACCTATCGGTTGGCCAACTATGTCTGAATTTAATTACTTATGGGGAGTTTACATTTCCTATCCCACAAGTCTAGCCTAAGCTAGTAGGTGTATAACCCTATAAAACAAAAATTACTAATCAATTTTAAATTATAGCGTTCATTTGAAGGGTTGTTCTTAATCATAGGGTAAGTGGCGTGAATGACTATGATATTATAGACTCGCTAAGAAAAGTAAAACAGGTGTATAAATGAATTCCAAAAGCAAATTATCACTACCTAAAGCAAGCTCTTTTTCTTTTTCCTTTTCTTTTTGTAAATATGACCTAATGAAAATGCAACTAAGAAAGAGAAAACTAAGACTTATTTTTGTAATTTTTGAGATTTTATTTAAAAACTAAAAGTAAAACTACCATATGCAATTCAAATGCAAATGTTTCCAATGCTTTTCTTTTCACTTTTCAAATTCTTCAAAAATTACTTTGCACCTAAATGCAACAATTCTTGAGTATGCTTGAATAATCAAACTATATAAAGTAAGCAAAATGAAGTATAGCAGACTTATAAGAACCAAAGATCAACCACCTAAGGAAGACTTGGAAAACACCTAGCTTGGGAAGACACAATGAATAAAAATCACTGAAATCAATAAAAGGAAAGTGACAAACCGACACTACTTGGAAATAGCATGGGATATACGGTATCTAGAACCCTGATCATTGACTCAGACACACAGCACTTGGACCTGTCACCCAACAAGCAAATCCACCTAAAATTGCTAAAAGAAAGACAATCCAACCAACAAAAACTCAAGGGATTATCGAAAAGCACTAAGTATGGTTAACAAGGCTATCAAACCTACAGTGAAATGCTAGTACTAAAGACCACAAAGCAAGACAAAATCCAAAGAAGGACAGGGACAAGCAACCCTACCCAAAAAATTTGTTGCTAAGGTATGTACACGACTATCTAGTGGAGCAACCCGCGTACTATACGTGAATGTTCAATACAACAACTCGCGTACACATACCTCTGTACGTGACTATGTAGCACAACAACCCATGTACAAGTGTAAAAAAATTTCAAAAAAAGAAAAATTATAAAGGTCTTTAAAACACCACCACAAGTCCAAACCAAGACAAAAAACCACACACTGAATCAAAGCAAAGACTAGGCAAGGATCTACAGGACTAACCCACAACAGGCTGGGATCCCCACCAGAGTCGCCAGTTCTGTTGTTCAGGATTAAACACCCTTATAACCTAGGGTCTGGGGGATACCAACTTACTGCTAACCTTGCAGACAATCGGCTTTAATAGAGTACAGAAAGGAAATAGGAAGAAATTCTTGACTCACCCGATTACCGACGGTTGATCCAAGCTTTATCTTCTTCCGCTCTACTTCTCTCCAAAGCTTCCAGTGATGCACCTCCTTCACCTGCAAAGAGAAAATTCTCTAAGTACAATATTATACATGTATATATGAGAGGTTAGATAAACAATATATCTAGTGCATAATCGAATATATTCATCAACCATGATACATGAAAGAGACTCAACACAATGTTGGAAGAAGAATTCTCTTTATTAACAATCAGTGAATGAGATAAGAGTACAACCCAGCTTCTAAGACAAGGAATCCTCTACAACCAAAGGACTCTGACTTCTACTGCTCCAAGACTTCTGAAGATATACCACCAGCATAACTTTGCTCTCCAAACTTGATTGATTAATGCCCTCTCCAAGGCCTCTATTTATACTTTGGGAAATAGAGTGGTTTTGAAGGTTGAGGAGGTTGAAACAGTTAGGATAGTTAATTATTAGGACCCAACTAATCTCCATTAATCGTGATTTATATTTTTTAATGTCCAATCAAGATGTACGCGACTATTGATATAGGCAACCTGCATATGACACATGAGTTTCTTAAAAGAAACCTGCATACGCTGATGTACGTGGGTTGCAATCTCCAGATAGGCACGTACAGTATGCGAGTTGTCAATGGAAATAGTCATGTACGTATGTGATTTGTAATGAGGATAGTCGCGTACGCAACTCAACACTTAGAAAAATAATATGGCAAGTTGGTTCAAGGGTAAATGCATCCCAAGTCATGCCCATCTATAGTGTTTTGGAAAAATTCAATCCTAAGATGTCCTTTTGTGTACCAACATAAGGAATGTCAGCACTCGGATGGATAAGTGTCATTTGGGTTGATAACAACTACAGACAAGGATTTTACTACACCCTATTTACCAGTAACTACTGGAAGGAGGCTACAACCCCTTGGTTTTATCAGTTGCTACTGAAAGGATACTACTACACCCTATTTACCAACTACTACTGGAAGGAGGTTAAAACCCCCTATCAATCCTGTGGATTTCCCTAGTGCCACCCTACCACCCTGTTATATTTTATTTGATTTCCATATCTAATTTATGTCATCTATCACTGGCTTTCTTTGGTCTATGTTTGTTGCTACTACTGAATTGATCTAGATCATAGAGGCAATTTCTCTCACTCAACATTTTGTCTATAATTACCCTCTAACACATTTTATATGAATGCATATCTTCACAGTTGCACCTTTTCATTCTTAGATCATGCCTCTTCATGAAGACTCAATTATTCATTCTAACAATTATTTAACTCTATTTAAGTTTATCAGTCATACCTTTCTGCTACACAATCTTACCAGAATTGCCTCTCTGCAATGATAATTCTTCACCAGAAATTCTTCTAAATTTGCCTTTCCGCAATACATTCTTTCCTCAACCATCTAAGACATTGATCCATTATAGACTATTTTCCTGTCTATCGATCCAACACACATATTTACCTTTGTAATCATCTTTCTGCAATTTCCTTAGATTTTCATAATTATCTTTCTACACCGTTGATTTCTTCGAACTCTTTCTAGACCGTTGTATGATGCGGATTGTAGATTGCGAACGTGCGGTTTGAATTTTCTCAAAAGGTCCTTCCACAACCTTCTTTTCCGCAACTACCTTTCAGCAAGGTACTTTCCGTAATGGTGTTTCTGCACCATTGATTTCTTGCGGGCTCTTCCTAGACCTTTGATCCAAGATCACATGCTGATTGTAGATTGCAGGTTTTCCAAAATCCTTAAAAATTCTTTAGCAATTTTCTTTCTGCAAGATTTCTTCTGCATCATTGATATCATTCAAACTCTTTCCTGGTTGTCGATCTTAGATCATATGTGGATTGCGGATTGCGGGTTTTCCAAATTTCTTGAAAACACTTCCGCAATCTTTCTTCTGCATCGTCAATCTCTTGCGAAGTATTTCCTGGCCATTGATCTTTCGAATTACAGGTTGCAGATTCCGGGTTCATAAAATCTCAAACGTTGTTTCCACAATTTTTCTTCCACATCGTTGGTCGTGTGCAGATGCTCTCCTGACTGTCGATCGTGTGGGTCACTCCTGACCATTGATTTATAATTAAATGTGGATTTGTGCTATGGTATTGTGGATTTCTTTGCAACGGTTGATCTTATGGGTTCACTCCTAACCATTGATTTACAATCAAATGCGTATTTTCACTATAGTATTACGGATCGCTCTGATGTCGTCGATCTCTTTGCAGATTCAATCCTAACCATTGATCCATGATCAAATGTGGATTCAATTATAACCATCGATCCTTTTGTGGATTCAAATATAGTTTTTGATCTATACATTATCGATTCTTCCAAAAGGGAGGGGGCATGACAGGTTGTCTCAGGATCCAAGATGATGACTTCTCATGGAGTCCAAGCACCTAGATCCACCACACTACCTTTTCTCTACGTGTTGAATAATTCTACTGAGACTAGTGTATATAAGCACCTACAAAATCAACCTTTCTTCCAATGTGGGATAAATCCCAAACATCAAAATCAATCTGCGTCATTGATTTCCTTAATCGGATGGTTGTTGACTATTCGTATGGATTATGTTGTCGATCCTTTGTCTCTTGCATGGATCCTCTTCCTCTTGCATCATGTTCACTGTTTTTTTCATTGTTTAACTCCTTTGAAATAAATTGACAACTATTCTTAACATTCCCCCCCTTCGGCATTGATGGCAACATTTTATTTTAGTCAAGTTTCTCCCCCTTTGACAGCAATGACAAAATATTCCTTCTGACAACTCCCCCTGTCATCATATCTCTTCCTAAGATTACGCTTCATGTTCTACAACTATTGTAAGGATATTACTCCCAACTTCCGTCTAAGATGCTCACAAGTTTCCTTGGGTAGTGTCTTGGTAAAGATATCAACAGTATTTTCTTTTGTGTCAACATACTCTAGTTTGAAAACCTTCTGGGATACTTGTTCTCTTATGAAGTGATACTTTATTGGTATGTGTTTTGTCTTGGAGTGCATGACAGGTTTTTTTAATATATTTATGGCACTGGTACTATCACAATTTATTATTATTGGGTGCTCATACCTCACAAGCAAGTCTTCTAGTGTCTGCTTCATCCAAATGACCTGGTGTAGCATGACGTAGCAGCAATATGTTTGGCCTCTGTTGTGGAGAGTGAAATGGAAGATTATTTTTTACTTAACCATGAAACCAAAAATTTCCTAAGAAGAATGCTGCTCCACTGGTACTTTTTCAATCATCAACACTTTCTACCCAATCTGCATCAGTAAATGCTTTTAAGATGAAGTCTTGAATTTTTGGGTATCATAACGCATACTCCATAGTACCTTTCAAATATTTGAAAATTCTTTTTACTGTTGTTACCTGTGTTTCTTTGGGGCTTGAGTGGAACCTATCAAACAAACCTACATCTTGCATCACATTTGGTCTTGTAGCCGTCACATATAGCAAGATTCCTATCATGGATCTATACATGGTATGATCCACTTCCAAAGACTCATCGTCCTTACTTAATTTACAACCCGTGAACATAGGAGTACTTCCAGGTTTGGAGCCTTCCATCTTAAATATTTTAAGCATGTCTTTGATGTACTTAGTTTGAGAGATAAAGATTCCTTTGTATGTTTGGTAAACTTATAACCCCATGAAGAATGTTAGTTCACCTAACATTGGCATTTCGAATTCCTTCTTCATTTTAGAAGCAAAGTTTACACTTAGTATTTGTAAATTGCTTTCAAATATGATGTCATCTACATAAACAACAACAATGATCATATTTTCATCTTTTATTTTTAAATAGATATTACTTTCAGTGGCCCCTCTCTTAAATCCTTGTTTCTTTAAGTAGTTTTCCAACCTTTAAAACCATGCCCTTGGAGCTTGTTTGAGGCCAGAGAGTGCCTTTTTCAACTTACAAACATAGTCTATGTTTTATGATAAGATAAAAACATTCAGGTTGTTCAATATAAACCTCGTCTTCTAGTTTTCCATTCAGAAATGAAGACTTGACATCCATTTGATATACTTTAAAGTTTTTATGGCATGAAAGTGCTAAAAAAATTCTGATTGCTTCAAATCTTGCTACAGGGGCATAATTTTATTCAAAATCAATTCCTTATACTTGAGCATACCCTTTACATACTAGTATTTCCTTGTTCCTTATCACTTGACCATCTTGATTGAATTTCTTCTTGAAAACCCATATTATCCCTATAATATTTTTGTATTTGAGTCTTGGGACAAGCTCCCAAGTTTTGTTTCTCTCAATCTGATCAAATTCTTCATTCATGGATTTGATCCATTCATCATTTTTGTTGGCTTTTGTAAAGTTCTTAGGTTCCACTACTAAGAGTAGGGCGTGTTCATTAAATAGTAATTGTCTCCTTGTACTGACTCCAACATATTTATCACCTATTATCTGTGTCTCATGATGATCCTTTTGTACTCTTCTAGATGGGGTTTTTGTATCATATCTTGGAGAATCTTCTTCACTTTCCTGTGTATATTCCTCCTCTCTTTCTTCATCTTCATCATGAGTACTTTCATCCTTTTGCAAGTCCTCCTTTTCTTCACTATTTGTATTTTCATCAACATCATGACTTCTTATTTTTCTTGGTTTCATGTCATCTATTCTTACATCTATACTTTCTACAATCTTGTGTAACCTTTTATTGTAACATTTATATGTCTTCTTGGTAGATGAATATCCTAAAAATATTCCTTCATCAGTCCTAGAATCAAACTTTCCAAGATCATCCTCGTTCCTTTTAATGTAGCAATTGCTCCCAAATACTTTGAAATATTTGACTGAGGGTGGTCTTCCATACCATAGTTCATAAGGATTCTTATTGTTATTCACTCCGATTTGTCCTCTATTAAGGATATATTATACATCTATGTATATTGCTTCTCTCTAATATGCATCTAACAACTTTTCTTCATTAAGTATTGTTCTAGCAACTTCAGCTTGGAATTTTCTATTTTTTATTTTAACAACACCATTCTGTTGAGGATTCTTTGCAACTGAAAATTGTCTTATAATCCCATGTATTTCAAAAAAATCATTGAACCCATTTGAGGTAAAATCTCCCCCACTATTTGATCTAAGACATTTGATTTTATGATTTATCTCATTTTCAACCATTGCTTTGAATATTTTGGATTTTTCAAAATCTTTTGATTTTTCTTTGAGAAATGTTACCCATGTCATCCTTGTATAGTCATTAATGAGAATCATAAAATAGTATTCTCTTTGCACACTTTTAGTCCTTGTTGGTCCACAAATATTAGTGTGAACTATTTCCAGAGGATGTGAGGTCATATGTTCTTTTTTTTTGAAACTGGCTTTAGCTTGCTTCCCATGTTGGCAATGTCTACAAAGTGAGTTTATAGGTTTCACAATTTTAGGCAAGTCTCTCACAACTACCTTCTTACTCACCTTGACAATATTATCAAATTTCAAGTGTCTCGTCCTTTTATTCCATAACCAACTTTCATCAACCATACTCAAGTGGCATCGATTTTCATTTTCTAGGATATATACATTGTTTGAATTTCTTATGTTAGTGCCAACAATTCTTCCCGAGTCCTTTTTCCTGATTTCACATTTATCAGAGTAAAAAATACATATGTGCCCTTGGTCACATGTTTGACTTACACTAAGGAGATTAGGCTTTAGGTTTTCTACTAGTAACACATTTTCTGCTTTGATCTTACTATTGATAACAGTTGTACCTTTTCCAATTATTTTGGAAGACTTATTGTCTCCAAATGTGACTCTACCCTTATTATATTTTAACTTTATGAACCTGGTTGGATCACATGTCATATGTTTTGAACACCCACTATCTATATTCCATAGATATTGTTTCTCTGTTGCGCATAGGGCAATCATGGATCTCTCGTTTTCTTCCTTTTTCTTCCAATCCTTCTTTTGGTTTGTCTTGAAACTTACTTGCAACAATCTTCTTTGTGGGAGTCATCAGTTTACAATTTCTTTCCATATGTCCATAATTATTACATTTGTAACACTCTAGGTAATATCTTAAGAAGTGTAAAGCAATTATGATTTCTTCCTTTTGGTTTGTCACTAGGTGAATTCTTCTTGTATTCTCGAAACCTTCTAATGGCTCTGCAATTTAATGCTTTGTGACCAAAGTTATTATAAGTGTAACAGTGACCCAAAAAGATATGATGATATCTATTTGTCATTGATCTTTTGGACACTTCATTTGTTCTATTTTGTCATAGGAGGTTGGACCATATTTCTTGCTTTCTTCCTTTTTCACGAGACTCTTTAACACATCAGCATAGCTTATTTTATTTCCACCTTGGTCAGTGACAGAGGAATATTATGGCTTCTTTGATTTGTCATATCCTAGACCATATTTATCACTTGATGGTATTTGGATACTTAAGAGATCATCTAAGACCTTTGAGTTGTTCTCAAACTTTGATTTGATAGCTTCTTCATCAAGCCTTTTCCTAAGCTACATGATCTCTTCTTCAAACCTTTCAGAATATTGTATTCTTCTTTTGAGCTGCAAATTTACGTCCTCTTCAATATATTTGGCCTCAAGGAGTTGATTTTCTAACTCGCTAATGACATGGTTTGACTGTCTGTTCTTTCTCCTACATTTCAAGTTCTTAAAGAGCACTAATGAGTTTATCTTTTAAGTCTATTATACCCTCTTCATATGATTCTCTACTCTGAGCTTGAGTATCAATTCCCATGAATAGAATTTTTATTCTTCATCTCCACTTGTACCTCCATCTTCACTATCTTCCATTGTGTCAAGAATTTTCTTTTTGTTTCCCTTTTTACCCTTTTTGAACATCTTTGAGACTTCTCTCTTATCACTATCATCTTGTTTAGAGTAAGGACATTTTGAAGCAAAGTGTCCGATTCTTCCATAATTAAAACACTTTAGGGGTAGCTTTCCTTTGTATTTTCCAGTACCTCTTTCAAGTTTTTTAATAAAGAGGGCGTCTTCATCATATGAAATCTCTGATTGGTTTTTGGAAGGAGCCTCATACTTCTTTGAATCTTTTATGGCTTTAAATGTTGCCTCTTTTCTTGAAGGATCATTCTTCCTCATTATCATCTCATATGTAGTGAGAATCCCACGTAGTTCATCTACTATCACAATATCAAGGTCATTCTGTTCTTCTAAAGTGGACACCTTTGAGTCATAATTCATGGAGCAACCGAGTCCTGTTGTCCATTAGTCAAATCCGACTATCATTGTAATAATGAAATATGAGTAATAATAATATATTAGATGATGGGTAAAATGTACAATGGAGGCTCACCTTTATAGGCTTTGAGCGTGAAGGGTCACACCCTTTCATAATTAACTAATCTATTTAATAATTTATTTTATATTCATTACATTGCCACTCCCTTTAAGGAAGCTTTGTCCTCAAAGCTTAGATTATTGTTGTCGTCTTTTCATTTTTGTTTTGTGTTGAAATAACGTCATTACTTCCTTTATGTCTTTTGTTTTAGAACTTGTATTAGGTATGTGCTTGTTCTTTACACCATAGTTTGTCAATTTCCTTTTATTTGTTACTTGAATTTGTACTCCATTTTGTTTATTATTGTTGTCTCGTTTCCCATGGACATGAATATGAGGAACATTTTTGTGACTGACCATATCAAACTTTGTTTTAGAAATCGCTTGTCCCACGATACTTAGGATGTCATCACGTAATGTTTTCATTTTATTATTTTTGTGATTTGTCTCGAGAAGTGGTGTCTCTTGAGGCTTCTCACATCAAAGTCACCAGGTAGTGTTACATTTAGGTTTCTCGAGGGTGGTAGAACAGTTAAGGTAGAATATGAATCTATGATATTTGATTTGTTTGACTTGGATTCCTTGGCATACTATAGGATACATATATTTTCATTGTATGGATCGTCTTTATTATCAACGATAATGGCTTGAATCCCATTATGATCTTGGTCGAGCTCATCTTTATCAACTATATTATTGGTATTTTGGTCATTCCTAAGATAGATTGTCTCCTTGTCTTGTTTATTGTCTTGATCGACTTGGTTTCTCTCAATTTTGTTGACATACTGGTCCAACATATTTGAGCTGTTGATATGGTTTGTACCAAACCTTAGTTTTTGTAACATTCCTATCATTGTATTCTGGTTCTGTGTCATGGTGCGCATGTTCTGTGTTAAGGTGTTTATGTTTTGTGTTATGGTACTCATTTTGTCATCCATATTTTTTTGTTTTTCGTTCAGGATGTCAAGTTTGTCGTCGAGCCTTCTTTCTAGTACCAAAACAAGATCATTTTTTAGTAATGTATTGTTATTTTGCATCTTTTCCTTCACACATCTTAGGTCAGCGGCAAGGGACCTTATGTCCTTCTCCATTTTTTCGATTTGCTCTTTTAGCTCCACCATGGTCTTGGGCCTTGTATGCGGAGGTGTGTATTTCAACGCTATTTTGGCTAATAATATATTAATTAATTAATTAATATTATTATTATAATATATATATATATATATATCAAACTATATTATATTTGTATATAGTTTTTATTTTTATTATATTTTTTTTAAACAAATATTATAATAAAAAATATATAATATTTTATTTTTAACTATATATATAATATTTGTTATATAGTTTTTTTTTAATATTTAATTTAAATATTTTTTTTTCAGGTTTTAGGGTTGGCATTTAAGGAATGCGCCCGTGAGAGTGAGAATGATGGAAGGAGGAATCGTGGAGGAGCAAGCGAATTGCAGCGAGATGCGTGAGTAGCAAGCAAGCTGCAACGTGTGGGGATGAAGCTGCGCATGAAGATGATGGGAGACGCAGTTGACGATGTGCAGGCGGGGTGGCTGTGGAGAAAGGTGGGGATCAGAAGCATTTGCATGTGGGTGGTGCACGAGATGGGGAAATGGCTTGAGGCTGTGAGTGGAGGCGAGTGGCGCATGGGATGGGAATGGCTTGAGGTTGTGAGTGGGAATGGGGATGAACATGGAGATGGGATGGAGCTAAGGCTGGGCTAGTGGGCAGGAAGCGTGGGAAGAGGACAGCGTGGGCTGGTGGGGGAAGTGTGGTGTGAATTAAGAAGTGGCGGCGGAAGAGCGTGGGAATATTGGGAGTGCGGGAACCAGGGAGTGGCGAGGATGGAGGGTAGGGCATGAAGGTGATGAAGGGTGTGGAGGTAATGGAGAGTGCAGGCAGAGATGGAGGAGATTGTAGGAGCGAGGGATGGAGAAGTGAGCATAAATTGGGACTGTGGAGAGGAAGAGGGAAGTTTGCACGTTGGGAATGAGGCAGCGTGGAGGTGGATAGGAGATGGAGCTCGATGCGTGGAGTAGTGGAGTGGTGTGCAGCATAGGTGAGGAAACCGGGGGATTTAAGGCGTGTAGTGGGGAATGAGGTGGCGGGGAAGAGATGAGCACGGCAGATGTTGGAGGATGGCAGAGGGTTTTTTTTATGTGTTTTTTTTTATTTTTTTGGGGTTTTTTTTTTTTTTTTTTGGACAGGGTTTGGGATGAAGTGATAGGTGAAGAAATGGAGCAGCGAAAGAATCAAAAATTGATGAGCTGAGTCCAATCTCAAGGAGGGATTGATGAGCCGAGTTCGAGCTCAGAGTGCAGGAGCGAATCCGCTCTGATTCCAAATGGAGCAACCAAGTTCGATTGCCTGTTAGTCGAATCTGACTATCATTGTAATAATGAAATATGAGTAATAATAATATATTAGATGACGGGTAAAATGTGCAATGGAGGCTCGCCTTTATAGGCTTTGAGTGTGAAGGGTCACACCCTTTCATAATTAACCAATCTATTTAATAATTTATTTTATATTTGTTACACTTCATTGGCAATGTCCTTAGTACCTTATCAACTACTTCTCTTTCCTTTCATTTTCCTCCAAGGCCTCTAATATAATTTACTACTTCATCTACTCTTAGAATGTAATCTCCAATGTTTTCTTCTTCTTTCATTTTTAGACTCTCAAACTGCCCTCTGTATGTCTGGAGCTTGGAATCTTTAACCTTGGATGCCCCTTCATAGATAATATTCAACTTATCCCAAGCTTGTTTGGTAGTTTTGCATTGCATGACTTTTACAAATACAGTGTTTTTCAATCCACTCAAGATGGCATTTAAGGGTTTTGCATTACCCTCATATTGGCCTAGCTCCACACTGTCTGTAGGTATACTGTCATCTGTTATTTTATATTCTCTTTCAGTTGCTGCCCAAACCTTTCATCCAAGAGACATTAGATGGCACTTCATTCTCACACTCCAATATGCATAATTTTCTCCTATGAATAGTGGTGGTTTGTTGGTGTCTAACCCTTCTTGTTGATCCATAGTGGTTTTGATTTAGGATCTTCCTTCCAGTGGTTAAACTATAATGAAGGAACCTTCTCTGATACCAATTGTTGAAATATTGGGCAATACTGAGAGGGGGGGTGAATCAATATTGATAACTTTTAAAAATTAAGCCACTTTTAACACTAATCATTAACATAGAGAATAAACAAGAAACATATAACACATATTTTATCGTGGAATCCCATTTGGGTAAACCACCAATACTTCCTATTACTGCAAAATTGTATTTGCAAATAGTTTCTGACTGCTACTACAGACAAGGATTGTACTACACCCTATTTACCAGCAACTACTGGAAGGCAGCTACGACCCCCTAGTTTTATCAGCTGCTATTGAAAGGATGCTACTACACCCTATTTACCATATACTACTGGAAGGAGGATACGACCCCTAGCAAGCATGTGTATTTCCCTAGCACCACCCTACCACCCTGTTATATTTTATTCAATTTCTAGATCTACTTTATGTCATCTATCACTGGCTTTCTTTGGTCTCTGTCTGATACTACTACTGAATTGATCTGGATCACAGAGACAATTTCTCTCACTCATCATTTTTTCTATAAATACCCTCTAACACGTTTTTTGTGAATGCATCTCTTCACCATTGTGCCTTTTTATTCTTAGATCGTGCCTCTTCATGAAGACTCAATTATTCATTCTAACAATTCTTTAACTCTATTTAAGTTTATCAGCCATACATTTCTGTAATGCAATATTAGCAGAATTTCATCTCCACAACGATAATTCTTCACCATAAATTCTTTTGAATTTTCCTTTTCACAATAGATCCTTTCCTCAACCATCAGATTCATTGATCTAGTCCAGACTCTTTTCCTATCTGTCGATCCAACACACAAATTTCCCTCTGTAATCATCTTTCCACAATTTCCTTACCTTTCCACAATTCTCTTTCCGCAACAACCTTTATGCGTTGTTGATTTATTTGGACTCTTTCTATACCATGGATCTAATCCAAATTGCGGATTACGGACGCGTGTTTTGACTTTTCTCAAAAGGTCCTTCTGCAACCTTCTTTTCCACAACTACTTTTCTGGAAGGTACTTTCCGCAATGGTCTTTCTGCACCATTGATTTCTTGCGGACTCTTCCTAGACCATTGATCCAAAATCACATCCGGATTGCGGGTTTCCAAAATACTTAAAAGTGCTTCCACAATTTTCTTTCCATAATATTTATTCCACATCATCGATCTCATTCGAAGTATTTCTGGATCGTCGATCTTAGATCAGATGCAGATTGTGGATTGTGGGTTTTCCAAATATCTTGAAAACACTTCCGCAATTTCCTTTTCATAATCTTTCTTCTGCATCGTCAATCTCTTGCGGAGTGTTTCCCAACCATTGATCTTCTATATTGTGGGTTCATAAAATCTCAAATGTTGCTTCTGCAATTTTTCTTCTGCACTATCGATCGTTTGTGGATGCTCTCCTGACCGTCGATCTTGTGGGTTCACTCCTGACCATTGATTTACAATCAAATACAGATTTGTGATATAGTATTGTGGATCACTTTGCAGCCATAGATATTGTGAGTTAACTCCTGACCGTTGATTTACAATCAAATGCATATTTTCACTATAGTATTACAGATCACTCTGCAGCCATCGATCTCTTTGTAGATTCTATCCTAACCATTGATCCATGATCAAATGCAGATTCAATCTTAACTGTCGATCCTTTTGTGGTTTCAAATCTAACCCTTGATCTGTACATTGTCGATCCTTCTAAAAGGTAGGGGCCTGATAGGTCATCTCGGGCTCCAAGCTAATGAATTCTCGGGGAGTCCAAGCACCTAGATCCCCCACACTACCTTTTCTCTACGCGTTGAATAAGTCTAGTGAGACCAGTGTATATAACCACTTAGAAACTAAACAGTGCTGCCAATGTGGGATAAATCCCAAACATCAAAAACAATCTGCACCATTGATTTCCTTGATCGGAAAATTGTTGAATCTTTGTATGGGTTTTGTTGTCAATCCTCTGTCTCTTTCATCAATCCTATGCCTCTTGTATCATGTTCACTGGTTTTGTCATTGCTGAACTCATTTGACATCAATTGACAGTTGTTTTCAACAATATTTTTGTTTTTTGAGTATAAATCACGATGTACGCGGGTGACAATGGTGCAAGATGCATATACGCGGGTTGTAGACTTGTGACCCCCGTATAGATATAAAAATGTCTTTTTAAGGGTTTCACTAGAGCAATAGGGTAATAGTGAGAAAATGGGGTAAAAAGAGTCTACACAGGGACATGGATTGACCATCAAAGCATGATGTATTAGGTGATGCAAATCATGCTATAATAGAGTAATCATCAGGTGCTTTCCTAGTCATGAGGAATAATGCAACACCTTCTAAATGGTTAATAATGAATTCTACTCTAAAGAGCGTTGCATCTTGTAATTGATCATCAACATGTAAGTCAACTTCTCCAAATTGTATTCACAAATAGGTATTCAGGACCATCATTATGTTTCCCAAGATTGATTATTACTTCAAAGTATAATTGTTGAAATAAGAGAAACCATCTTTAGATGCGTCCTTCTAGTGTAATTTTTTTCACAAGGTACTTGAGAGATGAATGATCTGTAAATAATTTGAAATTCCCTCCTAGAAAATAGTGATGGAATTTCTGCAAATCATATATCATCGCCAAGCCTTCCACTCTATGGTTGCATAGCTATGTTCTTATTCCAATATTTTTTTGTTGGAAAATTAGATTGGATGATCCATCTCACCTTCTCCTGGATGATCTAATATGTTACCAATGGAAATGCGTGATGTGTCAGAATGTACATGGAATTCATTTTTCCAGTTTGGGAATGTTGATATTGGGGCATTAACCAATTTCGCTTTAAGTGTTGCAAAGGAATTTTCACAATATTCAAACCACTTAAAAGGTTCGTCTTTATTTAACAATTTTTCCAATGGAACTTTGATTGAGGCATAGTTGCACATAAATATTCTATAGTATCGTGTATGTCTCAAGGTAGAGCACAACTGCTTGGTCAGTGTATGTTCCTGCAGGTGGACAATTGCTACAATTTTCCTTGGGTCTACTAGGACCTTATCGTAGTAGACAATGTGTACCAATATATTTCCAAAAGGAACACAAAAAAATACATTTCTCCAAATTCAAAGATATCCCCATTTGTTGGTATTGATATAACACTAGTCTAAGTAACCCAACATTATCTATAAGTAGACTCTATATTCTCAAATCATCCAACTGGAGCACCAAACATTTATGGAGAAACTCTTTGAAGGCTACGATAACTATCCTTGAGAAAGCATCAGTTGCATTCTTTACTTGAATAGCATGAAATTATAAGAAAATGATCCTAATTCCATTGTATATGTTGTCTTATTTTTATCTTCTTCTGCAATGCTGATCTAGTAATATCCTGAGAATATATCTGTGAAGGATTAGGCTTCATTCCCTACTACTTGATCTAATACTTTATCGCTAATTGGTGTTGGGAATGGGTCATGAACTCTTGCAACCTTCATGATATGATAATCAACACAAACTCTAATTCCTTCCATATATTTATTGTTTTGGATTACTATGGGGTTGATCTAATATTATTCATTTACTAGAAAAATAAAGCCAACACTGAGCATATGGTCCATTTATTTTTTCACCTTTTGTTTCACTTGAGGATTAAATATATATGGCCAATATTTTACTAGCTTGGAATATGATTTCAGTGAAATCTTCATTTCACCTGGATCTCCTTAGATCCCCTTAAGTTTCATAAATTTATGTGGTAACAGATCACCATATTCCTGTAATAGTGATGCTATCTCAAATAAAGTTTGTTCATCCCAATAGTCTCATATAGCTTCCATATTTGGACTGCCCTTTCTACTAATATTAACAATTTTTATTTCCAGAGGCTACGTATAAAGTGTTCTAGTCTATTTTGGTTTCATCTTCCCCACTTCCTATGATCCTTGAGACTCTTTGAAATTTAAATGCTAGAAGTATTCCAATTCATCTAGATCTGAGTTCTCGTATTCTACTTTTGCGCAATAAAGATGATATACAATGTTAGGAGTTGCAAAGGTAATATATGACAACTCTTGATGGGTTGGATAGATATATGAGTTTCCCACAATGAATATTTATTCTCTTATTTTCATTAGTGCTTCGATCACTGAGTCCCTAGATACAGAAAAAGAAAAATCCTTACAAAATTTGATGCACATCTTCTTCCAGCACCCAATATTTTGTCTTGTTTCCTATGAATGCAAGTACAAATCCTTAGGAATAGGTCCTAACTCATGGAAAAAAATGATGAAGCAAAAATTATGGCTATGGATCATCTAATTCTTACTCATATTTGCACAACTCAATATGAGCATAGGGATTGGTCACCCATGTAAATATTTGTCACTATGTTGGCATGTGTGGAGCTCATCCTTGTGCCTTTCCAACCATCTTGTAGGATTCCCTCTAAGTGTTTTGTTTAGGGTGTCCATGTGATTTTATTATGTAGCTAGGGAGTCCATTTTCCTGAGGAGATTGTCTAGGACATCGACTTCATAGTACATTGGTGGATCATTTGCTTCTATTCCAATCCATAGAACTAATTTAATAAGTGGTCAATGTCTAGAAGACAGATGATGTCAACCATTTTTCCAATTATCCCAAGCTTATTCATGGTCACTATCAAACAAGGGAATGCTTCTACAACTTATTGAACCTTCCGTTGTCGGGTGTTAGCATCATTTTAAAATGTGATGGGTCATAAGTTCATGATAGATGTAGCAATCATATCTCTATTCATAACACAAAATCAAATTGATCTTCAAAATAACAACTAGAATGATAGCAGATCATCTAAAGTAAAAATTTTGGAGCATTTTCAGGACTTGAAGAGCACAATCAGCAAGACGCAGTCAACAACTCGAATCACTTGGCATCCTTTCCATATTTATTGCAACTAAATTCTATTTTTGGTATATATATTAGATTTGTGTCCTAGAAGATAGGAATAGTTTGCTAAGGTTAACTGAAAAATGTAATAAGGAAGTTACATATGCCTATTTTTAGCAGTTAGGTAGTTATCAGCTCAAGGAGCTTTGATGTATAAAAACAACATTTTGCAATGTATTGAAAGTTGGAACCCATGAGCACCCTGTGAGTAAAACTGACTAAGAGAGTTTTAAATATTAATAAGTATTTCAGAGCCGAGCAGGTTTTTTGTAGATATTCTTGTGTTATTTACTTTACAATATGTACTTTCTCTCCTTGTGTGTATGTGTTTCATGTTTACCTTTCCATTTTGTTATATTTTCATGCTTGAATGAGTCTATATTGGGTTAGAATTCATAATCATGTTCTCTAATCCTTTACTTTCAAGCACTCACAAAAAAAATTCCACTAAAGTTAGCATTGGATTCATCCTAATATGCCCATGTTTATGGATTGTTTCTTTAATCTTCCTAATCACCATACAATCAACATTTTGACTGTAAAGAAGTAGATACCATGACTCTGTTTAAAATTCCATTGCAAAGCACTGTTATTACTTGTTTCTCATACATGACTCCATGCCCACTGAGTAGTAATTTCAACCACTGTTACTATTACATTTTATTTATTTTCAAATATTTCTGTCCAGTGAGTTTATTTATTGAGAGATCCCTCTTTGGAAGGAAAGAATCCAGCTTTCCTCCTAAAGGTTGGTTTTGTGGTTACCTTGGGATAAATGATAAAGATCAAAGATGATTATTGAAGGTGAACAATAGTCAGACATAAATAAGGTTGTACATTATTCACCAGGCGACTCCATTGTCAGCAAGATCCAGAAATCAAAGTTTTACTGGCGAATCCACTGTCTCAAGATGGATTCACAATATGCAAGGTATGATCCTATGAATTGTTCACATATTCCAGGTTTTCCAAATCTAATGCCTTGTATATATTGGCAAACATATCTTCCAAAAATTAAATATGAGGAAGGAGATGATGTTGATCTACATATGACCAAAATTCATATGCATATACATAAGCTAGGGGTTGAATTTAAAGAAGATTTCCTTATGAAAATGTTCATGGCTACTTTGGAAGGAGAGGCAATATCATGGTATGAAAAGATACTAGCTTCTAGTCTGTATTCCCTGGATATTTTCATTCAGCGTTCTATGAAAATTATAAGGAAAGTTACCCATCTTTATTGCTGTTTGAAAATTGTTGTCAAGTAAATTTTGAAAATTGTTGTCAAGTAAATTTTGAAAATTTTATGCAACACATGAAAAGATGATTATTGTGATGAAGAATTAATGGATGAAGAGATTGAATAGTTTTATGAATATTATGTTAAACATAAAGAAGGAATGTTATAGCGTAGTTGTCAACATATTTAGGAAAAATTCCACAAATAATAGCTCTCCCTTTGGCTCAAAAGAAATAGATCAACATCTTGATAAAGATATTCATGTTCCTTTCCCCGAGTGTGATAAAGATATTCAGACTTTAATTGACCAAGATAAGGATGTGGATAGACGTTATTCAAATTTCTCTTCAGACCATTTATTTTTTGAAACTTTATTTCAAAATGAAGAATATTATCAAATTCAGAATTCTGAAATTGCATGTATGGAAACTCAAAACAGTGAGCTCACTTTACAAGAATATTTAACCTTTACAAGTGATATTTATGAATTAGATTTTGAGGGAAACTCTGAAAATCGGATTACAATGTTGAATCCTTATGAAGATGAAGGTGTTATTTATGAAAGCAATGACCCAATTAATGGAAATTATGTTCCATCAGTTGAGTTTGATGAAAATTTGTAGTAGCCTTGCTAGTCCTTGTGTGATAAAGAGTATGAGGATAATCATTCATATGTTTCTTCAAACTATTCATTTTTTGAGTTTTTGTTTTAAGAACAAACTTGTGAAGATCAAAATTAGGTTCCTGTTGAATTGTATGGAGAAAGATCTCTAGATATTAATCAAGCACATGAGTTAGATGTTGTTGTTCAAGAACATACAAATTATTTTTATGATGTAGAGGATGTGAATGATAAGGAAAAACAAATTCAAGTCATTTATTTTGAAATTGAGCTTAAAATTGAAGGTATAAAAGAGGAACAAACAACAGTAAAGGATGAAACTTATATTTTTCCTTCTGCTCACCAACAAGTAAATGTTCATGTTCTCAAGGATCCTTTTGCAAGACTATTGGAATCATAGGTAGAAATGGATTTGATGGTATTCATAAACCATGTAGATATTTTTAGATGTTGTGTTAATTTCCTATCTTTCATATTTTTCATTCCGCTAGAGAAAATTAAAAGAAGAAATCAATCAAGTGGTCATTTGCTTGATTGGTTGCATTGGATCTATGTTATTACTGCATGATTTTGTATTTGTTTCAGCATGTTAGAATGGGAGTGTTTGCATTAAGATTGAACATCAAGCACTTTTCTCAGTTTGGTTCGCAGTTTCAGTTTGTTTTTAGTAGTTAGCAGTTTGGTTTTTATTTTGAATTTCCAGATTGTACAAAGGATGTAATAGATTGGGTTTGGTTTTCAATGATTTATTTTCACTACAACTTTCATTTTGCAGTTTGGGTTTCAGTAAGGTTGCAAAGTTTTCATAGTTTGGAATATGTTACAGAGTAAGGTTTTGGAATAGTTCAATGTATTGGCACTGGTCTATGGGTTCTTTGCTACCTCACGGGGAGGATAGCATCCCCAATTGGAGCCAGTTGTTAGCATCATTTTAACTTGCAGGTGAAAATAAGGTGTAAGATCAAATGAAGAACTAAATTTTTTGAAAGCTTTCTAATATGATCATGGATGATAAAATAAAGGCTAAAGGAATGAAAGGCACTTATGTTAAGTGTTTTAAAACTTTGACGGCTGAGATATTTGGGAGAAAATATCTATGGTGAGAAATATATCTTCTATCAACAGTTGCAAGGAAAAATTCAGAATTGGTGATAGACGGAAATGTTTAACATATGGTTTAGATCTATCATGAAGGAAAAAATAAAATGAGATCGACGACGGATATGAAATTTGTTGTGAGAAGATGCAAGGTAAAAGACAAATTATAAACTAAGGAAAAAATTAAAAGGTAATTTTAATCAACGGTGGGGATGAAATATTAACAAGATCAACTATGGATATGGGATCCGTTGGGATAAGTTGCACGATCAATGTTAAAATGAAGGTTATCGGAATTATTAAAGACCGATCTTGATCGACGATGATAATAACAGGTGGATGAGATCGATGGCTAGTAATTGATCTGTTAGAGGAAGTTGCATACTAAAATGAAGGATGGGTGTCAGAGCATTCAGTTTTTAGAGCAGCAAAACAGTTAGAGGATAAAATATCAAAATTCATTGCCATATTTTGAGCAAACAATTTTAATTCTAGCAGCTCCAACGTGCGATGAGTCATAATTTCAGGACAGATGTAGCAATCATGTCTCTATTCATGGCACAAAATCAGCTTGATGTCTTCAAAATAACAACAAGATTGATAACAGAGCATATAAACTAACATCTTTGGAGCATTTTCAGTACTTGAAGAGCACAATCAGCAGGACATAATCAACAACTCGAATCACTTGGAATCCTTTCCAAATTTATTGCAACTAAATTCTATTTTTGGTATATAGATTATATTTGTGTCCTAGAATATAGGAATAGTTTGTTAAGGTCAATTGACAAATGTAATAAGGCAGTTACATATGTCTATTTTAATAGGTAGGTAGTTATCATCTCAAGGAGCTTTGATGTATAAAAACAACATTTTGCAATGTATTGAGGGCTGGAACCCGTGAGAAAAATTAAGTATTGTAAGAGAGTTTCAAATATTAAAATATATTCCAGAGGCGAGCAGGTTTTTTTCAGAGATTCGTGTGTTATTTTCTTTACAGACTATACTTTCTCTTCTTATGTGTATGTGTTTCCTATTTACCTTTCCATTTTGTTATCTTTTCATGCTTGAATGAGTCTATATTGGTTTATAATTCATAATCATATGCTCCAATCCTTTACTTTAAAGCATTCACAAAAAAAATTCCACTAAATTTAGCATTGGATTCATCCTGAGACTCCCATGATAATGGGTTGTTTCTTTAATTTTCCTAATCACCAGACAATTAGCATTTTGACTATAAAGAAGTAGCAACTCTGCCTCTATTTAAAATTCCATTGCAAAGCACTTTTCTTGCTTCTTTTTCATACATGACTCCAAGCCCAATGAGCACTAGTTTTAGCCACTGTTACTATTAAATTTTATTTCTTTTCAAATATTTCTAACCTATGATTTTATTTATTGAATCCAGCTTTCCTCCTAAAGGTTGGTTTTTTTGTTATCTTGGGAATATCCTTTCACAAACAAGGGTAAATTCTAAGTGATAACTTTGGGTTCACATAGTCTTCCCTCTTTCATACTATCAAGGAGTATACATTATCTAGAACATCTATTTCCATATTCTCGTGTACATGTTTAGTGTATCAAGGACCTTGATGTGGGTCTACAGGTTGCGTAACCTTCATGTCATCGATTTTATAGGTCATTTCCTTGTTCTTCAAGTCGATCACTCCATAGTTTTCATAACCTCACTCTATGCCTAGCAGTGCTAGTTAAGGATTAGTTCCACCCATAATTTTAGTTACTTTGAAATACATGATGGTTTTTACACCCTCTAGATCAACTTCAACATTATCCATTTGGACAATTGAAAAGATACCATATTGATTCACTATTCTTAACTCAATAGGGGAGTATACAAGAGGTGGAAAACTAATTGATTCCCAAGAATTCTTTGGGAGTATATTCATATCATACCCTAAGTCTAATATTACGTTCTTAATATCATAGCCATGTACTTGTGCATCTAACAAAAATTCTTGATAGGTCCTCTTCCTTCTTTTCTTTTGCACTAGTTGAATGTTTCTCTCAGGTAACAAGGAACATATATCTTCATTAACTTCCACAACCTCATGCATTTCATGAAATTCTTTGTGCAACTTATAGGTGGTGTTTTCATCTTCCAAGATATATTTTAACAGAGAAAAACACATAGAATAAAGATCTCTTACCTTGTCAGTATGTGTCCTTTTCCCATCAAATCATATAGTTCCATCCCTTTTGTATTGGTGAAAAGGTCCTTCCTCATCCCTAACTGGTGGGGTCGATATCTACCTAAACATGTCAATAGAATCATGGTAAATTTATTTATGTTGAATTGGTACATACTTAGTTTTTCTTGGAGATGTGTTTCTTATCACTGGTGATTTTGGTCAGCGTTGGTCTACTCTGGTACCTGCTCCACCCCAAGTAACAACAAATCCTACTATGTTGCATTTTTCTCAAGGTTAAGATTTAATGAAAATATTTGGTCTCCTTGTGCGATCTTCCCATTTTGCGATAATATTTAGGCAGTCTTCAATAGTTTGGGTGTTTGTATGACAATATGTGCACAAAGGTTTCTTAGGTAGAGGGAAATATCAAGTTATGTGTCCAATATCATTGCAATTGTAACATTGAATTGGGCTTGTGCATCCTCCTCCTCGTCTAGATCCAAAACCTCTTCTGCGTCCTCTTTTCAAGGGTTGGATTGCTACTCAATATATAGAGTGGTCAAATATTTCTATCAATTCATCCAATGCTCTGTATTTCCCACTACTATGTATATTAGATTCACAAAATTCACAATATACTATATTTGGAATTGAGCAATACTTCTATAAAATTGGGCAAAGTCACAAAGGGTGGCCATATGCTTTATAGGTCTCACAGTAATCATTTGGAGAATAGTTTGATGGTTCCTGATAAGTTGGTCAACCTGCTAATTGAAAACAGTTTGATATGAAAGATTTTGCAACCATTGCACTTAATCCACTACCAAATGTTCCTTCCATTGGAATCAACCCTCCTCTCATTCGAGGACATTATGAGATGTGGTGTCCCTCCATTATACATCTCATACACCAAACTTGTGGTTGACTCAGTTTTGGTATGTTCAGCCCTTGAATTTTTTCAGTTATTTCTGCAATCTTTCTATGTTCCTATGTCAATTCTATGAAAGATGAGGAAGTACCCATTATATTTCCACTCAAATAATAATCCATCACCTCAATATTCCTAGATTATTCCAATGCACTTACGGGTGGGTCCACAACCTATTGTGATAGGGGAATTATTATCAAATGTAATAATCCTTGAATAAATCATTCCTTATAGTGGGTGTCATGTACTAGAATTGAAATCTTACTTCATACATATCTGAAGCATTGTTCATACTCCCAATCAATTTCTCCCTCCATCTGTCTAACTTCTCTTAGTTCTGCAATACCTTTTTTTCTTAACTTAGGCTGTGAGAAATCATCCAGAAATCATTTCTTTGTCTCTGCTAGAGTAGGTACTGCTGCATTAGGTCTCATTTTTCAATCAATTTCATGTTTAATTGTAAATCTCTTCCTTTTAACATTTTATAGACAATATCGGAGTCCCTCTGATGTTCCATATCACTTCAAAAAGGAACTAGTATTGTTCCATGCCATCTTCTCCTCCTCTCCCCAAAAATTTTGGGAATTTTACGGGTGTACCTGCTTTTACTATAGCCATCGCGATAGCCAAGGATCCTAATAACACAAATCCTTGGGGTCTTAGTTGCGATATAATGTTACTACTAGTTTGTTGAGAACTACTACTACTTCCTCCTAATAATGAACTTGTATGTAAACTATTTGTATGAATTCTCATTTGACTATAGTAAGATAGTTGTAAAACAAAGGATTAAGTACATGTTTCCAGATTATGTAATGGAGTTAGGTTTGATCAAAGCTGTGCTACTTCTATTGCTTCCAATATCTACTTCTGTGACAATGGGGGTTCATGTTTTTGTGTACTGTTATTTTTTGTAGATATTAGCAATCCCAATTGTTCCACACTGCATCTAGGGATATTTTAGGTGATTGATATGGAAATATGCAACTTAGAATATGAATTTCGTGGTCTTGTTTCTTTCTCGAGCCTTCTCCCTAGCTCCCTCTTACTGGCATGTCTAGCACCTCTATCCATCTTTCCATTATCCTTGAGCTAGTCCAACACCTCTATCCCTCTTTCCACTAACCTTGATCTAGAGTTCCTCTCTCTACTTCATCTAACATAGCTCATCTTCACTTCCTTCATTTCTTTCCCCATTCTGCAACTCCTTTTGCATTTAAATGATTCATCTTTGTGCCTTTCTCATCTATGCTTTCTACCATTTTTCACAAATATTTTATCTCTTATCCCTAGCATCATTACTAGATTCCCCCTCCATTGATTGTATTTAATACCTTCCACAATATAGTAGCATCACGTTGACCAATCCCCTCAGGCATGATGGTTTTACTCCTCCATTCTAATCAAGTTCAATAGCAGCAAACTGAATTCAACCATCCAAGTCTTAATCCAAAATGGAAGTCCCTTTACTAATCTACCCCTAGCTCCCATTCAGATTTTTTATTTAGCCTTAGAAACGAATTGATTATTTTCAACTGTAAATTCCATAATATATCCATAGAATGTGATATCTACCCAAAAGTAAACATCTCTAGTAACTTGTGAATCCAAATGGATCAACTCTATCAAGTCCCTTCATGTCCACTAAACAAGCCTCCTCTATCTATTGTGATATTTATGAGTTTCCACAAGTATGCTTAACCACTCTATTAGTACTACAGGAAATTCAATCCACAAAATTCCCTACTGATCTACCGATAGTCCTACGTAGAGAATAACTACCTCAATCTTGATGTTTCCCATTCTCATAATTTGGCTTCTTGCATATTACAAAATATTCAAGCTTATTGTCTCACCATAGTTGAATTTTGCTCATTTTTACTTGTGTATACATGCATTTAACATATTCCTATTCAAAATTGGGTCCTGGAAACGGAAACATTTGTTGGCACAAAGTTAGAGACTGGGTTCTTGCACAAGGGCCAACAAAGGGCACCACTATAGTTTAGTGTGCTAGCATTTTCAATCTCTCAAATGAGAAGGTCTCACCTGAATCACAACCTAGACATGTGTGTGAAAAAGAGTGTTCACTATAAGAATATGTTTGTGCGTGTTAGTATTCATCATATCACAACAACATCCATCTTTATGATATCGCAACAGAATTTTGTTAACCATAATATATATACAATAAACAAAAGCATGATCTCTTCATTATATAAATAGAATACAATGCAATCATACACAAAACTTAATGGGGCCCAAAATTCATTCATTTCTACTACTATTAATCTACCATTACATATAATATCCATGGCTCTACAACCATACATCATCTCCAAGATTACCTATGATTGTAAACTAGAAAAACCATAACCTCATTACATTTCCTAAGATCCTAGATATAACATTAGACTTTATTGTAGCTTTGTTGTTCAACCTTCTATCTGCATCTTCTTTTCCTTATATATTTCTCTGTAGATTTTGATTCTTTGATACTCTCTTCTTTGTCATTTCTCTTATTTGCTACCCTCATAATTCATTAAATACTTGTGAGGGTGGGTCCAAAACCATTGCAGTCATTATGGGATCCTGCAAATCCCGCTCCTTTACCATCTGCTTCTTTCCACCATTCAGGATCCTTTCCAAAAACGAGTGAGACAACATAAGTTGAACATGGAGGACATCATTTGATTACTGGTCATTGATGTATACCATTAACAAAAATAATACAACCCATTTATAATGATAATGGGTGCAAGAGTACCTAATACATTCTTTCAAATGTCAATAGATGTCTTGAGCTTTAACACTTGTACAATCCATCAATAAAGAGACATCGATGTATTCCCACTATCCAATAGCAAGGGAACTTTCCACTAATTACCGTGAGACCCAAGGTACTACCAAGACTCTAGATCCCATTCCTAGATCATGATTTGTTGATATTGATGGAAAGAGATCTGTTGGAAGGGAGGAATTATGGCGTCCTCCATCATACAACATGATGAAATATTAGGAATTTATTTGAATTGGAAAATAACTTAGACAAAGAATTATAGAATGGACCATAAAGTACGTCTCTTGCATGCACCAAATGTGAATAGTGCACAAAAGAGACCCTCCGAGAAACAACTAATAATGAAAGCTAATGATATAGGTGAGGACTTCCACAATGATGAAAATGGAAACCAAGGAAAAACATGACTTCCAAAATGTGGATAGAGGTATTGACATTGAACATTAAGGAAACCAATCAATCAGTGACTAATGATGGATGTCTTATGTTGAGCACAAGATAACCTACCAATGATGAAAATAGGCCTAAGGTGATACTACTCTAGGTCAATATCTCATAGAAAATGAGTTGGTGTCAATGAGACATGACCCACTAGTGAGAATTCAATGGGGACCTTCCATAGTAGCATGAGTACAAACACTGGTTTTGATGAAACATGCTGAGAACAACTTGACACCATGGAATGGCCAACATGTGGGGTCAAGGAAACTGACGAATGGTCAACATAAGCTAAGATAATCCTTGAATAGTGAGCATGACACAATAGTGACTTGGGAAACACTTTGACACAAAGGGAACAATGATATAAATATGTAATACAAGACATATTTATAGATTCTCCATATGATTGGAAGAGTAAACAACCATAGGATTAAAAACTATGGGATCATGGTTTAATTCCTAAGGCCATATTAAGACCCAACTTGTTAAGAAAACTCAAAACTTGTTCTATGTTCAAGGATGCCATTACGTGCTTCCAATAGATAGTAAAAATTTAAGATCTATTCCGCCCTCTTTTTTAATATTTGATATTTTTGTCTTTTTCATATTTTAAAGACTAAAGAAGAATGAAACAATGCTATAGTACATTGGAAGAAATGAGTGTAATAGGGCATGTAATTATGTTCCAAGCACTTGTAACATACCTATGCAAAAAAAGTGTAGGGAGAGGTGGACACTCATCAACATGTTTCTTTCAAGGATATAATCCAAAACAAAAATGAAGCAAATGCAAATGATGAGCAACATGATGTATGAAATGGCAGTATGAAATATACAATGAAGCATTGTGCAAGTATCATTGTGCAAAGAAAAATGCATAATGAACATAAATGGGATCCTTACAGGGAATTTCCATAAATTGACAAGAAAGAGAGGCATGCAGCTTCTTCTCAAAGTCATAGTAAAACTAAAAAGGCTCCCAGGCCTATGGAAAAAAATTGGCATGAGCACCAAAATGGAAAGAGGGTACTAACTAATGTGTCTCATGTTAGGTAAGTTATTTCGTTGAACTGGTGCAAAATTCATATAGATATGGCTAACGCACCAATATCCAACATTTTCAACCCTATGGAAATATCAAGGGGCTAAAGGTTTCAATGAATCATAATAGAGGGGAGTCCCAAACATATATGCAAGTTTCTAAATATACCTGCTCAGATCAATCAATGTGCAGCAAATGATCCCTAAGAAACAATGAATCCAAATTACAATCATGTACCCAAGAAACACCTATACCATGATCATATCTATAAAATATAAAAATAAAGATCTAATTCAAGTCACTTGGTAGGGGTATTTTCAACTTTAATATCTTCAACAATATTCTTTACCAATCTAGGGTCTTGTTGCACCTGCAACAATTTCCCAAAATTCTAAAAATTTTGGGGCCCTCCTTTACTTTAAGTTAGTGAGTTCTTCTCTTGATTTCATCCTTTGATTTTAGCTTATGAAGGTTTAAGCGCTTTCTCGAATATTAAATGCTGTAAATTGACTGGTTTCTTATCGTTTAATGCTTGAGGATTTCCATCTTGATCGAGCCCTTTGCTGTTTTGCAAAACCTTTTGAAACTTTCGTTCAAAGTTTTCTTACATCGGGAGATTTTTCATTTGACCGCCTGACCGTGGTGGGCATCCTTCGGCTTCTAATTTCTCTTTCGCGTCCCGCCGTTGCGGGTGGCTTCCAGGTCGTCATTTTCGGTTGTCGGGCCGATGTTTCGGGTACCTTTGAGCGTTTGGTTGTTTCTATCCCGAGCCCGCCATTGCGGGTGTTCTCCAGATCCTCCAGATCTTTTGCCACGCCGCTGTAGCGGGTGCCTATCGACTCTTGTGTTGGCTCGGTCGTGCCGCCGTTGCGGGTGGTCTTCAAGTCCGCATGTTGTCGTTTCGCGATCGCCATTGCGGGGGGGTTTCGACTCTTCAGTTTCGTTTTCATCGTGGTATGTTGCGGGCGTTGTCTCTCTACCGTATCGGAGGGGGAGGAACACTGTTGTCCCCTCCGTTGCGGATCAGCATAGACTCTTAAGTGCTCGTCTCCCGCCGAACCATGCTTTTGGAGTGTCTTTTTCTCGTTACGGACAGTGAGGTGTGGAGGATGTTCCATCATTGCGGGGGAGGCCAGACTCTTGGTTGTCCGACCAAGGTTTCCGTCTACGCCCGATATGGGATTTTAGTTCGCGGATTATGTGTAACTGATCGGGCGAGTGGGGACTGGAGGTGGTCCGCCGTTGCGGATGGTATGAAGCTTGTGCCACCCGACATAACTTTTGGAACCTCCCCGATTGATTTGACTCCTTGCACGTGTGGCGTTGTTCATATATGTATGGTGACAAACGGGGTTTTTTGTATTGTTTTCGATCACTGTTGCGAGGAGTCGAGCTGTCGCGTTTCGAAAGAATCGAAGGGTTAGCTGTCACTGTACCGGTTTCCAGGTGGCGAGGGCGGATCTCCAACTGTCATTAGCTTGATCACTGCGTTGATTGCCAGGTAGGTGCATCTCGTCCTTCATTTGTGTTTAACGTTTGTTGTTTTTCCGTCGAATTTTGGGGCCCCGCGTTTTTCTTCCTCGTCCAGCTAGGATTTTGGTTTGCTTAGATCGTTTTTTCTCTTGACCTAGGGTGAGGGGGGGGACGTTTGCTTTAACCTTTTAAGCTTTTCTGTCTGCCCGTAGTAGTTGCTTGCGCGCTAGGGTTGGGGGTTTGAGGCGCAGACGGCCGTTACGCCGTCTGCGCCAGGATTCGGTATGTGGTTGCGATGAGTAGAGACTGCGTTGTTGATGAATGATTAGCGGTCGGGTGTGGACTGGCCGCAGTTGCCATGATTTGTTCCTGGTTTTCCTTTTTTTACAGTCCGGGGTTGTGCGCCGTCTCGGTGGGAAATTATTGGTAGAACCTGGGACTGGCTCGACCGGGATTAATGGGTTTGAGAGGTTTGTTTTTGACAGTGTCGCCTTCTCGCTGCAGCCTGTGTTTTTTGAGCCACCTTTCGCGATCTAGTTTTTGTTGTTGGTCGCTTAAAACCCCAGTTAGGGTCGAAAGAAAGTGTCGCTGGTAACGCGGTTTTTCATTGAGGATAGCGCGGGTCGGTTTCGATGAGGATACCTTATCCTGAGATGTGGTCGTTTCCCGCTGAGGTGGGTGAGAGTGTTAGCAGCATAATGTTTTCTTCTATGCTGGTCGCTTGCGTTTCTGTCGCAGTGGGCCTGCTGGGCCGTAGGGTTGAAATGTCGACTGATTAAGCCGAAGGCTGTTAATTTTTCTCTTTGCGTGTGATGGGCATTGGAATGTTAATTGCATATTGCATCTACATATAGCGTGCACATATTGCTTTAAAATATCACTTTCATAAGAAATGACAAGCCTCATAAGAGCATAGGTTACATGCCAACACTAATATGACTGATAAATTTGATGCATGTGGAATATATCATAAGGCAATTCATCCATAAGACCTGGTGAAAATATGCTACAGTAAACATTACCATGCTAACAAACACATTGCACCGCACTTCATGCTAGTAAATTGTCAGTATAGGAGCTTAAGGTTTGATTTCATGCACTAATACAATTATGATACACCTGGAAAAGAATAAACTGCTGCACAATGTTCACAAATTTGTATTTCTTAATATCATGATGGTGTAAATTGCAGGAAGATCTTAAAATGTCTAAGAGACAGAAAAAGAAGGCCCCAGCAGTAGAGGAGGTTCCAGCACCAGACACAGAAGCAAGAATTGAGTACATTTATGAGGACACCCAATGTGTCACCGGGGTGGAACCTGAATACAAATGGGGAGATATTTACAGGATGATCTCCCGCAGGGAAGTCCCAGATATGGGGCTTGAGGAGGCACCCATTTATGCTAATATAGAGAAATCAGCCATTATGAAGGTCGCCACCAGGCCAGAGCTATTCCCGTGCTCTGAGTTAATGAGATGGGTGCTACCACATACAAACCACAATTCAATTCTCCTCTGTAACATTGAGGGCCAGGGCTATGCTGCATTTAGCCCTGGATATGTAGCTTTAGCTTATCATCTACCAGAGCCTCAGCTTTTCCTTACGAATGAATGGTTGGACGACCTCCGGATGGACCTTGTAGAGACCTTGAAAAGAATGCTCTTACCTGGGAAGATCTTCCGACATAGAGTGACTGAAGATTATGACACCGCTAGTCTCAGGCCCACTTACAGATTCATAGCTTTAATGCTAAACAGAATCTTCGGGAGGGAAAATGGCAGACTGTTCAAGTTTGAATGGATACCCCTGATGTTTTTTGTAGCAACAGAAGGAACCATTTTCAATTGGGCGAGCATAGTATCAAGCATCCTCTCCTCTTGTGTGGCTACAGCTTTGGAACGAAAGGAACGAAGAAGATCTGAATTTTACATGAGCTCCATTCTAATTGACTGCATACTATGCCACCAGCCTTTCCCCGGGCTCAAATGTGTTTGGGAGAAGGATAGGATGCCCGTATATGCAGCATTTAGACTACTGGGAGCTCATCAATACCATACTTACTATAGAGAGATCTGTGAACAGTTTATCATGCCTCTGCACACTCTCATATTCCGAAAGGAATGCGACTGCATGTCAGAAGAGGCCATGCAGGTCATAGAGGATTTTGGTGACTATTTTTTGACAGAAAACGGGATGTATTTGAGGATGTTTGGTGGGTCAAAGACCCCTTATCTGTTGCCCAAATATGCAACAGATTATATAGTACACAAGGAGGCTGTTAGACAGGTGTATATAGATGGAGTTGGTCATTTCCTATTCCAGAAGAAGAAGTCTGCCTACCCTCCTCTGCCTTTTAAGTTAGGTAGTTGCATCTTCGCAAATGTGAAACAAGCTCCTGAATTTATACAGGAACTAGCAAAGTTCCGTTTCGGGGAGATGAGCTTTAGACGAAATGATACTCACGACAGGGTGGCTGAGCACTATAGGAAACACAAAGTATTTTATGAGTACACTCACCATTTTGACAATGATGAATCCGTGTTCAGGAGGGCCTCTAACATGACAGCGCTCAGCAAGAGATTCAAACCAAAAGGTGGAAAGGGATCTGAGCAGGAGAAGGATGAGTGAGCTAAGGCTGAGGAAACAGCCAAAAGAATAAGGGAGGAAGCCCAGAGACTGGAACAAGAAGCTGCAGAATGGCTCCAGAAAGGAGAAGAAGAAAAGAGGAAAGCTGCCCAGGAAGCAGCCGAAAAGGTAAAGGAAACAGCCAGAGAGGCAGAGGAGGCTGCTAAACAAGCAGCTGAGGAAGCTCAGAGGAAACTAGATGAGGAACTTCGACAACAGGAAGCTGAGAAAACGGAGTTGGCACAACAGCAGGCTTCTATATCACAAGCAGAGCAAAGCCAGGGTGAGGAAAACCCTGAGGTACAAACCCTCCAAGTATCTACTACCGTCACCCCTACAACCCCCACACTCCAGTTAGTACCCTTTACACAGAAGAAAGGGGAAGAGGTGCCTGATTTCAGTACAGTGTACTATGACAGGGCCACCAAAAGGATCATGAGGATAACCGAGAGGAAAATAGAAGCAGAAGGGATGGCCAGTACCATGATAACTGACAAAGCTGTGATGGTCGGAACAGATAAAGATCCAAGGTTTGTCATCAGGGCTGGGAAGGCAGCCATACATGCTACGGAGGATAACATAGACCGTATGATGGTAGAGATAGAATCCTCCAAGAATACCACCTCTCAGCTCAAGGACACCTTGAGAAGGGAGAGAGAGGAGGGCAACATACTAAAAAGAAAATACGAGCATGTACTCAAAGAGGTGGAGGTCACGAAGCATGAAATTCATGCTATCCAGCAGGAAGCACAAGCAAAAGAAACAACACAAGAAGCCTTGAGTAAGGCACATCAAGAAATTCAGGACTTAAAGAGCGAAAGGGAACAAATGAAGACACAGATAGAAGACCTGATGGAGCAGCAGAAGGACATCTACGAATCCAACACCTTATATGTTAGAGAGCTGAAAGAACAGCTGGAGGCAGCCAAGGAGCAGCAGGTAGATCTGCAGCCAGTCAAAGAACGCATCCTGGCTCAAAAAGCTAGGATGCTGCAACTACAAATGGACCTGGAGGAAGAAAGGTGTCAAGTCCTGCAGATTGATGGCAGGCTAGATGAAATATTAGACACAGCTTCTTATTTTGTGGACAGGTCGCAAGACATCCTTGAGGTACTGACTTCGAGGATAACCAGGGTAGAAGATAATCAAGAAGTCCCAGCTGAGCTACCAGTCAAAGATAAGCAAGCTTTGAAGCGGGACCATGATCTGATAGAGTTTGCTGTTATTACTGCGGAGGACTTCCAGAAGACAGTGAAGAAAACGAAGGGAGCCTGCACAGAGTTCTTTAGAAGATCCCTGGTCACTTATAACCGCTGTCAAGTGGAAGCTGAGCATAGGCTACACGAATTCCCTGATCATGATACATTTGCAGGGATGTTGCAAACAAGGCAGCAGGAAGAAGAAGCCAAG
>LPNX010688788.1:194910-303764 GCA_001517045.1 Pseudotsuga menziesii
TTTACATAATAGTTAGCTATCTGATTGTTGGAATAATTTCTCTTTCATGTGCTGTAAATACAAGTATCAGCTACCTGTAATTGTGTTTATCATACATGAAGTTAATGCATTACTAAAAAATAATCATTTTCTGGCTCCCCGGGGATAGGTAGTTAGTTGTTTAGATAGTTAGTTGTTTGTTTCCTGGTCGCACATGTGGTTTAGATGTTGTGAACATAAGACGAGAGGTAAGAACCTGCGCAGAACATTGTGTGGTTCCGGCATCCTTATCACCCTGCATGGTTTAGATAGGCATATGCATTGCATTTTAAGTCAAAATACAAATTCCGGTGGACCGGGCCGCAACCGGTAAAACCCTTGTTGTTACTTTGACCTACGGTAGCCGAATCGTAAACCGGACGGATTCCCTATACCAAACAGTCAGCGGGATAGTTGGGAACGTTGATTGGGGAGAATCCCTTACTGTTGTCGCCTGTGAATTTCCAGGCCTCAACAGGTCTACAAGTAAAGACTCAACGTGCCAAGACTTGAGGACCTATAATCGATAAGATCAAACTTATTATTAAGATAAAAGATGTAAACAATAATAGAGTCTATGGGAATAGATTAACCGTCATGGGATGTGAAGAATCTACTAAAAGAAAAAGAAAAATCATCAAGAATACGAACTTGTGTGTCAAGGGAGGGGTCCAAAGATTAAAAAATGCCACCGTATGAGGATCCAAAAACATTGAGATCATACTTCAAAGGAAAATCGAGATTGGATTTGATTGCAACTAGACTCAATCTACGGAGATGATATTTGGAAAGGATGTAAATATCTGAATGAATGCTAGAATCGATCATAAAGTCTAGGATAGATTCATATGAGGGAAGTATATGTTGAAAGTTGGGCTTTCACATCACATTCAAGCACACATTAACGCTCACACACAACCATCAAACATGAATACTTTGGAAGGGACATCCAATCCGACTTACTATTCATCTTTGATAACTATTTATACATCATGATAGAGGTTGGAGCGGCTATACCCACTCCAACTACTCATTTGTTAAGGTTACATTTATCTCTTTAAACTATATAATTATACAAATATGATGACATTTAGGAGGTCATGTGCTTCCCTCAACATCTCCCCCACAAAAAAAGCATTTCTTCGTCCCGAAGATAACAATGAAATATGCATCAAAATCCTAGGTGTCTACTCCTAAAAAAGTATTCCTCACTGTGTGTCGACCATACATATCGGTTTGCATAGGTAACTCAGTCGCAATAGCTACCAGCTTGATAGGAAAACACACATGTACAAGGCTCTACTGTGACTGGTTACTCTTCATCCTCCATCTTCAATCTGGCAGTAGTCCATCGAAGTCTCATCCTCTCACAATGGCGGTTGACTATCCTTTTCCACAACAAGGTCTTTTGGTTTAAAGCATCACCCTAGCTCATCTGACCGGCATATCCATTGGTTCAGGCATGCGGGGCCTTTTGGCTCTTTGATTTTCTATGCCATTTCTATGTCTTCTAGCTTTCTGAGGTCACAACCTAGGAACAATTTCAGCATATTTATACTAAGGGGTTTAAGCACATTGTCATCATGTCTCATTGGAGCACTTTTATATGTAGGTGTATGATATCTACTTAAATGTAATTGTCATATATTGAAATACCTGCAATATTGTGTAATGCCTGCTCATGTGCATGATCTTGGTCATGACTGACTTCTTGTAGTTTGACTAACTTAACATGACTCGACTTACAATGGTTGGCAAGAGACCAACTTGATTTACATAAAATGGAGGGGATCGCCTGCCTCTAAAGAGACTCATATTTAACCCCCTCTTGACTTCAAAATATTTAAAGAAGAGTCACATCAATATAATGACTCAGTCATCACAATTACATGATTTTAAAATACATAAAATTTAATTGACCTGACTATACATGAAAAGTAGTCGACCTTGACTAGAATGAGTTAACATGGACATCAACCAATTAAATCATATCGACCAAACATAAAAAAACAATTATCACATCAACCAAATAACATTTAACCCCGAGTTACAATTGAATTATTACACATCGACCAAATTTATTAAAGTTGATTACTCTACGCAAAAGAAGTATAAAAGAATTTAGATTCTTACTCTCTTTAATGTTGACAAACTATAGCCAAAAAATATCTTGATCAGTTTAGGAGCACCTAATGTCTGCACAGTAGGCTGCGCTCTTAGTCGACAGATTGAAGTTTGCTTCTGGTCGGTTTCTCTTTTCGACTAGAGTGGTCGGTTGCTTCCTCAACTGGAGTGGTAGACAGGTCCAAATTAGTCAATGGTTCCATCATTTTTTCTTAATATATCTCGATAATAATATTTATGATCATCATAATTTGTGTCGATATCTATGTCAAATATACAAGAAACGGTGGCCATTCTGCAGGTATCAAAATGGTATGAGTGAACAAACTGGTTGGCGTTTCAATTGAGGACCTGACAATGGATGGTTTTGGCCACTCAACATTTTAACTACTCATGTGGCAAGTCCATCAGCATGTCGATCGACCCATTGGTGCTAAAATAATATTCCCACAATGGCAGTAAATGGTAATCTAATTGGTGACAGAGATCATATTTTCTTTACTAGGCAGCCTCCAAACCCAACTTGGAGAAGTTAATCTTCAATGACTTAGCATCAATGGGAAACTTTCTCTTCTCAACATGCTGGGAATCACTGCGACAAATGAGTTTTGACAGCTTCTCGGTTGGTTCATATTACAGGATATTTATTCATCTGCAGTCGATAATCAGATGTAGGCCCACTTTAACTTGACAATCAACAAGTCTAGTCAATGATTGCATATTTTCCATCATTCAACATTCAGTGGTCTCCCTCATCGACAGTTAGCAAGGTATAGTCTGTTGTAGTCACCAATCTATATATATGCTATAGCACCAGTCAATGATCGACGGGTTGTTGGATTACTGCTACCATCAGAGCATCCACCAATGGTCGGCATGATGCTCCTTTCATTTGATCAACATGGCAATGAACTGCTAACAGAGTTTAACATATAGAATAGATATATCCAAAATTATTCTACATCACATCACGACAGCACCAGAGAAAAATATTCATATTTTTACCATTATAAATGCTTGTGGCAGTGATTCAGTAGTGATATCTGACAGTTGATCTTAAAACTCGCAATTTCCTCCATATTTCACATGATGTGGGTTTTTGGGGCCATGCGATTTGAAAATTTTATTTTTCTTCTATGTGCAGCCATAAAATCGTCTCAAAAGAGCACATATCTTGGAGCATACTCTTTCATCTCTAAACATTGTTTTCTCCTTGCAGGTTTTCTTCACATCCTCATGATCTCCTTCAGGTTCGAGCCACTCCTCTTTTGTTGTTGTTGTCACCCAACCAAAAGAAGACGGAAACAACACCAGATGTTGAAATTTGGGCTTTCACATCACATTCAAGCATACATTAACACTCACACACAACCATCAAACACGAATATTTGGGAAGGGGCATCCAATCCGACTTAGTATTCATATTTGATAACTATTTATACATCATGATAGAGGTTGGAGCGGTTATACTGCTCCAACTACTCATTTATTAAGGTTACATTTATCTCTTTAAACTATATAATTATACAAATATGATGACATTTAGGAGGTCAAGTGACCCCCTCAATAGTATATCATCCCAAAAAGAACACATGTCAAAAAATTCACTTGGATCAACAAGGTGGAGAGCAGTCTCCAATGCCTCCATTGCATTAATCACCTTTTCAACTACTATAACAAAGTCCCAAGAAGGTAATCATGAATGCAAAGGCTTGTTCTCAGTAGCAACTGGGAACAAGGGATATGAGGCCACAAAATTCATCCATGGTAGGGTATTTTCTATCGAATCACTAGGAATAGACAAAGGGGATGCTTGGTCTAAATTCAGGTAATGAGGAGGATCAACAAATTCAAGTTAATCAATAGTGACAATGATTCCATTGTGAGGAAAATACACCACACAAAACAGTGTAGACACGATAATATTCATAGCATATACATAATCATGTTGGAGGAGCATATTGAAGTTCAATGTGACCTCCATGACCATAAAATCAACTAAGAAAGTATTTCCACCTAATGTAATAGGAAATTGAGGAGGAAACCCCAAAGGTTCACTAGGTTTTCTATCAAAAGATAATGGTTGACTGGAAACTAACACAAGCTTGGGAGAACCAACACCTCTCAAATCATATGCAGATAACATACTAAAAGAGGGTCCCTCATCTACTTAAATTGAAAATCCATCTAGTGTTTAACTTGAAACCTTGTTTTGAAGGGTGCAAAATAAGGAAGGCGATGCACAGGTCGATCATCCCAATAGAAAAAAGAATTCCTATATCTTAGTGGGAAATCATTTGAAGTGAATAGAGGTACTCCTTGTCCAAAACGTTTTGAACTAGTAGTGAAGAAGACTTGAGTGATTTCCATGTCACTATACAAAGGAAGATTGGGTTAGATTGAAGATTGCGTCAATTCAAGCACTTAAATCTCATCGCTCTCTATGAGAAGTATGGGATCAACAGAAGATTGCATCGGTTTGACCACCTATCAACCAAAGTTTAAATGGGTTTTTGGGAAACTATAGACAGCTCAAGAGCATAAGATCTTAGAGACACGGACCATATGCTCTGTACCTCTAGAAGTGCAAGGCCCAAACAAGTAAGGGCACGGTTTACAAATGATGGAAGTGCAGGGCACAATTTACAAGGGAACTTAGGCTTGCATCCTATTTGTCTAGATTTTTCCATAACATCAATACTTTCAACACAAATAGCATTGGTTGTTATATTTCCTTCAACATGAATTACATTGGTTGGTTTCTTAGAAGCATAATATTTTTTGAGACAGGGACCACACTCTTTGTACGTATGGAAATGTAGGGCATAGATGAGTAAGGTGTCCTCCCTTGAATAACTTACAAGGGAAATGAATTAGGGAAACTTTTAAGAATCCATAATTTTCTTAAAGTGTAGAAACCTTGGCAAATCTTAACAATTCTTGAATTTTGAACCATAAAATGTTGGGTGAAATTTTTGTAAAAAGATTCAACATTCTACGGATTTTATATAGTTTCTGGACAATTTGGATATTTTTAGAGTTAAAAAATGTTATCCCGTGGAATTTGGGGAAATAAACTAACAAAAAAAGGAAATTGGTGAATTGTATTTTGGAAAAAAAATGTCAAAAATTAGCCCATGGGCTAAATTTTGCCCCTAAACTTTTCTATGAACTTTATCTTTCATTTTATTTGTTTAGCCTTGTCAATTGTATAATCATTTTCAACATGAATAAAAGTTGCTAGTTTTTTGTGCCTAGAATGACTTGCAGTGGCTGGTTGCTTCCCCCAACATGACCTACAACGACTAGTTGCTTTCCCCCAGCATGACTTGGAGCAACTAGTTGTTTGTCTCTAGTATAACTATCAATGATTGATGACTTGTCTCCAATATCAATTATGACCAGTAACTTTTCCATAAGATGAATTGAATTGCTTAAGTAACTTCCCCTAGCATGACTCATAGTGGTTGGCAACATGCCCCCCTGTCTATGCATATTCTTCTTATTCTTTTGTATGCTTCTCCTTTTAGATTGTCAGTAACTAGTATCTAGAATTTCAACAGCTAAACTAGAAGGTAGAGAACAAGATGACCTTGGTGAAGAAGGAAAACGGTTTTGATGATAATGGCATACTGTTCCAACTTGAGAATAATCAAGAGCATTCAAGAAATTCAGAGTGGAAACAAACCAAATTGGTATCCCTAGAGTGAATCTAGGTATATTCAGCGTGTCCATGAAGGGAGAAACAATGTTTCCAAAGAATGAAAAAGAATAAGGATCCTCTTTCATGGGGGTCCCTTGGTTTGTATCCTTAGTAACTTTATTCATATTCTCTAAATAAAAAATTAAGAAATCTCTAAGTCCTCCTATGGGGTCAAAAAATTACAATCAACACACTCTTATAAAAAACTATCTAAGATACAACCAAGCAAACTCACTCTTCCAAAAATCACGCCGCGGTGTTTAAGTCATGAGTTCAATCAATGAATATCCAAACATGGGCCTTCCGAAGGTCATCCTATGATGATTAGGGTTCAAGTCCAACCAACAAAAGTTTGTACGAGATAGCTACACTAATCCTCACACAAGAATTGCTAGGGTGAAAGTACTCACCTTTGATAAATACCCTCCCAAAAAGCTAAGATCAAGATTCTATTAAATTTCATGAACCATAGATCCACAAGCCAAAATGAGAGCTATCTAAAAAGAAGGATGCAGTGGAAATGAAAAATCAATGTAAGCTGAAAAATGGATTCATGACAGAAGTTTCACATTAATCGGACAAGTATTGCACAGATTATTATTACATCAATCTTCATTAACTAATTAGTAATACAATGGTCATACAATAAGGAGAATTCAAATACCATGGATAATATTCAAAATTAACCAAATCAAATTGATTGGTTAGCTAACTCAATGTGGAAATAATCACAGGTGGAGCTCACTAGTTTAATTATGGATAACCAATTTAGTTCACAATCAGTTAACTGATAAGGTAGGTGGACAAAAGGTACCACACTCCCTTAAATCATGCAAACTGGCACTAGGATGACTGGTAGTGAACTAAATGGTGGTTACTAGAGAATAACTGATCATGACTAACTACTTACCACAGAAAACTGAAGGTGACTGGTAGTGGCACTCAGAGTGGGTTCCTATATTGTAGGGATTGGTCCCTAGGGATCCTAAAATCATGCAATCAGGTGCAATAAGTGGCAGATTACCCTTAGGTGTGTCCCACATGAACTAGTGGGTGATGATGACCTCCTAATCTAGGTAAAATGAACAAATAGACTATGTGGGTAAAGGGAGGATTAATTAATCCTAACACCCCCCCTTCATCCTAACTTTGGACAACTTGGGCCCTGGAAACTAGGACAAAAGTCACCCATAGAATATAAATGAAATAAAATATTGCTTAATAAACAAGTAAAATGGGGAAAACCTCATGGGAACCCCTCCCCCTCAAAATAAGCAGCAAATCATGATACAAGATTCCATACGTAAGAGAAAAAAAATAAAATCCCTTTGAGCAAAAATTGTGAAAAAATTGCTACAATCTACAACTTTGTGGAGCAGTAATGCAGAATGTTGGTTCTTGTTTGCACTAGTTTCCTAGAACTATGCATGTGAAATTTTCAATATTATTCCAATATGATGAATGTTTCCTTTGTCTCTTATTTTTGGAGGAAGAGTGGCATGATCCAATTTTTTCTTCAGTGATCCCAATTGTTGATCAGTCCTTACCATCATGTAGTGTCTCTCTAGAAGTTTGTTGCACCACTCTGAAGGTAGAAAAACTATGCAGGAGAGTGCAACATGTTCATTCTGATACTGGGACCTTGTTCTTCTTCTGTCATCTGGATTCCCAGCAACATTCTCAGCTGCTTCAATGATATTTAGGGATGATTTAGGCCTCTGATTTGGAATAGGTGTTGGACCTGGATCTAGATTCTCTTAAGGTTCAATATCAACAATAATATCACGTTGAATTTGAAACATTAGAAAAAAAATCATCATCAAATGGGAATGAAAGAGTGTTTATACCTTCTTCTGCTTCGGATTGTGGTGGATCATGCAACTAATCTTCTTCAAATTGCACATTGCACTCTATGAAGCACCTTCTGGTTGCAAGTTCCATCAATTTGTATGCCTTAGCATCCTTAGCATATCCCAACATTATGCATTTGCTACTCTGGGCTTGGAAATATTTTTTCTTATCAATGGGGATTTTGGCCCAATATTTGGAGCCAAAAAATCTCAGGTACAAGACATTGGGCTTATGTCCCAACAATTCTTCGAAAGGAGTGGCCCTAATCATTGATTTGTGAGGAACCCTATTTTGGATATATGAAGCACAATTAACAGACTCGGCCCATAAGTAAGGAGGAAGTTTCTTTGCTTAGAGAAGGCAGGTTGACATCTCCTTCAAGGATATTTTTTTCCTCTCAGCCACACCATTCTGTTGTGGTGTGTATGGAACTAAGTGTTCCACTAGAATCCCTTCTGATACACATAATTGCTGAAAATCTCTTTTGACATACCCACCTCCATTGTTAGATCTAATGGAATTGATCTTCTTCTTGAGTTTGTTCTCAATTAAGGATTTAAAGACTTTGAAAGCATTGAATACCTCATACTTTTGCTTCAAAATGTATACCCAACAATACCTTGAACAATCATCAATGAAGGTCAGAAAATATGTGGATCCATTCATTGATGTTGTAGGCATTGGTCATGAGTCATAGCTATGTATTATATCTAGTGTGGAGGCATTTCTTGTTGCCTTCCCAACCTCATATCTTTTCTCTTGATGCTTCCCTACCAAGAAACCAGGACATACTCCTTCTGGTGATTTGATGAGAGGAAATCCCTCAACCAACTTTTCATTTTGTAGTTGTTGGATATACTTAAAGTTCAGGTGGCCAAATATTTCATTCCATAGCTTTCTTGTGTTATTGGCATGAGTCAATAAGGATTTAGGATATGAAGTAGGAAGGAAATGGGAAAACTCATATACCTTGGAGGCATGATTATCAAACCATTTCGCTATGAGATTTCCAGTAGAAGCTTCGGTGATTTCTAATATGTCAGAATTGAATGTATCTCTCTTGGGATACCATGTATGTGTCATCTTATATACAAATAAAAAATTTGCTGCAAGAGAGGGAACATAGAGCATACTTTGGAATTGTGCATGCTCAAGTTTAATGGAACCTCTCCCAATAGCTGGGATTTATGAATCATCCCCCATATGAATTCTAGGTCCTCCTGAGATATACAAATAGGTGATGGATTCTTTGGAAGAAACCATGTGGTTGGATGCTCCTGAATCAATCGATTAATCCTTTAACTGAGTGAAGCATGCTTTCAAGCCATGTCACCTCTCATGTCCTTCTTTTTGGTTTCCAACTTCAAACTTCTATGTGCCTTGAGGAAGGGAAATATTGTTATGTTCAAGGATCTTTGACAGTTGGTCCATGGTATTCTTCATACACTGACTCTCTGGATGAAAGCCTCTCATACAGTAGGAGGATTTAGCTTTCTCAAATTTCGTGTTCTTGTTCTTCTTGGAACCTGAGGCTCCATTGAAAGGGTTATGCTTCTCCTTTGGCTTCGAATCAGCATTTTTATTCTCCTTCTCTCTTTGCTTTCCTTTTGCGTGCACATTCCCAGAGTCGCCAACTAAGAGGGCATGATTCTTGGAGGAATTGGACACTCCCATTTGAATCAATTTGTATTGCTCCCAGATTAATGACTATGCAAATGCATATAGAGAAGGAATATTCCAAGCTGGGATGAATAATCTTCTAGAGTGGAAAGTAGATGCAAAGAAGGAAAGTAGATACAAAGAATGAGAATTCTGAGCCAAGCTTTCTCAGAATTGGCAGCACAAGTTGCTCATCCTTCCTCCATATCCCACATTTCTTGCATTGCAAGACTAGGGCTTTGTATTTCGATAAGAACTGTTGAATTTTCTCGAAGTTTCTAGGTTGGAGTGCAATGAGATCATTCTACAGAATATGGCCTCTTAGCTCATCTTGTTTTCCAAACAAAGATTCAATCTTGTCCCATACTTCCTTTGGAGTTATGAGTCCCTCAAGATGGAACAACAACTCCCTATAAATGTGTATGCACATGAAGCCAAAGGCTTCATCTAGCTTATTCAAGAACTTGGATTTCTCAACATACTATTGGGGCTCGAATTCTCTTCCCATTGTCATCCTATACAAGCCTTTGTTGCACAAGGATATCTACATATATTCCCTCCAATCAATGTAATTGAAGGGTTTAAGGATCTTGGGTGAAAGAGCAGTTGAATTCTCCATTTCATTGTATGTTGATCAACAACTCTTCAAGATCTACATAGGTACTTGCAAAAATCACTAGAAAAAAACTTCAATTCACAAACATTTGTCATTCCAAACCTCTCCACCTCGGTGTGAGAACTTTTTCTGAGTCCATCACACCTGGAGAGACTTCTCTGGACAAAATCCAGAGGGAGCAATGCTAAGATTCCATGAATTATGTGGAAACTCAACTACTTCAGGTGCAAGCATGGAGGTTTGTAAGGTTTGTTGCTGGCCTAGACATAGGCTCTGATACCATGTTAAATTTCATGAACCATAGATCTACAAGCCAAAATGAGAGCTATCTAAAAAGGAGGATGCAATGGAATTGACAAATCAATGTAAACTGAACAATAGATTCATGACAAAAATTTCACATAAATCGGACAAGTATTGCACATATTATCATTACATAAATATTCATTAACTAATCAGTAATACAATGGTCATACAAAAAGGAGAATTCAAATACTGTGGATAAGATTAGAATTCACCAATTAAAACTGACTAGTTATCTAAATCAGTGTGGAAATAATCACGACTGGAGCTCACTAGTTTAACTCTAGATAACTAATCCAGTTGACAATCAGTTAACTGATGAGGTAGGTGGAAAAAAGGTGTCACACTCCCTTAAATCATGCAAACTGGCGCTAGGATGACTAGCAATGAACTAACTGGTGGTTATCAGAGCATAACTGATCATGACTGACTACCTACCACAGACAACTGAAGGTGATTGTTGGTGGCACTCAGAGTGGATTCCTATCATGTAGGGATTGGTCCCTAGGGCTCCTAAACTCATGCAACCAGGTGCAGTAAGTGGAAGATGTCCCTTAGTTGTGTCCTCCATGCACTAGTGGGTGATGATGACCTCCTGAGCTAGGTAAAATGAACAAACAGACTATGTGGGTAAAGGGAGTATTAATTAATCCTAACAAATTCTACATCTATTTTAGGTACCACAAGACTTTCCCTCACAGTCACCTGGGTGAAACTATGGATACCACTTCATGCTAGGTAGTTGGGAGGAATGATCATTAGAAAGGAATTCTACAAATGGGAAGGGAATGTAGGACTTAGTCCTAGAAACAAAATTCTCAGTATAGTAGTGGTGTCACCTAGAGCACTTACCACTACTGAATAATTCCCAGACTCACATAACCCCACTAACTCAATTAACATAGGATAATCTAGTCACTTGAACTAGATAGTTTACCTATTTCTTGGTGCATGTGTTAGAGGTTCTTTCATGACACTTACTTCACATTACTTATGGATTTTACACTCTTTAGTACTCCTAGTTTCGCTTTACGTGGCATTGGAGAAGTTAACTCTCCAATCCTACAACCAGGGCCCTAGACCTAGACTATTGTTGGTTTTTTAGCACAAAATATCAAGTCTAGTTCATTTTAGTCGTGTTGCTTTTAGAGGTTGTTATTAATCAGAGGGATGTGAAAGTTTATGAAAATTGGTGTTCTCAAAAAGTGATAAACATAAAAGAGATCTTATTCATTCGTATTAAAACATCCAAAAACATTCAAATGCCAATGATATTTCAAAATGAACCAAATCAAAATTCCTTTCACACAAAATAATATCAAGATCCAAAGGAAACAAGCTTGTGGTTTCCTACCGAATAAAACCTAAGAAATACTTGCTAAGATGGAAAATTCCATTCACAACTCCACCTACAATGCAAAATACATTAAATTTGTTGTTCCACTACAATGCAAAAGAAGTACTCAACACTTGTCCTCTTACCAATCTTGCACAAGACACTTTGAAAAGAATCTTAACAAATGTTTTCTAAAGTCCAAGTGAATGAGGATTAATCCATTTACTCTCTATCTTCCCAGATTGTGTAACAAGTATCCCAACAAGATGAGATTGAAACTAAGGTACAAGACACTCTGAAAAGAATCTTAACAAATGTTTTCTTAAGTCCAAGTGAATGAGGATTAATCCATTTACTATCTGTCTTCCCAGATTGTGTAACAAGTATACCAACAAGATGAGATTGAAACTAAGGTAAAGGATTAGGAAGACAAAATTGATGAATTGGCGTGTGATTTTGAGATGCATATCAACATAATATTGGGGTTTTCTAGGGGACATGGTCCCAAATTGACCACTTTGTTGGTTCAAAGCAATGAGAAGAGAAAAAGGTTCAACAAACAACTTTGCAACGATAAAAGTGCCGAGTGTTCAAAGATTCATTCAAGATTACCTACCTATGGAGGAGGGACACAGTGGCCATTGTTTCTGTGAGTTTCATGTTGTTATATGTATTACACTTGCACTATTTTGCTTACACAAATTATTTAGGAGTATAGCTATAGGTCTTTTTTGAAACAATGTATTCGACCTATATAAGTATGCTAAGGAAAAAAATGGGCTTGCATTTCTCATATTGCAAAGCCATTTTGGGATAGATAACTTGATGTATATTTTTAGCTATTAGAATTTCCTTAGCCCATTAATATATATATATTACCCATTCTGGTTAAAACAAAATTGAATAAAACGCATGAGATAAATAAATTTCCAAAGTGGTAGTATAAAGAACATTAGATAGCTCTATTTTGGTGTTGATTTTCACTTTATTTTGACTTTTTTTTTACGTTTATGTTGTAGTTATGCGTTGTAAGTTTGTTTTTTAAATGAAAATAAACGCTTCTTGTATGGAAAGTAATTTTTTATTTAAAATTTTGGTTTAGATTTTTAATATTTTTTTTAATTATAAAGTCTTTGGAGTATAACTTTTAGAAAATTTTATAGGTAAATTTAAGAAATGTTTCTCCATATTACTCATAATATTTTCCAATAATAAATTAGCCAAATATTTAACAACATTAACAACACTCAGTTGAACTAACTTCTTAAACATTTTACAATATATCTAACTTTGTAAATTCATTTTTTCACAAAAATGCATATTCACTTTTCTATTTAGAAACACACTTACTCGATAAAACACAAGTGCCTTACATCATAGTTAGGGAGGTAAATATCAACATTTTGTTTATATTTTTTAGGTGATTTGAACTTGAATGGCAAGGATAACACTTTCTTCTCTCGACAACAATTTCTTCTCTCAACCACCTAAGTTAGACCCAATTGACAAGCAAACAATGCCTTATAAAACATTTTTACATAATGTTGTGCATTTAAATTTCTATTTTTTCAAAATATATTTTTTCACACAAACCCATTTGGTACTTCCCCTGCTTCCGCAAATCACACTCAAGTGTATATGTTGATTGAAATTAAAACAAAAAGTAAGTACTAATGTGAATCAAATTTCAAGATAACTAAATAAAAAAAAAGGAGCACATGAAAAGAGATCGTTGGAGGAGAACTCGCGAAGCTAGGGCTTCCATCTAAGGCTTGCCCTGACATTTTCTCAGACCTTCTCAGCCGCTTCAGAGCCCATGAAATGTCGTCGGGATGCTGAAGGACCTGTAGCAAATCTATGGAAGCGACAGTGGGAGGGGCAATAGGCCCCTCCTAGACAAATCCTGATGTGCCTTTTTTCAATAAAGTTTAAGGTTCAGACTCTATACCTCACTGAAAATAGGATCTGAGGATATACCCATACCCATGGAATAATTAGCAAAACACGAGAATGGTACTCCTGAACCTTCTCAGACATACAACGAGCTTGTATGGAATAATACATGCATAGCCCATACAAAGAATCGACCCTGTCTCAATCTCCCTGCAGAAATAATCAACGCCAAAGTTAAAATGATGAAGGATCATGCCCTCATAGGAAAGTTCATGGGATTTTTCCCACTGAACAGGCACTCAGAGGCTGGATCGCAGAAAAATGGAAACACAAATCTCATTATGACCTACAACTAGGTTCAAAAGGATTTTTCACCATAAGTTTCCATCATCTGGAGGACAAAACCAGAGTGGAAGATGCAAGCCTCTATTTCTTTAATGCAGCATGCATGTACCTAAAAGCTGGGTTGAAATATTCAATCCAGAGAAAGAACTCTTCTCCTGGTCTCCGGTCTGGATAAGAATGTACTCACTCCCGCAAGAATATTGGGATGAACCCTTCATGAAATAGGTAACACTCTGAGAACTTCCATTTGAACAATTGATCAAACCAGAATGAATAAGTATACTTCATATGCCAGGATATGCATCTACAGGAACATTGCCAAAGCACTTCCAGATGTCATATGCCTAACCCATGAAGACTCTTATTGGATTCATCCCCTTGATTATGAACACGCCCCCTTCAGAATATAGATGCAGAAAATGCCATGAACACGACCATCTATTCAGGGACTATCGCATAAACAAAATGCCAGCTGAGAACCGCAAGCAAGAAACCATTGATGCATAAGGATTCCAGAAAACATGAAAGAAAATAATAAATCACTGGAAACCTACCGCAGAAAAGAACAAGAGGAGGGGCCAGTCACAAGTAACAGCTTTGCAGTCTTGGAGGAACAACCAAAAAACCCAAATTAGGACACGAGGAATGAATACATCAACGCAAAGCCTAACCAGAAGAATCCTAAAAAATCAAGTTGAACAACAAGAGCATGATATCGTAGGAAAATATCAGCTTCCACCAAATTGACTTGGGGTGAATATGACATCCAGTAGATGGAACACCCCAATGCACCAGACCCCCAATATGCAGCGGATGATTTAGGACCATATTTTCTCATGAATGAAGAGATGAAAGAAACAGACCTGGGAGAACTGGATCAATTAGGTATGGAGGATGCATGCACAAGAAAGGTTTATGACTCCATCCCAGCACTACAAATACAACTACTACAGGAGGCTCTAGCCAAATCCAGATCCAAAAACAAACTAGGAGTTCACAATCCTCCCCATAAAGACAAACAAAAGTCTCAACGGGACAACAAGAAGAGGGGGCGCAAGTTAGATCTACAAAGGTTGAATCGACTGGGAACCACGTTGGTTGAATTAGGGCAATATGCCCAAATTAAGGAGTTCTTTTCCTTCTCTTCCTCAATTACCCAATGAATATCATATCCTGGAATCTGTGTGGTCTCAATGCTCACTCAAAGCAAATAATGTTGAAAATGAAGATTCAAAAAGACACACCTGCAGTGATCTTCATCCAGGAAACCAAGTGCACTATCGAAGTAACCACTAAGTTAATTTCCAAGGTTTGGAAAGGATTCCTCTATGCTGCCATAGATGCCAGAAGAGCCTTAGGAGGTATTTCTATCTCCTGGAACCCCCTCCTTATTACTCTCACTAACCTAGCCTCTTCACCTCACTCTATTTAGGCCTTCTTCCATCTGGTGGGAACCAATATCAAAGGCCACCTCCTGAATGTCTATGGGCCTCAATCCACCTGCCTTAAGTTGCAACTTCTTAACTACATCGATTAGTTCACAATCCAGCATGCCAACTCTCCTATCCTCATTGGAGATGATTTCAATATGATAACGACTCTGGAGGGAAAAAAAGGATGCCTAAAAGCTCTTTCTAATGAGGACTAGGCATTCAAAACCACCATATCCACTAGTTCCCTTGTGGATCTTCAAACCTCCTCTGGCTTCTTCACCTGAACAATAGAAGAGGGTATCTCACTAGACGGGATCATTTTGGCTCATGAAATTATACACACCCTCAAAACCACCAAATCTCCTAACATTCTCCTTAAATTGGATCTCTCCAAAGCTTTTGACAAAATGAGTTGAAAGTTCATACAAAATATGCTCCTTGTTTTTTGGTTCTGTCAGGATTAGGTCAACTGGATAATCTCTCTCATATCCTCGGCCTTTTTCTCTACTCTTTTTCTCTGTCCTTGTGAATGGTTCACCCTCTTCCACCTTCTCCCCCTCTCGAGGCCTCCACCAAGGGGACCCCCTATCCCCTTTTCTCTTCATCATCATGGAAGAAGGTCTGAGGTGCATGCTCCAAGATACAGTTTCCTCTCGGTCCTTATGCAGTCTCTCCCTCCATGGGGATCCTCCCCAATCCTATCATGATTTTTTTGATGCTAATCTTCTTTTTGGGCACCCTTCAGTCTAAGAGGATTGGGTTATCAATTCCATCCTTGACACCTTTGTTGAAGGATCCTGAACCTCTCTCAACCTTGAAAATCCATAGATTTTCTTCTTCAAGATGAGAGTTGTCACCCAACAAAGCATTGTCAAAATTATCTAGTTCTCAGTATTTTCTCTCCCCTCCAAATACCTAAGAGCCCCTCTATACGACCCTGTTGTCAAACACTCTTCTTGGAAGGAATTTCTGGACAAATTGGAAAACCATGTCACTTATTGGACTTTTCGCTCTCTAAATATGGCTAGTAGGACTATCCTTTTAAATGTTGAATTTTTAATGGTTATATCAGATATTAAAACATTTAGCATCATAACAGCATAACCATAAGGCAAAAGATCACTGAAAGATAGACAAGCACAACCATACAAAAACAACAGAAAGATTTATCCTGGGAAAACCCTAAAGGGAAAAACCCAGCAAAAGATTCCTCAATATAGATGCCCCAAAAAATATAAAAGGTGAAACTCAAAATACTGATCAAAGACTGGTCCTCCTCCTTATCCAGCTACTTCTCTCTCCTTCACTAATGTGCTACACAAGTGAGTGTGTGTGTTCTAAATGAGGAGCACCACACCTCTATATATATTCATCCATTCACTTTAATAATTAATTCCAACATGTAGGCTCGAGTTAATAATGTAGGCTTGAGTTAAACATGTAGGCTCAAGTAACCACAACTAGGGTGCTAATGACCCACCTTTACAATTTGAGGGGACTACCTCATGACTCTTATTAGTTCTTTCGATTAGAAGCATCAGAGTATAAGAAATACAATTGGTTCTCCCGGTAGGACCATCGGGGACCACAAAAAGTACATATAGAATATTCTTCGAAGTTACAATATTTCAACACTCCCCCTTAACGAGAAGGGTATTCTACAACAACATCAACAACAACAATAGTAGGAGAGAGATAGAGGATATCATCAACATCATCAGGGTAACACATCTATAAATCATTGGAAGCTCTTCAACATCATGTAGTCTTCATCTTCAATCTTCAGTCTTCAGCAACAACAACACTCTGACTGCTTTGATTAATAACATCATCAATAGCAATTTGACCTTTCGATCAGAAACAACATCTTCAGCACTTTGACCTTTCGATCAGCAACATCATCATCATCATATTCTGATCTTTTGATTAGCAACATCATCATCATCATATTTTGATCTTCCGATCAACAACATCATCATCATCATATTCTGATCTTTTGATCAGCAACATCATCATCATACTTCAAACTTTCGAGTAGTACATCATCATCATCACACTCTGATCTTTTGATTAGTACGTCATCATCATCACACTCTGATCTTTTGATCAGTAACATCATCATCATCAGCAACAACCTGCAATCCACAGCTCAAAGAAAAAAAAAGTCTTTGGATCACTTTTGGACTTAAAGTCCAGGGATGATGCAATCCCACCACATTCTCAACAACCGAAGTCACCAGATTGATTACGGGATAATCAGTCCCTACCACTTTAGGACTAAGTCCAAGGATGATGCAATCCTACCACATTCTCAACAACCGAAGTCACCGGATTGATTACAGGAGAATCAGTCCCTATCACTTTAGGACTATGTCCAAGGATGATGCAATCCTACCACATTCTCGACAACTGAAGTCACCGGATTGATTACGGGAGAATCAGTCCCTATCACTTTAGGATTATGTCCAAGGATGATGCAATCCTACCACATTCTCAACAACCGAAGTCACCAGATTGATTACGGGAGAATCATTCCCTATCACTTTAGGACTATGTCCAAGGATGATGCAATCCCTCCACATTCACGGGGACTAAAGTCTCCGGATACATTTTGAACCGAAGTTTAGGGATGATGCAATCCCTCTACATTCTCGAGGACCGAAGTCACCGGATCTATTCTGGACAGATGTCCCAAGATGATACAATCCCTCTTCATTCTCAAGGACTAAGGTCACCAGATCACTTCTGGACAAATTTCCAGGGATGCTACAATCCCTCTTCATTCTCAAGGACCGAGGTCACCGGATCACTTCTGGACAAATGTCCCGGGATGATACAATCCCTCTTCATTCTCGAGGACTGAGGCCACCGGATCACTTTAGGGCAAGTTCCCAGGGATGATACAATCCCTCTTCATTCTCGAGGACTGAGGCCACCATATCACTTTAGGGAAAGTGCCCAAGGATGATACAATCCCACTGCAACATCACTACTCCCCCTTTCGAGGAAGGCCTTTCCGAACAACACCAAGCTTGTCTCAAAAGTGTTCAAACTTTACTCAAGACAGAGGCTTCATCAGCACATCATCATCTAAACCATCATCATCTACATCTTCAGTATGTGAATACTGAACTATCCCCATTTGTATCTCCAGTATGTGAATACTGAAAGCATCATCATCTATATCTTCAGTATAGAAATATTGAAAGCATCATCATCTCTGTATTCAGTATAGAAATATGAAATCACCATCATCTGCATCTACAGTATGTAAATACTGAAACATCATCTATATCTTCAATATGGGAATACCTGAAACATCAACATCTCTATATTTAGTATAGATATACTAAATCACCATCATCTGCATCTACAATATGTAGAAATATCGGATTTCTACGTGTTACGATGGAACACAAGGTTCTCTGTCATCACAACTCTGATTATCACATAGAATCATTGTAGTATCCATATTCAAGTCAAAGAGACCTGATATTAGCTTCCGAAGCCATATGGATTCACAACTTAGCAGAGCAATCTACTATGTATTCTGCTTCAGCCGTGCTAAGAGAAACACTGGACTGTTTCCTGCTAAACCATGAACTCATAGCAGATCCCAAACAAAAGCATCTACCTAATGTGCTTTTCCTGTCTGAGATACTTCTAGCCCAATCTGAATCTATATAGCCATACAATCTGTAGTCATGGTTTCCATCATAGTATAGACCAAAGTCTATAGTCCTTTTCAAATATCTCATCACATGTTTTGCGGCTATCAGGTGAACCAGTCTAGGTTGAACTAGATATTGACTCAAGGTGTTCACAGCAAAACAAATGTCCGGTCTGGTATTTGTTAAGTACATCAATGACCCAATAATATGTCTGTATTGAGTCACATCCACTAACTCTTATGATTCATCAGCTAATAACTTCAAGTTGGAATCCATGGGTGTGGCCATGGCTTTTCATTCAAACATATCAAATCTTTTCAAAAATTGCAATGCATACTTTCCCTGAATGAGAAAGATTCCTTCATACTTCCAGACCTAGGAAATAAAGTATTAGACCAAGGTCTAAATTCTTCAATGATCTTCTTCTTGCATTCTACAATTTGTTTCTCATTCCCTGTCAGAAATAGATCATCCACATATAGTAATAGTATTACAGGTCCATCTTCTACAACCTTGTAGTAAAGGTTAGGATCAACTTTACTCTTGGAAAATCCCATGCTCGTCAGGAACCAAGCTCTAGGAGCTTGCTTCAGGCCATAGAGGGCCTTCTTCAACTTGCATACGTGAGTCCATCTGTCTTTAACTTCAAATCCTTGTGACTATTCAATGTAAAATTCTTCCTTAATCATACCATTAAGGAAGACTTGTCTTTACTTCATCATGGAAGAAACTACCATGATAGTTCTGAAGGAAGTGTACCTTGCTTTCTGGAGTAACTGTCTCTTCAGAATTAATTCCCTCTTTCTGATAGAAACCTCTAACCACAAGTCTTTCCTTACTTCTATCAGCAACATATTTTATCTTGCAAATCCATTTGGAAGATACCACATTCTTTCTTTCTGGTTTGAGTACTATATCCCAAACATCATTCTAGTATTCTTTCATCATAACATCTTCCATGAGTTCGTCTTGTCAGGTCATCAACATATCCTAGTCTTCTGCATTCAACCTTGAAGGTTGGAACCCACTTTACTCTTAGTAAAGTCTCGATCCATCAGGAAGATATCCATCATGTCGTACCATGTCAAACTTAGATATCTTTTGTAGTCACTCCCCCTAAAGTGGAGTATCATCTTCCCTCTTCATTCTGTACAGGTGGTTCTATTCTTGATATATACTTCTAATGGGTCTGGTCAATAGAGTATGTCATGTCATAGTCTATTCTTTCTGAGGTAAACCACAAACCTTGCTTTGTACACTTGTTCTGGTAGATCCATTTGGAAGATACTACAGACTTCCCTTCAGGTCTCGAAACCATATCGTAGACATCATTCCCCATTATCGACTATTACTCTTCTTTCATAGCCGAAAAGGTTAGCATCAATGATGTCACCCAACTGTGTTACACAACTAGAGTGTGTCTGAGGCCTCTTACTTTGGTTTGGAAGTCTCACCATTCTTTTCTTCATCTTGAGTTATCTCTCATACCCATGGTGGTCTTCATCCTTCGAGGTGGATCTACCACTCTCTGAAGCTCTTTCTTCCGTCACGATGTCTCTGACCCTGGGAGCTTCAAATTTATGTTTATTGGAGTGAATCTTGAATTGTCATCACTTGTTCTTCGGGACAAGTCTCATCCTTATTTTCTTGTAGGAGGTTGTACAGGACCTTTCCTACAATTCAAATGCACCAGTAGCATGGTTAGAACCATTTCATAGAACATATACATAATGCCAAATTCTTATGCATCATGCAACTGTTTAGCCAATACAACATTCATCCATATTTCATGGAAACTCTCTAGATGACATCATTGAGATTGTGTGCTAATCCAATATGCTAGCAAGGAGGTTTCATTCTAGATAAGTAGCAATGGAGAGGTGTATAGCACCATGAGCTACTTAATCATCACATGGATACTTTCATTAATGCAAACATTCTATCATGCATAACACATCAACTGAATACAAAACAATATCATGAAATGACAATTGAATACTTATCTTTTATTTGTTTCGTGGGTAGACTCCTTCTTGATCATTCTGCTTCATCATCTTCTTCATTCATGAAATCATCATTTCTTATCCAAATGATAAGATGGATAAGAGGTTCCTCAAGAATTGAGTTCTTCATATTCCTCATCGCTTGAGAGATCTTCTTTGAATTGTGACCGCTTGATCTTTAGTTTCTCCCATCTTCTCTTCTCTTATTATGAGTCGAGTTTCTTCATGTGTAAGGCTTTAGCCTCATTTCCCTTTGGAACTGGAACCTCTCTACTTATGTAGGTGTCCAATTCATTTTCTTCAAGAGCGAGTGAGATCCAATACTTCCATGTTTGGAATTTGTCAACTTCACCAAGATTATCATCAAGCTAAGGTGATAGATCACTTTGAAATGAGAACCTCAATTTAAAATAACAAAATATTAGATCTTGCCGATTTGAGGTGTCCGTCCTAGTTCCGGAGCTAACTGATCTAGGGTTTGTCAAAGAAACCCTAATTTTCAAAACTTGGAATCATTCAAATATTATTGGATAGAAATATAGATCTCTTCAAGGTGAGCTGTCCAATGTACTCCTTTTCTGAAAACAGTGGAGGGAAGCTCCTAGAACAGGAAGCCCTAGTTTACCAACTTCTTCTGCAGAAATTCCTGCTACTATTTCTGCAATATCTCTAAAATTACTACTCCTATATGTCTAAAACTTTGTACTATGGTATCATCACCTGTCCCTGTTCCAACACCATAGGTTTCAGCAGAATTGGTTTCACCCATTGGGACTTATGATCATTCTCCCAAGGTAACCAGTTACAGTACTGTTCAGAACATCGAAGTTGTACGGACTTCCACGTGTCACTGTTTCATCTTCTGGGTCTGAACCTCGGACCACAGAAATTAAATTCCGTACCCTTTCTGGAAAAAATTTATAAATTTCATTTGGACCTTTGTATCCCAATATATAGCAATTCGCCCCAGGAGTCCTGATTAGGGATGAATCCTAGAAGAGGTTGGAACCCTAACTTGGAGGGATCATATCTCCCAGAATATAGCGAATCTAAGGCTGAATTTCGGACACAGTGTACATCAGAATTTTATCTTAGAGCTATACAATTTGAAGCTTTTGAGCCTTCTCCAATCCCAAGATATAGTGAATGTACCAAAACTTATCAGTTTTAGTATTTAGGGTTTTTCCAGCTCGGGGTCAAACTAGGGTTTGACTTTCCTGGAGTTTCACCTAACCAAAAATCTTGAACCAGGTCTCTAAACTTCTATTTTGATGAGGAGAAAAATCCTATGTTGGGCTCACTCAAAAATTCCTCTTTTGTAGAAATCCCTAATTTCCCGCACCGAAAACTGAAAATGGTCAGAATCGAATTCCGCTTCGACAGAAAGATGCACCCTTCAATGGAGAGTCATTCTAGCATACTTTTGCTGATGGATTGTGGAGAGAGACCCAAAAATTAAGAATCCCTAGCTTATGTAGCTGCACAATGTCTTCTTTCAGGGTGGCTCTGATACCATGTTGAATTTGAATGGTTATATCAGATCTTAAAACATTTAACATCATAACAGCATAACCATAATCCAAAAGATCACTAAAAGATAGACAAGCACAACCATATAAAAAGAACACAAAGATTTATCCTGGGAAAACCCTAAAGGGAAAAACCCAGCAAAAGCTTCCTCAATATAGATGCCCCAAAAAATATAAAAGGTGAAACTCAAAAGACTGATCAAAGACCGGTCCTCCTCATTCTCCAGCTACTTCTCTCTCCTTCACTAATGCGCTACAGAAGTGAGTGTGTGTGTTCCAAATGAGGAGCGCCACACCTCTATTTATATTCATATGTTCACTTTAATAATTAATTCTGACATGTAGGCTCGAGTTAATCATGTAGGCTCTAGTTAAACATGTAAGCTCAAGTAACCACAGCCGGGTTGCTAATGACCCACCTTGATAATTTGAAGGGACTACCTCATGACTCTTATTAGTTCTTCCGATTAGAAGCATCAGAGTATAAGAAATGTAATTGGTTCTCCCGGTAGGACCATCGAGGACCACAAAAAGTTGAAGTTACAATATTTCAACATTAAATTTCATTCTCCAATCCTTATCCATGTACCTTTTCTCCATCCCGAATGCTTCCAAATGGTTCTTGAAGGCCATAAAAAACCTACAAAGATCCTTCCTTTGGGGGTGCAATAGTAATAGAAATAGATGGGTTCTCATTAGTTGGAAAAAATTTTGTCTCCCAAAGAAAGCAAGAGGATTGGGGATTAGAGATCCAGAAATAAATAATCAGGCCCTCCCTTCCAAAATCTAGTGAAATTGGATCTCCAAGAACGACTCCCCCTGGGCGAAGCTCTGTAATAGAAAGTATGGACATGATTTGGACCCAACTCAAATGGTAAGATTTGACAAAGATATATCGGTCTCCTCAATATGGAAATAATCCAATTGTCATAGAGCCCTCATCTAATAACACATCTTCTGGGAAATCAAGGATGGGAATAACGCCCTCTTCTTGTGTGATTCCGAGTAGTAACTTTTGAGTCTTAAAGGTCTCTTTCCGAATCAAGAGGTTCAAAACTTCATTACTTATAATGAGAGTGCCAAGGTTAAGGAATTTTGGAATTCATAGAAGTCTACCTCTTTCCTCCAGTGGAAGGTTCCCAATAGTTGGGCGAACATCCCTAATGCAGAACATTTGGGCACCATTTGGAAGGAAATTCACAACAAAAAACTGAAATTTAAGCACGGGTCGGATGTCATCCATTGGGGACACCTTCCAATAACCTTCCAATATATACTTTTAATGTCAAGGAAGCCTATTTCATTCTCTCTTTCGGGAAGGTAGTGCATATGTTCCCTATCTAGAAAAGAATATGGAATCTGCTCCTTTGGCCTAAATTCTCCTACTTCCTTTGGTTTCTCTCCCCTCAACGCATACTAACCTATGATAATTTGTTGAGGAGAGGGTTTCAAGGTCCATCCATATGCATGCTCTGCAACAACCATCAGGAAACCATTGATCACCTCCTGGAATCCTCCCCCTTTACCAATGCCCTCTAGGACTCAGTTGTCATAAACTTCAGAAGAACCAACAGGATCAACGGTAACATTACTGACACCCTGCAACAATGGACTGAGAATCCATTTTGAAGCAAGATCCTCAACAACCTCTGGTAATTAACCCCGGGGTTCATTGTGCAGAATAATTGGAAGGATCACAACAACATGATATTTAAAGACAACAAGAGATCTATAACAGAAATCTAGGAAATTATCAACAAAAATCTTCAGGAAACCATTCTCACCAGAAGTTGGAGGGACACTAGCTTTCCAACATTCCAGAATGAGAAACTCATACTGGGAAATTGGAACATCAATCCCCAACCCACTCCTTCAGCTCGCTTCATTACCAGAATGAAATTTGACAGTCTGGATCATTGGGATCCACCTCCGAAAGGGGTCTTAAGCTCAACTTTGATGGTGCATCCAAAGGAAATCCTAGTATAGATGGGTTTGGACAGGCCATTAGAGATCACAAAGGTGAGATCCTCATGATATTTCTTATAAGCCTTGTCCATGAAACCAACAATGTTGTCGAGCTCGAAGGTCTAGTGGAAGGCATTTCCATGGCTAGGAGACTAAAACTCCTCCCTTTGATTGTGGAAGGGGACTCGCAGTTTATCCTGTCGATGGCCTCGAAAATTCATAATGGTTCTCAGATATCCAAGTTGTCTTCTAGCTGGAAACTTGAGCATGGAATTGTTCGTATGGTTGACTACCTCATACACACCAAGGCTATCACCTTCCATTATGTCATAAGAAAAGCCAACTCTCTAGCATATTTCCTAGCCAAAATCAGGGTCGCCTGTGACCAACCTCTCATGGAAGGAGCATTGAATGACTCCATTGGTGACAACCTTTCCCTCAAATGCAGGGAGATTTCTAATCATAATCTCTCCAAACCGAATACGGGTGCCAGCGTGCCCCACCGACAACTCATTGTGCCTCGGTCCATGAGCTAGATGTGTGGCACCACACATGTCTGGGTCATTAAACTTCCCTCGCATCCCCTCATCTCCTCTTCATGGGTAGCTGAATATGTCTCGTTCTAGGCTGTCGAAGCTTGGGCTTGTTCCATCGAAATTTAATCTGTCTTTAATGGCAGTTAGCATGGAGCGTGTGAGGTCTCAGTAGGTACATAGCGATGGGGTTAAGCGGTGAGCCATGGACGAAGGCAACATTATCAGTTGGAACGTTGCAATGTGTGTTTCTTTCCTATGGTTTGGTGTTTACAAATTCGCCCTTATTCTTTGCATCCGTCTTGCTCTACAACTTCTCCTGTTGATGTTGGTTTTGTAGCTCCATTAGCGACACCCTGAAGCTCTGGTCTCCAAGATGTCTAGGAAACGGGGAACCCCTAGAAGGGGCAGTAACGACCGAGGAAAAACACAACATGGTCTGAGTGTCATGTTGGAGGAAGGTTACGAAGCTGTCATCTCGATGCATGTTTGTGTCTTAATTGATGATTGGGAGGGTTGTCTAGTGAACGAGTGACTTGCTACATGGAGAGGCGGAGGAGATATTAACCATTTTTGGTTGATTAAAAACATGATGGGGGTTCTCACTTCTAAGGGAGGACATGTTGGGAAGTTGGAGCTTGGATTGCAACACAATCCTCTCGATCAAGGACAAAATGTCCGATATGGACAACCAACTCAGCAGCTTGGACGCCGCCTTTACTTGGAAATGCTTGGTGAGCGTCCAGAGACGCGTCGACACCATGGAGGTTGGGTGTGGCAATGCAACAGAAGGGAATTCTGTGGACATAGGTTCGAAACCAGTTCAAGCAGATGCCACCAGCGCGCCCTTTCCCATCCCGTCCACCATTGAACCCTAGTTCAAACATGTGGGGGAGAGTGAAATCCCAAGCAACAAGACATCTCCTTTGCCAACGAACATTCCTGTCATCAACATTGTTAGCAACTTTGAGGAAGGTGGGTGGGGCTGCCCCATCTTGGAAGAGCCCCCCCCCCCAAACCTGTGCATGTCCTCAGTGGCGACTCGGCCTCTTTCCGGTTGGGACTGTTATATCAAGTCTTTTTTTATATGTTATTATTTCAGGTGTTGTTATATATTTTGTTAAGCGGCAGAACCAGTAGGTTAAGAGCTAGTAGTTTTTTGTTTCCATGGATCCCAAGGCTATTGGAATTTTTATGTTACAGCCACTCCAAAAGGAAATGTATTTTTCGTTGGCTTGAGTGGTGGTTTCACTACCTACAACCACCTCAAACTTTTCTCAGACTTGTAACTTTTGAATTTTCTATTTAATAGAATGTACAAATTTTAAAAAAAAATGTGAATCAAATTTCACCTTATTATAATTATAATTTTTAATTACTTAAATTAAATAACAAGTATAACATAGAGAGAGGATCTTTAAAATAAAAAATAATATTATTAACAATTGTGTTGTTATGATTATTAAAATATTGGAAGCAAGTTATTCCTTGAGTTTAAGCATAACTATGAACAATTAAGTCAATTTATATGTCATTTTTTATTTGGCACTTTTTATCTTTTATTGTTTAATAATAAGCGACTCCTCTCTCATTTTGTGGTAAGTGAGATCTAAAAAGTTAAATATAGAGCTCTGAACTCTTCCAACCATATATTTGTAAATTTTGATTCAGTGGATAAGTACAAGGCCTTAAAAATAAGACGATCAAAAAATAAGTTAGCATATCAGAAAGCGAATTGGGATTACTATCAAATAAAGGAATTTTGATAAAAATGGGAGTTTTCCTTGATGTTGTTATGGTTCACTCCTCCATGAATTCAATCATCCCTGTGACATTACCCAAGTTCAATCCACCAAATTTGGGCATTATTGAAACAAAGAACGTGTAGGACATGCAATTCGTGGAACAAGGGAGTATTAACACTTCCTTGTTTAATACTTACCCTAATTGACATGTCTTAGATTTGAGGGGAGTTTATACTTACAAAGGATTTAGTCTTTGAAGAATTTGTAGTGGGATAATCCAGTATAAGGAAGGGATGTAATATTTTAATTTTCTTTCTAGGTGGAAAACAACATGTGCATAGAAGAGGTATGCCATAGTCATTTTTTTTCATTTTTCTATGTACTTTCTACTCCAAGATTTATAATTGTAGGGAAGGACAACTTTATTGGTTTCTTTATGGTTATCAATATTTGTGGTTGGTTTTTTTTAATTTTTTATGAAGGTGTCTATGACTATCTTATCAAGCTCTACTTCTATATGGATTATTCTATGGACATCAATGTTATGGGGTTCTTCTCTCAGCTTGGTATCTACATAGTGGTTAGGGATCATGTGGGGTATGGTTTCTCTCTTGTTATTTTAATTTCTCCTAAGTCAGTTCTGTTTAATTTTTTGGAAGAGCACCGAGATATGTGTTGGGTAAGGCGTAGGGAAAGACTCAAATTATTTCTTAGGATGGATTCAAGAGAGTCCATAGAAAATGGGAATGTAGAATTAACAAAATACTAATTCGAAGGAATGCAAGAAGCAATCGAGTACCTTAACATCCACATGGAGAAGAAAGAGGTTAAATATGAAGCAATAGAAACAAAATTGAATGAACAATGCATGAAATAGGCAAACTCACTAGTGATTCGGAGATGCACTTCAATATTATTCTTGGGCTAACTCAAAGTTCCCAATCGATGACTAGCCAGCCTAATGTCTCCATAGGTTTAGATAAGGAAAGAAACATGTAAGAGTAAACAATTCAAGAAATTGTTGTAGCATTGATATACCAATTGTAGGTTCATGGCGAGCATGGTATGGATTGGGGTGATATCTTAATGGAATAGTCACACACGGACATGTTTTTTCAAAATAGTTGCTTCTTTGTATGGTTGTCTTTTGTATTTTTATTCTCGAACAGTATGTTAGGCTATATAACTTTAGATTTTGAAGAAATTATGTAGTATTAGGACACTTTTGGTTTTTTTATGAAGAAGAGATGTATTAGTTCAACTCAAAAGAGAATTTTTTAATATTTTGCACCTATGTAATTTTTGGATGTTTGGTTAATCTACGACTCCTTTTAATATTTTTTTTTGTAAACTTATTAATAATTATGTTAATAATCAAAAAAGGATTTACAAATAGACATTGTGTCAAGTTTTTGGATGGACCAAAAGAAACTTGTGCCACATGTTAAACAAAAATTTGGCACTTTCAGTTCTATATACTAAATTAAGGCTATAAAAAGTGATAAGATTAAGCTTATAGATAGTTTCTATGTTCTGAGCATACCCACTATAATTTATAAAAAATAAATAAATTAATTAAAAAAAAAAACTTGAAGTAATTAGTATTTGTCCGTGGCATAATCTTCAGGAGAATGGTTTTCTAGATTCTTCTTTTCATTGGTTCTTATAAGTTCCTCAAGGGAAAACTTTATCCCTGTAGTTTCCCTGTAGATGGCATGTAACTTGCTCCTTATCCTTATGTTATGGGATTGGATTTTATTACTTTTCTCGATAAACTCCTCCATTAGTAAGACTAATTCATTTATTTATCTTTTGTGTCCAGTAGAACCTTGCGTAGCAAGGTTTTGATCTTCAAATATAAGACAATAGTCCTTAAGCGTTTCATATCCTATGCTTTAGTAGTCCCAACATCTAGGACAAGCCCCCCATATTTTCCTATATCTCAATGTCTTTAGTGTAGTCACATTTAATTTTGAGACATTTCTCATTCTCTACTAGCTCTCTTTGACTATGGCCAGGGGTTAGGTGGAAGTAAGAGGTTTTTTGTTCAACATTTTCCTTTTGGACCCACTGGTTGTTATCTAGGCCTTTTCCTTTATGAGGGTCTTGGGTTTGATATCCTCTAGCCATGTTCACAGTAGGGGAAGCATGTTGAAAGGGGTTTTTAGAAGCAGAGTCATAGGATACATGTTTCAGGTTAAAACTCGACGGGAAGGGAGACAAAGGATTTCTCCGATGATAGGACTGATTAATTACCCAATGCGTAAGTCTAAAAAGGAAGAGGGTTTATGATATATATAACTCTAAGAAAAGGCACAACCGAGAGCTAACTCTATTGGAATATCTTTCAGAGTGGTGTGTTCAGGACTAGTAGATGGTAGCTAGTGCTCAGTCTTAAAGTTTTAATGTATTGTCATTGATGGCAATCTGCTCTAAAGAGAAGGGGAACTGATGTCAAATGGATATGGCAATCTACTGAAAAAGAGGCAGGCACGCAGGTATCAATGGAGAAAATTGAACAGTGGGAGGTGCTAGATATTCAAACTAAAGTCTATGGAAAATCCAGAGTTGTTCCATCCACAAATGTCGCAACAAAACTGTGCACCAAACTGCAAACCGTTTAGAAATGTCACCGCGTATTGCAGTGTATTTGAGTCAGAAGTTTTATTCATCTGCGCTTCCGCCGTTGCGGAAGGATGATAAACAACGAGCTCCGATATTTTCCTCCGATGAACTCTGGCTCAATCGACTGAGATTCAGACAAAAGTTTTAGATCGAAGGTTGTTGTCTTTTTGCTTCCGCCGTTGCGGCTCCCAAAGTGGTTAAGCATCCGAAGTGTAAAGCGCTCCGACTTTCGATGTGCGTCGCATGGCTATAACCTGTTGATCTCCGCCGTTGCGGCTCTCAAACCAGCTAAGCACCCAAAGTGAAAAGCGCTCTGACTTCCGATGCGGATCGCGTATCCGTAGTCTTTTTCTTCCCGCCGTTGCGGCTCTCAAACCAGCTAAGCACCCGAAGTGAAAAGCGCTCCAACTTCCGATGCGGATCGAGTGTCCATAGTCTTTTTCTTCCCGCCATTGCGGCTGTGCGAAGCTTTTGGCTTCCGAGTCAAAATCCCTCCGAATTTCGGAAGGAGATGTTGCTTGCGAGCTCCGACGTTGCGGAAGGAGATCCTCTTCCGACCTCCGATGTTGCAGAAGGAGATGTTGCTTGTGAGCTTCGACGTTTCACCCGCCGCTTCTTTGAACCATTGTACCAGTGTAATATTTGAAGAGGAATACGAAGAGCCCTGTACAGTTGAGGATTCGAAGAGTATTCAAGCAGGCGGATTAACAGTTATGATGAACCTGAAATGCGAACCGTTTAGTAACTGCTTGTAATGATGATTCGAAGAGTAAGGATGTTGAAGCTGAACCATTTCTGTAACGGTTTGAGGATGTTGAAGCTGAACCGGTTCTGTAACAGTTTGAGAATGTTGTTTCAATGAAACAGAGAGAGAAATGAACTCAGAAGATGATATATATATATTGAGCAGAAATAGTTGTGATAGTTAGCTGTTTGAGGAGAGTAATGGTGTGCAGAGTATTAAGAGATCAGTGCTGTAAACTGATACTGAATGAGCAGAGCAGCAGAGCAGAGGAACAGAATAATGTGCTAAAAAGTTGAACAGAACAGAGGAGCAAAGAGCCGATGTTGAACAAAGCATAGTGGTTTGGTAAGCAGAGACATATCTGTATTGTTGCATTTTGATTCTATTGGAAATTCTAGCAAATAAGGGAGGTAGGGAGGTGTTAGGGGAGACTTTATGTCTCTGTCTGCAAGTGGGTGCTTGTAGAAATTGAAGATTGGTGTCTTCACCCAGTTGGTGCTGGGTTAAACTGGAATTTGGTGCTTCCACCTGGTTGATGCTGGGTTACAGTGAGAGTTGGTGCTCTCAGCAAGTTGGTGCTTGCATTCAGAGGTTGCAGCCTCTTTGAGTCGGTGCTNCTTAGCAAGTTGGTGCTTGCATTCAGATATTGCAGCCTCTTTGAGTCGGTGCTCAAATAAGAAGTAATGTACAACCATTGAATCCTTTGAAATCATAAGAAGAAGAGGTTTTTCCCTTATGGGTTTCCTCGTGAAAATATCTGTGTATCATATATGTGATTAAATGTTGTGATTGAATGCTGTGTTTTATGCTATCTTCTCTTATGTTTATAACTTTGAATTCATAGCAAAGATTGACTTCCATAAAGTTTATTGATTCTAAGTTAAAAGAAGTAATTTGGCTGAAAAATATTAATTAACTGATTCACCCCCCCCTCTCAGTTAATTTATACCTGTAACAATTGGTATCAGAGTAGCGTTCCTTTTGGTTAAGGTAGATCCTGAAGAGTTAAAATGGCTAGTCAAGATGGATCAATAAACAAAGCACCTATATTTGATGGTAAAAATTTTGCTTTCTGGAAGGTTAGTATGAGAACATACTTAATGTCCCTAGGTGCTGATGTTTGGGAAGTAGTAGAGACTGCGTATGCAAAACCTGTTTTGCTAGCATCCAAAGATGATAAGCTAGAGTTTACTTTCAATGCAAAAGCAATGAATGCTATTCTGAGTGGTCTTGCTGAAACTGAATTTGTAAAAGTAATGCATCTTGATTCTGCCAAAGAAATGTGGGATAATCTTATTAGCAGCTATGAAGGAAATACGAAAGTTAAAGATGCCAAGTTGCAGACTCATAGGCTAAGATTTGAACAACTGAAAATGAATGAAGATGAAAGTATTAGTAAATTTTTCCTAAGAGTTGATGAGTTAGTAAATGCTATGAGAGCTCTTGGTGAAAAAATAAGTGATGATGATACCTTCCTTGTTCATAAAATCCTGATATCTCTGCCTGACAGATTCAACCCTAAAGTCTCAACTATAGAAGAAATGAGTGATCTTAAAATGTTATCTCTTGACCAATTACTAGGAATTTTGACAGCCTATGAAATGAGGATTAGTAAAGACCAAAACCCATCCAGAGAAGCCTCTTTTAAAGCTGAAAAGAGTACAGAGGCAGATGTGGATGAAATAGAAGCAAAATTTGTGAGAAGATTGAAAATGGGGTCAGGGAAATACAAAGGCAAACTGCCTTTCAAATGTTTTAACTGTGGTAAAACAGGACACTTTGCTGCTAAATGCCCTCATATGAGGAAAGAGCAGAGTTCTGCAGATGAAGAGAAATTTCTAAAGAAGAGGTATAGTAAAGAAAACAAGTACAAGAAGAAAAGTCTACATGTGAATGATGATGAATCCATAGAAACTTCAGAAAGTGAATCCTCCCATGAAAACAAAGAGAATGACTTCATGCTTATGGCTATAGAGGATCTAGAGATGAGCTGTACAGAGATGAATGATGAATATGCCATTATGGACATGGAGGGAGAGTTGATGAGTGCTCTAGAGGAGATTGATAGACTAAGAATAAAGAAAAGAAAAGAAAAACAACTATTAATCCAGTATGAAACCAATGGAAAAGACATCTCTCTAATAAAGCTAGAGCTGGAAGAGGCAAAGAAAATTGAAGAGACTCTAAAACAACAGCTAACTGAAAGTAAAGCCAGATGTGAACATCTAGAGAAAGAAGTAGTAATTGTTAAGAAGGATTTAGAAAAATTTCAAGCCTTATATCATCAAAATATCTCTAGTATCAAAGCTTCAGAAGAGCTAAATAATATTCTAAACAGACAGAGGTCACCTCAGATTAAGTTTGGTCTAGGCTATGATCAAGGTGCAAGTAGCAGTGATTCAGAAAGCAAATAATCATCAAACTTGATTAATTTTCAGAACAGCAAGCAGGCAGAAATTCCCAGAATAATAAATGTTGAAGCATGTAAAGACAATAATGAAAATCGATCAAAGAGTGATAAAAAGCAAGAGAATACCAATCTAAATAGCAAATCGGTACAGTCAAAAGTTCATGAAAAAGAGCCATATAACAGAATCAAGTATGCAGATCAGAATTACAATTATGAGCATCATAACTCAATACATTACTTTTCTAGAAATCCACCAAGAGTTAGGTATGTTAATTTCTTCAATGGTTATTGTTTCTGTTGTTCTAACTTTGGGCACAGAGCTGCCAATTGTTTTTACAATTTCAGAAACATTCAGAGAAGGATGTCAAATAACAAACAGATGACACATCAATCAGCGTATAATCATATGGGTCGTGTATCTCAATCAGCTGTTAAAAGAAGAACGCAAAACATAAATACTAACCCGTTTGATCTTCTATACAATGAAACAGAATGTTACATATGTCACAACTTTGGGCATAAAGCTACGAATGTAACTTGAAGGAGAACAAAACAGAACCAAAAATGAAATATACAGCTGAACGAAATGTATGGAGGAAGAAAGAGAGTTCTCATTGTAATTTCGTGCTCTCAGTTCAGAAACAGAAGAATCCTTGGTACATTGATAGTGGATGTTCAAAACATATGTCAGGAGATAAAGAGAAGTTTATTTCTATGTCAAAGCAGAAATCTGGGAACGTAACATTTGGAAACGATGCACCAGGAAAGATCAGAGGCAAGGGAATAGTTAGTCTGAGCAATGGTAAAGGAAAGGCTCAAGATGTGTTATTTGTAGATGGGTTGAAGCACAACCTTCTCAGTGTGAGTCAAATGTGTGACAAAGGGTGTGAAGTCTTGTTCACTGCTAAAGATTGTAAAATAAAAAATGTTTCCTCAGGAAAACTGGTTGCCAAAGGAATAAGAGCTGAGAATAATGTTTACATTTTAAAAGAAGAAAAAGAAGAGTGTTATCTCAGCAAATATGATGAAAGCTGGCTGTGGCACAGAAGACTGGGACATCTACATTTTGATCATTTAATAAAACTCAAAAACAGAGCACCAGTAAGTGACTTTCCAGAAATATCTAAACCACGTGATGAAGTGTGTAAACCTTCTCAGACAGGGAAGTTAACCAGAACACAGTTTAAGTCAAAGAGTGTTCCCTCCACAAATAAGCCTCTTCAACTAGTCCATATGGATCTATGTGGCCCATCCAGGAAAGAAGGTACAGGTAAGGAGAACTATTTCATGCTCGTAATTGATGACTATTCCAGACTAACATGGGTTGCATTCCTTAAAGAGAAGTATGAAGCATTTGCTAAATTCAAGATATTTAAAGCCCTGACTGAAAATCAGACTGGAAGAAAGATTAAAGCTATCAGATCTGACAGAGGAGGAGAGTTCAGTTCAAGACAGTTTAAAGAATTTTGTGATGAGCATGGCATCAGGAAAGAATATACAAGGGCTGGAACTCCTCAGCAAAATGGAGTGGTAGAAAGACAAAACAGAATAGTCCAACAGATGGCCAAATCAATGATGAAGGAAAAGGATATTTCTCAAGGCTTCTGGGTGGAAGCTATCCATACAGCTGTGCACATTCTTAACAAAGCTCATTTGAGACCAAACAGTGACAAAACACCATATCATTTATGGTTTGGAAGACCTGCAACCATTAAACATTTCAAATTTTTTGGGAGTAAATGCTATATCAAGAATAATGATGAAAATTTGGGCAAGTATGATGACAAAGCAGATGAAGGAATCTTTTTAGGATATGCTACAGAAAGCAAAGGCTATAGTTGTTATAACAAGAGGCAGCGTAAAATAGTAGATTGCATAGATGTGAAATTCGATGAAGATTGTCATGGAAATATCAGTCAAAGGAATGATGAAGATTCATGTTTGGAAGATACAAATGAAGAGACAGAAGAACAGGTCCCAGAATCCCAGAAGGAAGAATCTGAATCATCAGAGTATGAGAAAGCTGAACCTGAACAACACACTGTACAATCTTCTTCCAGAATGATTAGAAAAAATCACCCTGAAACCCAAATCATTGGTGATGAGAGTAAAGGTGTTTAGACTAGAAGGAAGATTTTGCAGGAATCTGAACAGTCTCATATTGCTCTTATCTCTACAATTGAGCCCCAATGTTTGAATGAAGCCAGCAAAGACAAAGACTGGGTAGTAGCCATGAATGAAGAGCTGGACCAGATTGAAAAGAATAGCACTTGAGAACTTGTTCCTAGGCCATCAGAAAAGAATGTGATTGGATCCAAATGGGTATATAAGAATAAATTAAATGAACAAGGACAGATTGTAAGGAATAAAGCAAGACTGGTTTGCAAAGGTTATGCTCAGATTGAAGGACAAGACTTCGATGAAACATTTGCTCCAGTGGCAAGAATGGAGGCTATCAGAATGTTTCTAGCCTATGCTTGTTACAAACGATTTAGAGTATACCAGATGGATGTCAAGTCAGCATTTCTCAATGGAAATTTAGAAGAAGAAGTGTATGTGGAGCAACCTGAAGGCTTTTCACTCACAGATAAATATGACTATGTATGCAAGCTGAAAAAGGATTTGTATGGGTTGAAGCAAGCACCTAGAGCCTGGTATGCCAGACTGGACAAATATATACAAGATAAAGGCTTCAAGAGAGGTTCTATGGACATCAATTTATATGTCAAAACTGAAGGAGATGACTTACTGATTGTATTGGTTTATGTTGATGATATCATCTTTGGCTGTACTAATAATCTTTATGTTCAGTGGTTTGCTAACTCTATGAAATCTGAGTTCGAAATGTCAATGATTGGTGAGCTATCCTATTTCCTTGGTCTTCAAATCTGTCAGAAACCTGGAGGTATGTTTCTTTCTCAAGAAAAGTATCTAAAGGAGATGTTAAATAATTTTCGAATGGAAGACTCCACATCTGTGAGTACACCCATGGTCAGTGGCTGCAAGTTGAGCAAAGATGATTCTTCACCTGAAGTGGATCAAAAGATGTACAGATCTATGATAGGAAGCATGTTATATATTACTGCATCAAGACCTGATATCATGCATGTTGTTGGGATGGTAGGAAGGTTTCAAGATGCTCCTAAACAGAATCATCTACTAGCTGTGAAATGTATATTCAAATACCTGAAAGGTACGCTCTCTTATGGTCTGTGGTATCCCAGAAATCAGAACTTTCAGCTAATAACATATCCAGATGCAGATTGGGCTAATTGTGTAGATGAAAGAAAAAGTACAAGTGGTGGAGCATTCTTTTTAGGAGAATATTTGGTTGCCTGGCTAAGTAAAAAGCAAAGTTCCATTTCTTTATCCACTACTGAAGCAGAGTACATAGCTACTGCTACTTGCTGTACTCAAATTTTATGGATGGTTCAATCTCTTGCTGATCTAGACATGAAGTATTCTGAGCCTATTCCCATTCACTGTGACAATACTAGTGCTATCAGTGTTTCCAAGAATCCTGTTCTTCATTCCAAAACTAAACACATTCCCATAAAGTACCATTTCTTGCGCGAACAAGTGGCTACTCAAGAGGTGTTGTCGCATTATATTCCTTCTACTGAACAGATTGCTGATATTTTTACTAAGCCTTTACCCACAGCTCAGTTTGAATATCTGCGTCGAAAGCTGGGTGTTCAGTCCTTGTCTCAGTAACTCATGCATTGTGTTAGGGGGAGTCTGTGTTTATTGTATATCTTATTTTTGTTTACAGCATGGAATGGCAGTTCGTTTTCTTAGTGCATCTTGTCAGGGGAAGACTAGTCATCAGACATACCGTATCTGCCCAGGTTTATCCTTTGCCCTTGATGTCAAAGGGGGAGAAATGTGACCAATTGAATGAGATATTGCCATTAATGTCAAAGGGGGAGATTGTCGGAATATCTTTCAGAGTGGTGTGTTCAGGACTAGTAGATGGTAGCTAGTGCTCAGTCTTAAAGTTTTAATGTATTGTCATTGATGGCAATCTGCTATAAAGAGAAGGGGAACTGATGTCAAATGGATATGGCAATCTACTGAAAAAGAGGCAGGCACGTAGGTATCAATGGAGAAAATCGAACAGTGGGAGGTGCTCGAGATTCAGACTAAAGTCTATGGAAAATCTAGAGCTGTTCCATCCACAAATGTCGCAACAAAACTGTGCACCAAACTGCAAACCGTTTAGAAATGTCACCGCATATTGCAGTGTATTTGAGTCGTAAGTTTTAGTCATCTGCGCTTCCGCCGTTGCGGAAGGATGATAAACAACAAGCTCCGATATTTTCCTCTGATGAACTCTAGCTCAATCGGCTGAGATTCAGACTAAAGTTTTAGATCAGAGGTTGTTGTCTTTTTGCTTCCACCGTTGCAGCTCCCAAAGTGGTTAAGCATCCTAAGTGTAAAGCGCTCCGACTTCCGATGTGCGTCGCATGGCTATAACCTGTTGATCTCCACCGTTGCGGCTCTCAAACCAGCTAAGCACCCGAAGTGAAAAGCGCTCCGAATTCCGATGCGGATCGCGTATCCATAGTCTTTTTCTTCCCGCTGTTGTGGCTCTCAAACCAGCTAAGCACCCGAAGTGAAAAGCGCTCCTACTTCCGATGCGGATCGAGTGTCCATAGTCTTTTTCTTCTCGCCGTTGCGGCTGTGCGAAGCTTTTGGCTTCCGATGTCAAAATCCCTCCGACTTCCGGAAGGAGATGTTGCTTGCGAGCTCCGACGTTGCGGAAGGAGATCCTCTTTCGACCTCCGATGTTGCGGAAGGAGATGTTGCTTGTGAGCTCCGACGTTTCACCCGCCCCTTCTTTGAACCATTGTACCAGTGTAATCTTTGAAGAGGAATACGAAGAGCCCTGTACAGTTAAGGATTCGAAGAGTATTCGAGCAGGCGGATTAACAGTTATGATGAACCTGAAATGTGAATCGTTTAGTAACTGCTTGTAATGATGATTCGAAGAGTAAGGATGTTGAAGCTGAACCATTTCTGTAACGGTTTGAGGATGTTGAAGCTGAACCGGTTCTGTAACGGTTTGAGAATGTTGTTTCGATGAAACAGAGAGAGAAATGAACTCAGAAGATGATATATATATATATATATTGAGCAGAAACAATTGTGATAGTTAGTTGTTTGAGGAGAGTAATGGTGTGTAGAGTATTAAGAGATCAGTGCTGTAAACTGATACTGAATGAGCAGAGCAGCAGAGCAGAGGAACAGAATAATGTGCTGAACAGTTGAACAGAACAGAGGAGCAGAGAGCCGATGTTGAACAGAGCAGAGTGGTTTGGTAAGCAGAGACATATCTGTATTGTTGCATTTTGATTCTATTGGAAAGTCTAGCAAATAAGGGAGGTAGGGAGGTGCTAGGGGAGACTTTATGTCTCTGTCTGCAAGTGGGTGCTTGTAGAAATTGAAGATTGGTGTCTTCACCCAGTTGGTGCTGGGTTAAACTGGAAGTTGGTGCTTCCACCCGGTTGATGCTGGGTTACAGTGAGAGTTGGTGCTCTCAGCAAGTTGGTGCTTGCATTCAGAGGTTGCATCCTCTTTGAGTCGGTGCTCAAATAAGAAGTAATGTACAGCCATTGAAGCCTTTGACATCATAAGAAGAAGAGGTTTTTTCCCTTATGGGTTTCCTCATGAAAATATCTGTGTATCATATATGTGATTAAATGTTGTGATTGAATGCTGTGTTTTATGCTATCTGCTCTTATGTTTATAACTCTGAATTCATAACAAAGATTGACTGCCATAAAGTTTATTGATTCTAAGTTAAAAGAAGTAATTTGGGTGAAAAATCTTAATTAACTGATTCACCCCCCCCCCCTCTCAGTTAATTTATACCTGTAACAAACTCATCCTGAACAAATTCGTTAACCACTTTTACTTGAAATTGAATAAGAAATATAACAGATTTTAGTAATCTGTTACCAACTCGACTAATGTATGTGTGCATCTTAGTTTACTAAGTCGTGGTTTTATTGATGCCCTCACTCTTTAGTGTAATCCAATTTATTGTTGAGTTGATATTCTTATCATTTCCATGATGACGATTGTTAATCTTCCCATATCGATGAGCTTTAGACATAATTATCTCTGCAAACCTATGTTGGCCTAGACTAAACTCTTGCGTGAACCACATTAACGTTGAATTGATATTCCAGTATGTCCATCGATGGCGATTGCTAATCTCCCCATAACTACTAGCATAATTATCTCTACAAACCTACGTCGGTCCATACTGAATGCATGCATGAACCTCAATAATGTTGAATTGGTATTCTCGTCTACCTCATGATGTCCATTGTTAGTCTCACCAAAGCATTGATAGTATGGCATAATTTCCTTTGCAAACCTCCTACGGACCTAACTATACTCATGAGCGAAACTCAATTTATTGTCTTGATGATAGATCACACAGCTAGATGGTGTCATCATTGAAGCATTAAGTAGCGAGTAGCATTCCCAAAGTGTTGAAGTCTAGCTTGCTAAATGTCCCCTCGGTAAGGTGAGTCCCTATCTTCTGATGCACATGCCTGGTGGACACCCAATCCGAGCTACAACTCCTTTTAATATAAATCAATATCCACTTTTGTAAAAAAAAAGTCAATCACGCTTGAATGTATGTATTAACGAAATTAAAATATAAATTACATATTAATATAAAATTAAATCTCACGTTATCATAAAATTAATTATAATAATAGTTTGTAACTACATAAATGAGAGGACTCATAAAACATGAAGCATGGCATCGATATTATGAATAATAAAATAAAATAAATTATATTACTTAAATTTTTATTTTAAAATTAATTTTTATTTATTTTAATATTATATAAATGTATAATAATTAATTTATTTGTTTTATTTTAATATTATATAAATGTATAATAACTAATTTAAAGAGTTAATTCAATTGATTATTGTTAATATTATTAGGTGTTTAATTTAAAGAGAAGTTGTGGTAAAATAAAAATTTAAAGGTTAAAAGCAAATTAAAATATGCAATAGTTTCATTATTAGATGTTTTGGATTTTTTTTCCTTTTTTTCTTGCTTTTTATATAATATGATAGAAATTTCAGATTAATTCTTAAAAAGACAAATGATAGTTATTAAACTTGTATAATATGGGTGACCCAAGGGTTCTTTTGAGGATGTTGAATTCATTTATGCATTAAAAAAACATAATTTGAACACTTCAAAATTCATATTTAGAAAGAAAGAAACAAATCACTAGATTCAAGTCTAAAACGTCTAACAAATAGACTAATCCTTAAAATATTATGAGATCATTAACCCTAATCTAAAATATCAAAAGTATCTCTGTTTAAATTAGAGTAAAGTGATATATATATATATATATATAAGGGCGCAATAGAGCTCTGCGGATCCGAACAAAATCTGGCATTTTCAGCGAAGGTTTTAACTCTTCTTACCTTTTCACAAACCTCGGGTCCTTCCACGATCATTATTCATCACAAACATGTTTGATGATGCAATCGACTATGAAGACGAGCCCGTATTTGGGCCAATCTTCAGCTCGGAGGAAGAGATTCTTTGTTCAGACAGGGATGACGACATCACACTCAAACATCATCCGTCGGATGAGACTACCCTAAACTCACCAACTAACTCGCACACAGCAAGGAGATGATGTGACAAACAACCCACAAGCTCAGATGCCCTCAAGCACGAAGAAGTGCAGAGGAATGAAACCAAAGAAAGGTTATCTGAAATTATCAGTTGGGAGAGACATACGAATAGTCGACACACTAAATTATCTGAACCATGCTCTGGTGGTAAGATTCTATGGAAAGGTGACAGGAAAGGCGGCTCTAAACCACCGAATGGAAGAAAACTAGCTTCCTCTGCTTGGTTATACACCATATTTCCACATACTCCCACGAGGGTGGTTCCTCTTCAAGGTCAAAAAAGAAGATGATGGCACCTTGCTACTTAATCACAGATGCAGCTGGGGTCCATAAGGGATGATATTACAGAAATGGCACATCAACTTCAACACAAAGAGAGAGCCGCATAATATGCAGCAAATCTGGGTAATTTTTCCCGGTTTTCCAATGGTGTTTTGGCAAAAATACATCCTGGAGGCCATAGGAAATAAACTGGGGAAATTCATCAGGATTGAAGAAGACTATGGAACCAAGGTTGATAGGAGGTGCGCCCGCATTCTAGTAGAATTGGATTTGCGAGAAGGTCTATATGAAGAAATCCTGATAAAAATGCATGGCAGTCTATGGTCACAGAGACTGGATTACTGGAAGTTTCCCTTCCTGTGCTTCACCTGTAGGAAGGTTGGGAACCTCCAGAAGGATTGTAGCACTACTCAGGATAGTATTAAGAAACATGTGTACAAAAAAATGTGGGTTAAGAAATCCTATGAAGGGAAACAAACACCTAGTAGAAACGAAAGCAATACAGGAAACGATGTTGCCAACAACGAAAACGTGACAGACCAAAAATTGGAAGAATACAAGACTCCTCAGATGCAAAGGACAAGTGAGAGCTCATCATAGGAGAGACAGATACTGATGTTTCTCCAGGCCCCAGCACATCCACAGCGACATAAGGTACCCCCACTTTTACCCCTCCTAGCTTAAATTCTCCCATTGATTTTAAGTTAGAAGATAACGATAAAGAGGCAGGTAACAAACTTCCAGAGGATCATTCTAAGAGGACTTAGGTTATAACGGATGATGCAATAAGGGAGTATAACTTAAGATCCAAATAAAAAAAGTATGACAATCAGGTCTCCACAAGAGGTTTAGCTCTGGGTGAAACAAAAAATATGCCAACATGAAGGAAATCACTCCTGTCCAAGGCATAGGTTCAACCAAAAAAGGATATAAAGGAAGGTAAACAGTCAACCATTGGAAGTGCCCTTAGAGTGAAAAAGGTACAACCCAAGGGCTCTTGATGTTACTTCTATCCTTCAATGTGAGGGGGCTAGGGGGGGCTCCAAATTAATAGCCCTCAAACGAATAATAACCTTGATTAAACCTAGGGTAGTGTCCCTTCAATAAACAATGATGGAAGGGGAGAAAGCCAAGAAAGTAATGGGAAGCTTCTTAAAATACTAGAAGACGGAAACCTTAAATGTTGAAGGACACTCAAGGGGCTGAATTATAGCCTGGAGCCCAAATATAAGTTGTCATTCAAATGTTTTTTACAACGACGCGATAGCAACAGAGTTAGAATATTCTTGAAACAAGGTCCCAATTCTCTGTGTTGAATGTTTATGGTCCCTTTTATAATAGAAGACACCATTGGAAAACATTGACTTCGCAAGGAGCTCTGGACCACGCCAACCTAGTCCTAGCAAGTGATCTGAACCTAACCCTATCCTCAAGGAATTTGGGGGGAAAATGCTCAACCTGACTCTTTAGGCAATTTCTTTGGATCCCTTTTCAAACAAAATAAACTCGTTGATATCCAGCCAAAAAAATTGGAACCCACTTGGAAAAACAATAGAGGAAGGGACCAAGCTATCTCAAAAAGATTAGATCAATTCTTAGTAGCAGAAACCCTCCTCCAAGAGCACTTGGTGGTAAAATACACTGTAGAAATAGATGGGCTCTAAGATCACCGGCCCATCACTCTCTCCATCTCTTTAACAGAAAAGAAACCACTTTCACCATTAAAATTCGATGCAGCATGGCTAGAAGAAGAAGAATATCATGCCCTAGTCCATGAAATATGGAAACCTTTAGAAATACCCACCAAGTCTTCGTACATGCAACAAATTCCAGACAATCTGACTATTATCAAGAAACTAACAAAGGAATGGGGGCAGAAACAAAAAATCCTCTATCAGGAGGAGTTAAGAGAGACAAAACAAATGATTGAAGAACTCCACAACTCAAATACTACAGGAACCTTCTCAAATGAGACATTACAATCCTTGAAAAATGAAGAAAGGAAAAGAAGCTCCCTTTTGGAAAAGGAAGAGCAACACTGGAGTGCAAAAAGAATATCCCTATGGCTTGTAGCTAGAGATAAGAACACTAAGTATTTCCATTGGTTCGCCTCTCACTGTAAGAACATAAATAGAATATCAGAAATAAAGGATGAGGAGGGTAACATAGCTCAGAATTTCCAAGACAGAAAAGGAAACAACAAAACACTTTCAAACTAGATTTTCAACCCCAAATGGTTTCCCGATCTTGGAAACACTATAGGTACTATCTCTTATCCCTCGTCTAATAATAGAAGATATGAAAAAAGTTCTGATAGAGGAAATCTCAGAGGAAGAGTTATTGAAGGTATTACACTCTTTCTAGAAAGGAAAGAGTTCTGGACCGGATGGTTTTACTCTAGATTTATTTCTTCGATTCTATGACCTATTGAAACTAGATATCTTGAAGGTGGTCAGAGTATCACAAGGTTTTGGAAAAATTTTAGGAACAATGAACGCCACTTTTATCACACTTACTCCAAAAAAGGAGAAAGGAGATGCTTTCCATGATTTCATACCTATATCTTGTTGCAACATGATATACAAAATAATTGACAATACCATCGCTCTTAGATTGAAACTAGTTTTAAGCTCAATAATCTCAGATGAGCAATTTGGGTTTCTGTTCAACAGACAGATAAATGATGCAGTCTCTTTGGCCCAAGAAGCTATTCAGTCAATTAAAAAAGAAAAACACTCAACCTTTTCCCTCAAAATCGATCTCTCCAAAGCGTATGACAGAGTAAACTGGACATTCATGCACTTGCTTCTAATACAAATAGGTATTCCAATGCAAATGGTTGATTGGATAATGGGATGCATAAAATATACTTCTTCCATGGTGCTAATAAACAGATCCCCTTCCCATTTTTTTTGTCCAACTAGGGGACTGAGACAAGGATGCCCCCTTTCCCCATTCCTCTTTCTCCTAGTAGCAGAGGCTCTTAGTCGAATCATTCACAAAGAAAAGGAGGAGATGAATTTAAAGGGAGTCAGGATCTTGAGCACAGTCGAAATCACACACGTTTTATTCATGGATGACGTGCTACTGATTGGAGAAGTATCTTATGTCAACTTTCAGAAATTGGCAAATATTTTGGAGATATATCAAAAGGTCACTGGGATGGCTGTCAACACAGAAAAATCCAAACTGAATTTTAATAACATCCCTGAGGAACTCCTAAATAGAGCAAAGGAGATGCTACCTTATCCAGCAACCCCTATATCAAAAGGATTTAAATACTTGTGTTTCATGTTAAAACCTAATGTTTATTCCTTCCAGGACTGGACATTCCTTTACAAAAAAGTAGAAGCAATAATATCAATGTGGACAAATCGCTTTCTAACTAGAGTAGGACATTTGGTGCTTCTTAAAGGAGTTCTCCAGATTATACCACTATATTGGGCCTCAATAGCCTAAATCTCGAAGGGTATTCTAACCAAAATTAGGAGAAAATGACTCTCATTTATTTGGACAACAAGTAAGAAGACCGAAGGCATACCATTGGTGAAATGGTCTACCTTAGTGCTTCCCAAATCAATGGGAGGCTGGGGTTTAAAGAAATCGAAACTATTCTGCATATCTTTAGCCGCCAAATCAGTATGGAGGATGGTAGAAAATCATGACTCTCTGTGGGGGAGAGCAATGAGATCAAAATAATGCCCAGAATCTTTCGTCGTAGAATGGTTCAGACAACCTAACAAAACCCACAAAAACGCTTTGATAGGTTGGAAGGATTTTGTATTAGCCTTCCCACTGGTCGAAAATTGGGCAGTATGGAAGATAGGTAATGGAAGGAGAGTGTGCCTTGGAAGAGAACCTTGGGCCAGAGCTGGGGAAGATTATAGTATCTCAGAACAACTTCTTTCTTAGTTAGTGGTGAAGAACATCAATTTTTTGGTAGACACACAAGCTTAGTATCGCCAGATAGGAAGAAGAACAGATTGGAAAAAATCTCACAATCTGGGTTTAACGGGATCTGCAACAATAGAAAGGAACATTTACATAACCAAACTTAGAAACTACTTCATACGTCTAGAAGAGGAATGAGATGACAAGTTCACTTGGTAAAAAAATGGGAGAGATGGCAGCTACACAACCAATATGGGGTACGACGCTACTATGGAAAGGGAACATGATGGCACAGAGTGCTAGTGGTGGAAAAAAATATGGAAACTCCCATGCCCACTGAAAACAATATTAACGCTCTGGCTAGAAATGAGCAACATGCTTTTAACTTGGGAAGTTTTGTTAAAAGGAGGCTTTCATGGGCCTGGAATTTGCTTGTTGTGCAGAGCATAAACTGAGACGACTTCTCACTTATTATTTTCATGTGCCTATGTAGACACCATTTAGGAAAAAACCATTAACAAATTGGACTGCGCAAAACCCACAAGATCAGACTTGTCATTAGAGCTCAGGTTCATGAACTGGTGGAACAATGATAGGGTACGTAACCATACAACCCTTCCTGAGCACTCTTTTTGTTTACACTATATGGGAAGCATGGAATAGGGTGGTTTTTTTAAACAGTTGGACGCCACCAAAGATAACATCAATGGTTTCACTGTAGAAGTTAAATATGGAACATCGAATGGATTCCAAACCTCCAAGTGCTATCAGCTCCAAAAATCAACAAAACCATCCCTTGGGGCTATTTTGACGAGGCCAGCCAGGGAGATCCTCCTCTAGGAGGAGCGGGAGGTTTAATCTGTCTCAATGACAATGTAAAATCAGAAATCATGTTTGCTCCAGGACGAGTCTCTAACAACAAGGCATAATTAGTAGCTCTTTGGGTGGTACTCAGGCTAGCTCTAGATAAAAAATTCAAAAAATTGCATTCATATGGAGACTCCAAATGGTCATATATTGGGAAAATGGTAAAATGTAGATCAAGGCTCCACACCTCCAACATCTACTGAGAGTAATCAAAGAACATAAAGAATCCTTTGAAACAATTTCTTTCACGCACATATATAAGGAATTGAACATAGAAGCTGGCAAGCTTTCCAAGGTTGCACTAGCACTTCATCTCGGTTTAATGGAGGTGAGGGAGATCAAAGATGAACAGATCGAAAACCATCTTGTATGTTTATAACTGGATGACCAATATGTACAGAATTCTAGTAGTATATATTAAGGAAGAAAACTGATTTTTCCTTTGGGATGTGATAAGTAGTATCATACTACACAAGAAAGATGAGAGCCTATTATGACTTTATTTGTAATGTAAGCTCCTTGAGGGAAGTTCAAGCTTGTAATGAATAGAATAAAAAGATTTTTTTCCACCGAACAAAAAAATATATATTAGAGTAAAGCATAATATCAACATAACTAAAATAAGAACGAACTTTCAAAAGGTGCATAGTGAAATGGGTGTTGGACAATTCCTAAAAATCAAGCGATAAAAAGATTGACTATGAGTATTGAGGATGAAAAGCACTTTCTCTTAGAATATCGTAAGTACACCTACATTAGATCTCAATTTCAAATGTGTTGTTATAAATGGGACATGGCTAACCTTCTAACTTATCAAAATATGTTTATTTAGGAAACTCCCCTTCAAGCTTTTTTAGCACATAAAAAAAATTCTAAAGCAAACAAAGTAGTTCGTTCCTTTTTTTCTTAAAAATAAACCAAAATTGGTATCAATGGATGTTAGCCATCATCATCATTATCATCAATTAAATCTCCATTAAAAAATATTTAAATTAAGTTTTCTAAATAAAAATCATTAATCTATACCAACATCTTTATTAAAAAAATATTATTCACTCACATAAAAATATAAATAAAAAATATTCTCATTAGCATCATAAATTGTAAATCATATTAATAACAATAAAGTTAAAAAAAAACTAACTTGCGTGTGGCACAACAACTACAACAAAATGCATGCCAACAACATAAAGTCGTTATGAAGTATGTCATAATGTGACATAATTAAAAAACTAAAGAATAACACACACTTATGTAGAAAAATGGCAAGAGTGGAGGCCAATGCAGTTATGTAGAAAAATGGCAAGAGTGAAGGCCAATGCATTTATTAAAGAAACATATTATTAAGAATATTAATATTAGGTGTGTTGCTTAAAGTGAAAAAGATATGATTACTATTTATTTATTCCATTCCATGGAAACATAGTAAAACTATTTAAATTTATATATATAATAATATTTTTTTAATTATAAATATTATAATTAATAGAATAAAAATAATACAACCAAAAGTATTTTTTTACATCAATTCACAAAATAACTTTAAACTAATTTCTAAATTATCATGCGGAAATCAATTATTGGGAATATTAAAACCTTAAACTTAACTTCATCATAAAAGATCTCTTAAGAATCGACGCTATGCAACTAAGATTTTATTATTTCGAGAGTCGTTTTTACATATGTTCATGGTGTCTAAGGGTCTTTTTTTGGTCGTCTTTCATCCTCCACTCTGTGAGGTGGTTGGTTCATATTATATGTTAGTGTAGATGGAGTCGTTGAGGTGCTAATAGCAACGGTGAGGGGATCTGTGGTGGAGATTGTTGGTAAAGGATGGTGGCTTGTGGTGGTCGTGTTTTTTGCTAGTGAAGGCTCATCTTGCAAGTCTTGTAGTGATGGTGGCTCGACCATTACAAGTAGTGGTGTTGTAGGTGTTGTATGTCTTGTTGTAGTTTTGTTGTGGGTTGTTGTTGTTTTGGCGACGTATTTGTTGTGGGTTGTTTTTTTGGCGGCATATTTGTTGCAGACTGTTGTTGCTTTGGCGATAAATCCGTTGTGGGTTGTTATTGCTTTGGTGGAATGCTCTATTTTTTTAACCTCTCTAGGTTGGACAAGCATGGCTATCCTCTAGTGCTTGAGGTTTAATGGGCAAATATATATCTCTACATGTGACAAATAGTCTATACCATGGCCTTACTCTATTTTTTAAGCTCATTTTGAACAGCTTTTTTATAAAAATGCTTTTAGCATATTTGTTTACTCCTTTGCAATGGATTCTATTTGTAAAGTTGTTTTTAGCCAATAAACATTATAATTTCTAGTTTGATATAAATTCAAAGTGTGAATTTTTTTCAAAATAAAAAAACTAACTTCTAAATTATCAAACTAAATCAACTTTTCTCAACCATTAAATTTAGAAAAATATTCTATAAAATTAATATATTTTTTTATATAAAAAGTATTCATTTCTATTAAAAGTTTTATTAATTAAAAAGTAAATTGTTATATTGACATTAAAGTTAGTTTTGTTATAATTTACTTTTATTTAAATAATATATTATTAAAAAAATTGGGTCCACCATACCCACCATCATGTCAATTTCTATATTCTTAGAGTCCAAAACCATGCCAATTTCTATACGAACATAATTTGAAACATATATAAAATATTGTTTTAAACAAAGAACTTGATTCCTCCTATGTTTCATAGGTCCACCATCTGCTTCTTGTGTAAAATTGCATAAATAAACACTTATTCTCCCCTGGTTTCATTGGCCCACCATCTCACTTCATGTTTACATGAAAGCATGCTTCTTCATAACCTCTTGCAAGTGTAAAGTGTATGCTTGTGTATAAAGTGAATTGTGGAACTGTCAAAGGAAATGTAAGAAAGCTACAAAGTGAGGTTATACGATGGTGTCATCCATCCAAACATGTTATGTGATTGGAATGTTATTTTAGTTTGGGCTGCACCTTAGAATTTAAAGGAAGGTGGTAAACTTTTTTAAATGGTATTTTGATATTATAGAAATTTAAGAAAGTATTTATAATTTTATTTTAGTGATGGGAGAAATAAGTGTGATGGTGTTAAAACAAGAAACAAAAAGAAAGGGAGTTAACTTTTGAACCAACCGTTTGCATCGATCGGACGACCGCGGTCGCGTGAGCGGTCACGTCCGACGACCGCGGTCGTCCGATCGGTGCAAACGGTCGGTTAAATAGGATTCTCCAAAAGAAAGTGGAGGAGGGAACTTACGGAGCTTGAGACCATTAGATACATACATTTAATGTAGTTAAGTGGATAATTATTTTTGGTTTATTTAAGTATTTATAAAGTTTTGGTTAATTATTTGGATATTGATTAGTTGATTAGTTGAGGGAGAAAATATATTTTTTTATATAAAGATTTGATTTTTTAAGTGTTGTTAACATCTTAATTTTGCTTATCTGTACTATTTAAGTGGTTGTATGAAAATATAACAAATTAATGTGTAACTTACATAATTCACCCCATTATATCATAATGTGTTTTTTAATGTACTTCACCAAGTCTGGTCAAACCCTCACCATGTTGTTTGTTAGCACCTTGTAATTTTCCTCTGGTTATGATAGGAAGTCACAAGGGTAACCATTTCAAACCAACTTTAGACTGCATTCTAGCCAATGCAGTCAGAGAGGGATCTCTCATTGTCACAGTGGCATTCACATGTACATATGGCTTTAAACAAGCATGCAGAAGGCTAGATTTCTGTTGGTAACTGAGTGGTTTGTAAATTAAAAGATTGAAAGATAGACAAATAATAAAACCATTGGGTGATGGAGTCACAATCTGAAACATTTAAGGACGTTACAACAAATGATGAAAAATGAATTTCTCTTCTGTATTATGAGGCAAAGTAAGTGCAAAATTCAGTTAAATATCTTTAAGAGGTGGTAGGAGAAAAGAGAAAAGCCCAGCACGACAAGGGGCACCTATCGATGGATGAATCCATTGCAACACCTTTAGCAGAATAACATAATGAGGGAAATGGCAGAGATGGAGCATCTAACCATGGATGAATTCCATAACAACCATTACAAACACATAATGAATGTTACATTTGACGAAAAGAGCGCTTAAAGAAACAAATTTTTCTCGTACAACTAGAAAGCATTTTTGCAGAAAATAACACATATGAAAGAAGGCATAACAAAGGACACAAAATAAATACAAACACTGTGATGAATGTCATAACCGTAGAGAAGCATTTTCATTACTAATCCCAAAAATGTTTGCAGAGCTACAATACCGATGCAGAGGACTCATAAATGAAAGCCAATCCAACCTATGTCCTCCTCTGAGGATGTTCTAATTATAATGTAAATTACCCCTGGGATATGTCCCAAAACAGGGTATCAAAATTGGTTACAAAATGGGGATAGAATCCCGAATAATTAGAATGAATCCTAACAAACTATCGAAGGTGGCATATTCACCATGATTTACTACGAAAATAGGCAGTAAGAAGTGACAAGCATGCCGGATCAAAAAGGCACTGCGACACTTGGATGAAGGCACGCTTGCTTTGACAGTGACATTTCTATAATGGTTTATCCCTTTCGCACCTGCCCCCCTACCGTACTGGCTGAATTGGCTCCATAACCTCTTCTGCTTCTGAGCTTTATGTTCATTTTGTGTTCGATGGCATGTTCTTCCTGTGTTCACAACTGGCGCGGAGGTTTATGTCCCTTCTGTGTTTAGTTCCTTGCCCGACAATTCTGTCTCTTGGAAACACTTTCATTTGTGGAGGCCAGAGAGGACTGCCCCATTTTTCGACAGTAACAAGCCCTTGATGGGCTTGTCATTCTTGTGCTTCTCTTCTACCAGTGGCAGGCTCCTCCTACAAGTCATAACAGCCTGACGCCTCCTTGGATTCGTCATCACCCAAGATAAAGTTGGCAAGTGCAGTCCATGACAATGATAACGAAGACCTTTGATCCACCCTCCTCTCGTACGATCATTCACTTCGACAGGCCGCCCCTAGCAATGGATACTACACATTGTGATTATGGAGACATCGACCACGTCCGGAGGCTTCAGCGGGATACCCATATGACTAGAGACCCTAGGCACTGTTTTCACAGGGGTGTTGCATTTTATTAGGACAACATTTTCCTCACCGTCCTCAAAATTTCAATCTAATTTGATGAAAATCCTTCCATCGACCTTACTGGCGTTAGAAAATTTTTCTAATGTAATGAACATCTTTACCCTGATGGTTGGAGCCCTCTTAGCATGAAAACCTGGGAATAGCAGAATTTTGGAGTGGATCCCATCGGCTAATAGAATACTTCAGAAAACAAGGTTCTCAAGCATGAAGACCATCACAAAAATCCTTTTAAAACTCTCAGGATTCTCAGCCAAGTAACATTCAACCACCTTCGCTTCTCTTCAACATTTACCCAGTCTGTATCTTCGAATGGCTCCAATTGTGGTGCTTATAAAGGGTTGGGTGGTCGAACTCAACAATGGCCCTATCACACCTTCACACATGTCATCATTGAGTAGCATGATGATAGCACACACGATCACATGGTTTTCGGCTCCAATCCTTATGCGGAGGTACCAGTCAGGCCACCCCTTTTTGTCACAACATCATGCTATCAACTGCGGAAGTGACCTCTGGCTTCAATCCTCATCAGCCCATAGTTATCCCATGGCATGTGGACTAGACATTTGGAATTCATCAACCTCTCCTGGTGACGGTATTGGAATGTCCTTTTTCTCTGTGCCTTTGATATCCTTATCCTACTCCGTGTGAAGGCCATACTTATCTTCTGTCGTTTGATCATTAGGGCACTCCCATTTATCATACGCGTGAGGCAGTAAACCTTTGGATTTCGAGAAGTGATCTACACCGTGGATTTGATTTGTGGTCATAGATCTATTTAAATGGCATTTGGACCTTCGATTACCTGTCACCTCTGCCCTTTGCATACTCACCCCCCAAAATGTCTCTTCTTTGCATCTAGGATGAGCAGAACGGTTTTCAACCGTGGATCTTCATTTTGGTATTTGCAGCGGCCCGTGAAATGGGTGGTCCATATGCAGTCTTGCAGCTTTGGACCCCGATTCTTTCTCATACAAATTTCAATGAGCGAAATCATTTTCATCCCTTTGATAGAAAAGGTCTTCACTCTCTGCCATTCATTTTTAACGATCGCATTGTATTTCACAAATCCTGAGGGTGATTTTCTCTGCGCATGTTCAATCGATAGAATCATTGTCTACCATGGATCTCTCATCGAATCAATATCCATTGTCAAGACTTGTACCCGCCTTCATTTTGTAGCCCCTTTCCTCCTTATTTCCCTTGGCATCTTTGGACAACGAAACAAACTTTGGTTGTAGATCTCCTCTATGCTAGATCTTGATCGTTCAACTATGTGGCCCTTATCTCACTTCACGATCCTCCCACTGGTTAACCTTCACACATGTCCCTATTACGAAACAGATCAGGGTCATCGGTTGATTAACCCACCAAATATCTGTCATTGAGGGTGTGAGGTGTTACGCAATTTCACATCGTCTCATTCCCTTATTCGTCGTGCATCTTCCTGCTGCGAAATCAGACAGGACCATTGATTGGATCCTAGTCAGATAGTCATCGTTCAAAACTGCAAGGCCCTCCACCATTTCATAGCCCCACTTCGGCTTATCTATCCGGAAAGTTCAGGTGACGAAAGCACATCTCTGTCGCAGATTTGGTCCGCTCAAAATCGAGGTCGTTGGAAAACAGAGTGACCTACGGATTTTGCGTGCCTTCATGGTTTAGATCCCGCGTATATTTTCCACTGTGAAAACCTCAGCCTTCGAATATTTGAGCTACTTGCCCATCCGATGGCTACTTCTGCTCATTATTAAACCCTAGTATGCCTGTGTTAAGATGATGCATCATGAGATGACCCAATTCTATGCTCGAGCCTACGATAAGCCTCCCCATCGGCCTCAAAATCATCAGACACATAGATTTTTTGCCTATACCCCCTTCTATAAGGCAATTACTGCAGGTTAGCACAACCGCTAACAATGGATCCAACTCGGGGATGCTACCCTCCCTGTGAGATAGAAAAGAACCTGTGTAGATCATGTGCCTGATCCATTTGGCCGGCTTGCGATTATTTCCTGAAAACTTCCCAACGTGATCTGAAAACAAAACTGAATAGATAATAAAAATTGAATGAAATAATTGCTCAAAGGAAATGCTCGCCATCTTGAGCTTACTCGTTCCTACCTACCCTACCTACATGAGCATTGCTACCCAATAAAGTAACTTCTGAATTCCAGTGAAGCCAATCAAGCAGATGATTGTTACACCAAAATCTTGTCCTCTTGATCCATGTGTTAACCCTTTTCCTAATCCCCAAATTTCTCTCTGCTAAACTGGATTGATATTGAGGTTGTTTCTTGCCTTTTTTCCCTCTTTAGGAAGGCTGATGCTTTTCCCCTTTATGCTAGGTGCGTCGATGGAGCTTTTCCCCTTCATGCTAGGTGCGTCGATACCAACGCTCTATCTCCCACTGCTAGGTGCATTGACGGTGCTCTTTCCCTTCATGGAAGGTGCGCCGGTGGTGTTTTCAGGGAAGAAAATGGAGCTTCGAGACCCTTCTCAAAGGTGGATGAAGTGGATATCTATCCCTATCATCTAGGTGAGGTGGAATTTGGTTCCTAACTTATGGGGAAGATCCCTTAGACCCCTCCTCCTGATTCTCAACCTATTCTATCCCTTTAGCCTTATAAATTAAACCCTCTCTCCATTATGAAGGGGGGAAGGACTATGGTACTCTTATGCTGGTGAAGTTTCTAGGTGATCCCTATCATCCTTTGGGAGGATATTATCTTGCTTTTGGAGGCTTGGCTTTGGATTGGATTTTTGGATGGAAAGTTGCAGCATTAAGGCTAGGTTGTGACCTTCCTTCTTTTATGTAATTCTATGTATCTCCTTAATTACATTAATAAAAATCTATTTCCATAAATGCTATTGTGTTGATAATGTTTAGAGCTTTCTTTCTTAACTGTTAGCTTAGATCAATTCATGTTTAGATACATATGTACTGTTTGCTTGTTTCCACTTGCTTTACAAGGTTCTACAGCTGTAGATCTGAAGATTCTGGAGATTGAGGATCTATCTGTTGGCATTTCCATTTGATCTAGGAAAGTAGATTTTATTGTGTACTTAATTTGTTCTAGATCCACTTGGACTAGGGATATTTGGCTTGAGTCTTCTTGAGTATATTTATTCGATAACAAATTTGGTGACTCCACTGGGGAATTTACATAGATCTGATTTCTTTTGTTTTTGATTTCATATATGTTTATCAATTCATTTGCTAGCCTCTAGAGACTCTACCTCCTTTGTATTTAGTCTTTGAAGAGTGTCTTGCATCCTATTAATGCTCTTTGGATCACTCTTAGACCTTCTGCCCTTCTCCCATAGGATGTCTAGATTTTATTCTATTTTGTTTCTCCACCAGTGCATCTGGGTTGTGTAGATAGAGCGTCGTTGGTATCATTTTAATGTCGTAAGTGTCGGCTGTATAGGTGCTCTTTTCCTTAGGAGAAAGTGCATCATCGACTCTCTTAAACATTGTTGTAGGTGCGCCTTCCCCTCATAGGTGCTCTTGTGTAGTGTTGTAGGTGCGTCGGTCCTCTCATAGGAGCTCTTGTGCGGTGTTGTAGGTTTTCCAGTCCCATAATAGGCACTCTGGTGCAATATAGGGATGTGTGCTGACCTTTTGAAACTTGCATTTTAGCTTGCTTTCCTTTTTTTGGGTTTCGGTTTGATGTATTGTAGTGTTTGGGCTGCATATGTTAGTCATACACCCCCTAGATCTAGCATTACCTCTTCCTCCCCTCAGTCATTGAGTTTTGGTTGCATTTTGGTTGTTTTGGAGCAATTCTTGATTATTTGGAGTTGTTTGGGTGCTTGTCATATTCTTTTTTATTTCTGAATGAATGGAGTGTTTTAGATACTCTCTCTTTTTCTGTTTGTAGATCTGAAAAGAGAATTATCCTTCCCTTTATTGTTTAGATTCATGTTTTTTTGAAGAGAAAACTCAATCAAAAGAGAAGACAATTTAAAAAAAAAAACAAGCCAAAAAAAAATAATCTCGGGGGCTCATGCCCCTGAACCCCCAAAAACACTCAAGTCAGGGGGGTGGACCCACCCCCCTAGGAGTGTGTATGAATCCATAGGTATTTTCAAGAATTGCGATCGATGTCAATCTTTGAAGCTTCATAGTTGGCTTTCACTAGAACTTGGTTTTCTTAGATCTTTGGCTTCTATCTTCTTTAACATAAAACTCTTTCCCTACCTTAGGTAGCTTTCATCGAAAGAGAAATGTGCATCCTCATGTAGCTAGGATTTGCATTATTTTTACATTTCCTATCTACACATCATGCATCCACTTAACTAATCAAGATAAAATTAACGCTAGCTTAGGTTTAAAATCATTTAGTAACTGTGTGTAAGTTAGTGACGTGTTCCGGCGTTGTTAAGCGTGGAAACATTCGTTTATTGCCTACACAGCAATCCAGGTTCTACGCGGTTCCTCCACATACCGTCAGTATATCAAACGGACTTTCACGTACCCTTGAGGTATATTGAAAGATACTTCACGTACTCGATTGTATATCGGAGGGCCCCTTTCAAACGGTTATGCATTAGACAACACCACTACGGATTTGATCTCCCCTGTACCTACTGTATATTGGGAGACCCTCTTAGGATTCATGTGACTAACTAAGTTAAACTTTTGGTTGTCTTGGCATCGTAGAGTTGTGAAGCCTTGATAATCCTGTGAGAGTCCTAACTTTTGATCCATTCCTATTCACACAGTTTGCTTGTGTATTTTAGACTTGAGTAGTGTTTGATCTTGTGTGGTACTTCAGAGATTCTTGGAGAGTTCAAATATGGGAGACTTTCTTGGGACCACCAGTTAAGAGAACCATTTTCGGGGTATGTCTTTTGTTTCTCCCCCATGTGGAGATGTTGGTCCTCCCTTCATGGCCACTTTGAACCTTCTCGGATTGACTATAGGATTACCTGTGTGGTTGTTCTCCAATCATTTTATACCAAATGTACCCTTTGTGTTAGATCCTAGTCCTTTACCACATGAGCATCAACCTCATGTTAACCATTCTCTTTCTTCCTCGAATGTTGAATCGAGTTCTCTTTCTTCCTCTTCACCTATTGAAAACTCTAATGTTAGTAAACGGGTGGGTAAGACGAAGACGAAAAGGAAGGCTAAGAAGAAGACCACTAAGTAGAAGGTCATAGCTCCAACCTCTAAACTTCATGTTGGAAGCCCACCATCCATTGATCATCATGCTAGCAGTATTGATGTCCATGTTTTCGGCTCGCGTAAACCTAAGTTCCCTTGTAGAATTTGCAAGGGTGATCACCTTCTCAAGGACTGTCCTGATCTTTCCCTTATGTCAGAAGTGTGGTCTAAACATATCGTGTCATTAGTATCCGATCATCATGTTGATGATGCCCCGTCAACCAGTGACTCTTTGGTTAAGAGTCGAAAAGGAAATATCAGGTATCCTTTCTTGCTATGTAAGTATATGCACCACACATACCTTTGTCCTCACATGGATGAAGCTTCAAATTTGTTGGAAGATATTACTATTCCTCAGCAACATATTCCAACCGGTTATCATAAGTTGTCCTTTGACATCCCATTGGTTGATAAAGTGGTCGATCCAAGTCCATCCTTGGTCGATCCCACTCTTCCCTTGAAGAGTGAAGTTGAAGTGGTCGATCCAAGTCCATCCTTGGTCGATCCCACTCTTCCCTTGAAGAGTGAAGTCAAAGAGGTTGATCCAAGTCCATCCTTGGTTGATCCCACTCTTTCGGTGAAGAGTGAAGTTGAAGTGGTCGATCCAAGTCCATCCTTGGTTGATCCCACTCTTGCTTTGGAGAGTGAATTTAAAGTGCTCGAGTTGATGTTATCTCCACCCGATCCTACTCTTTCGTTAGAGAGTGTTGAGACTGAAGTAGTCCATTCGACATAGTATTCGTCTTGTCCCTCTCTTCTAATCGAGGGTGAAAACCATCATGCTGAAGCTTTCATAGTTAGTTCTGATTATTCTATGCAAGAAGAAGTTTTGTCTCTTTTAACGAAACCCTCTCCAAGTAGTGAGGTTATTTCCTTCGACTGGAGTAACCTAACAGAATCTCGTCTTCATTCGAGTGTTCCTTTCCAAATATCTGTGCAAGTTACCGCTAAGAGTATATTCCGCACTATTGTTGACGAAGGGGCTTCTGTTACCATTCTATCCTCTACTTCTTGGAAAGCCATAGGTTCTCCTCTACTTGTGCCAGCTACCGATCAGATTATGGATTTTAATTGAAGACCCATAGCGCCTTTAGGGATCCTTCCTCAGTTTCCTATCACTTTGGAAGGAAAAATTGTCTGTATCAATGTTATGGTAGTCCAAGGTCCCTTAGATTTCAATATGCTCCTTGGGCATGATTATGTTTATTCCATGAAAGATGTAGTGTCCACACTCTTTCGAGTGATGTATTTCCCCCATGATGGGAAGATTGTGACCATTGATCAACTTTCCTTTGTTAAACCCAATCATCGTATGACTCCTAGTCATCAGACTTCCCTGAATGCCTCGCATGTTCTTGTGGTTCCTTCCCCTTCTATTTAGCTTCTTCCCATCATAGGTAAAATGGGGGACATGGCTCCAGCCTCTGGAAATCATACTGGAGTTAAGTCGCTAGCTTCTTATGTAAGGGGGAAACCCACCAACCTCTGGACATCATGTTTGCTTAGAACTGCTTGTTGGTGAGCATAGTTCCATTTCTATGTCAAGCTCGTTAAAAAATGAAACATGTTTGTGAGCATAGTTCCTTTTCTGTGTCAAGCTCATTAAAAAATGAAACAGACACTGTGAGCATAGTTCCCATTCTGTGTCAAGCTTGTTATAAAATGAAACATATGCCTGTGAGCATAGTTTCCATTTTGTGTCAAGCTCATTAAAAAATGAAATGGATGTCCACAAGCATAGTTATTTTCTGTTTCAAGCTTGTGTAAAAATGAAACAGGTCACCTTGAGTAGAGTTCATTTTTCATGTCAAGCTCGTTAAAAAATGAAACGATTTCTTCCATTGTGTTAAGACTCAACTTTTCAACCTTCTTTTCATATGATTGTAAAGTAGATGAAACAAAGATTGGGGGGTCATGTACCCTATCCGTTTATATTGGATTTAGGTACTTGACAGTTATACGGGGGCAAGTACCAACCACTAGACACCATGTTAGGAAATCACCCATCAATGGAAACTATTTTGAGCATACTTTGTTTTAGTTTCGAGCTCATTAAACCATGAAACCACCTTTTGAGCATAGTTCATTTTCTATTTCAAGCTCGTTAAAAAATGAAGTAGGTTTCCTTAAGCATAGTTAACCTTTTGGTTTCAAGCTTGCATAAAAATGAAACTATGTTTTGAGCATACTTTCTTTTAGTTCCGATCTCGATAAACCATGAAATGACTCTTTGAGCATAGTTCTTATTCTATGTCAAGCTCATTAAAAAATGAATCAGATACCCTAAGCATTCTTTCAATCTATCTTCTAGCTCGTTAAAAATAGTAAGATGGGGTTTGAGCTTACTTTTCATTTTTCGTGCCCTGGTTAAAACATGAAAATTGGTTTGAGCTTACTTTATCTCTTTTTCGTGCACTGAATTCAAACATGAAAAAGGTTTCGAGTGCCTTTTATACCTTTGTCGTGCTCGTTAAAAACCTAGTGAAGAGGTATCGAGTGTACTTTTATTGTTTTTCAGACTCGTTAAAATTGGATTATGAAAGAAGAATCCATTACGGATTTATATTTAAGCTCTTTTTAGTCTCCTTAAAAATACAAAAACATTTCCAAGTGAACTTGTTACGTTCATGCTTGTAAAAGAATCAGAACAGTCGACTAGTCGGTGGTAGGTTATCTCTTTTTTGGACCACTTAGCCCTATTTATGAAAAAGGACCTTTTGGAGTCTTCTTAGTCATTTCAGACTCTCTAAGCATGAAAAGACAAATGAGTTTGCTTTCGTCGGACTCATAAAATCAAACGATGAAGGACCCTTTTCTAGGAATGAACCCCTCCTTTCTTAGGTTCGTAAAACATATGAGAATGGACTCATCGCTTGATGAGCTAAAATGAGTGTTTGTTACCCTCTTTGAACTTGCAAAAACGAAAAAGAGGCACTCATCCTTCATGATGGGGAAATTAAGGAAAGAATTTGTATTTTTTTATGGTAGTACATAGTCACTCTTGAGCATGGCACTCATCTACATATGCATTTCAGCACTTGGGTAATCCATTTGTCTTCAAGTCCTGCTAATTCCTAGAGTCTTCTTACTCCTTTGATTTGTCCAAGAATAATCTCACCATCAGTTGCATTGGTGGATTGGTATCATTCTCATGTCAATACTGCCAGGTCATGCCATGCCCATGTTCAAGAGAATTTTTTGTCATCTTTCTACAGTCAATTTACCTTCTATCATGTTGGTCATCCCTAATTCAGTCTCATACATCACTCTGCTTTCTGATGTACTCCAAAACATATTTGATCGTGTTTTGTGTCGATGATGGGGGATTCATCATGGCCCTCCTTCGACGAGTCTATTCCTATTGACTTCAGCACCTTATCCAGGAATTGGACTTAGAAACCAAGTCAAGTACCTTGGGCTTGCATGCCTTAATGGCAGGTTACCTCACTTTCAACATGATTTTACATCATTGTCTCTTGATTGAAAGATCTAATCGAGTGTTCGACTCCAAGTCCTTTATTCACATTCGATGGTATGTACTGTGATACCTTGGGAATCATTGACATCAATGGTGGTTTCCCTTGCACTTGTTAATAGTTTACATTAATGAGTGGTAATCAAGTGGTTTCTACCATGTTCGACATCAAGACATTATGATCACATGGTTAGATTCATATCATTGCGGGTTCGGCTTGAAGACCCTGCCGTGTCAGATATCTTCGCCCAGGTTGCGATGGATTTTGTTTGAGCTATATTACATGGATCCACATTGTATTGGTCATGGATTTGTTATAATCTCATCATGGATCTATGCTTGTGTCTAGTAGCCATGATTGTGTTCAGTTGGTCTCTACTATCATGGATCTACATTGTATTAGTCGGCAACCATGTTATGATTCATATGAGATTTGAGTCAGTTGTACTATAGCATCTTCCAGCCAACATCCTTACCTTCGATTTCTTCACTTTACAAAGCATTCACCTATCGCATTCCTCTAACTTCATGCTTTGGGGGGCATCTGTTACACTGAAATCTTGTCCTCTTGATCCATGTGTCAACCCTTTGCCTAATCCCCAAATTTCTCTCCGCTAAACTAGATTAATATTGAGGTTGTTTCTTGCCTTTTTTCCCTCTTTAGGAAGGCTAACGCTTTTCCCCTTTATGCTAGGTGCACCAATGACACTTTTCCCCTTCATGATAGGTGCGTCATTACCGGCGCTTTGTCTCCCACTGCTAGGTATGCTGACGATGCTCTTTCCCTTCATGGAAGGTGCGCCGGTGGTGTTTTTAGGGCAAAAAATGGAGCTTCGAGACCCTTCTCAAAGGTGGATGAGGTGGAGGTCTATCCCTATCATCTAGGATAGGTGGCATTCAGTTCCTAACCTATGGGTAATATCCCTAGACCCCTCCTCCTAATCCTCAACCGACTCTATCCCTTTAGCGTTATAAATTAAACCCTCTCTCCATTATGAAGGGGGGAAGGACTATGGTACTCTTATGCTGGTGAAATTTCTAGGTGATCCCTATCATCCTTTGGGAGGATATTATGTTGCTTTTGGAGGCTTGGATTTGGCTTGGATTGTTGGATGGAAAGTTGTAGTGTTAAGGCTAGGTTGTGACCTTCCTTCTTTTATGTAATTCTATGTATCTCCTTGATTACATTAATACAAATCTCTTTCCATAAATGTTATTGTGTTGCTAATGTTTAGAGCTTTATTAACCTTAACTATTAGCTTAGATCAATTCATGTTTAGATATGCATGTACCATTTGCTTGTTTCCACTTGCTTTACAGGGTTTTGCAGCTATAGATCTGAAGATTCTAGAGCTTGGATCAACAAAGAGAGAAGAGGATTTGCATATTGTAGGTAAGTGATCTATCTATTAACTGGCATTTCCATTTGATTTAGGAAAGCATATTTTATTATGTACTATATTTGTTCTAGATCCACTTGGACTAGGGAGATCTGCCTTGAGTCCGCTTGAGTAGATTTATCTGATAACAATGATACCATATGTGAAGCTTCTCCCCATGCTTGACCAAAAACAATATTGAATGGCCAAATGGCGTAGGGTCGTGGTAAGGGACTTGATTTTCGTCGCAAAGCCATAACCATCCATTCACACTATGTGGCTTCTCCACACATATAGACACTAGGCCATGACAACCTTTTGGAAATTCTGCTATACACATGTCATGACGAAACTGCTCCACGTATTTAGCCACTGGATCATAAAACCCCTAACTGTTTTCCACTTCTCCTGGCATTTGTTGGCTCCATGGTCATTCCTCCAACTGTAACACCCCCTGCATAATGTCAAGTTGTTCTTCAAAGTACTCATGAAAAGGAAGTTCTTGACCACCCGTACCTAAGACCTCAATTGCCTCATCCCAAATGCCAGAATCCAGACTGTGCTCTCCCTTATGCACTTCATGGGGAATATATTCTATGAGATCAAGTGCAATGCACTCTTCCTAATATAAACCTCCTATACTAGAAGAGTAGGAAGATATATCCCGTTTGGGACCTTCATCCTTTGAGTAGTGATCCTCATACTTATCATACAGTGGAGGCCTGAAAACATCCTCAAAACCCTCACAGACAGGGCTTGCAATAGGAAAGCTACTTCCTTCACCAAATAAATTATAATATTCCTCTTGTGTGGCCCTAGGTTGCTCCTCTGTGTGCTCATAAAGGGGAAATATAGAATGCACTGCATATTTAGCTTGTTCACCCCCTTCACCCTCCATCCTAAAACATTCCATGACATCATTCCTCACCCCCATTTTCTGTGCTTGATTAGAGACCTTTAACCTTTGTTTCAGAAAATCAAATGAGGAAAAGCATAATGGAAGGCAGTTACCTTCCTCCTGTTGAATGTATTATCCATGGGAAGCAAGAAGGGGAAGTGGAGGAGACTTTAGTTGTTTGTCCTCTTCCTTTTCCACCATTAGAGGAGGCCCCATATGTTCTTGTAGATCTTCAGGTGTTGTTTGGGCTTGCTCAACACACAAAGGTCCTCTAAATTCCTGATTGCTTATGGGAGAGGGGCCGTGGTCCATCATGAATCTATCCATCTGCCTCTCCATGGCCTCCATCACCTTATTCATCCTTGCCTCTGGTGTGTTAGAGGGAGGAAGTTGGGTGAGATCTTCATTATTTATTCTTTCTTCTTCTTCTCTCCCCTTCTCCCTAGCATCAGTCAGGTTCATTTCTACCTCTATGGCATCGTTTATCATGTCTTCTAGAGAAATTTACCTTCTTTCGCTCATCCATAAGGTGATTTCGCTATCAAAAGCTTCAGTGTACTGGAGTTGGGAAGCACCAGGAGGAGGTTTGAACTCAGAAGGGATAGCATTATATATTTTCATGAATCTGTCAAAGAATTCCTAGACAAACTCACTCTCTTCCCTCCTCATGGAATATGGGACAAGCACCTCCTGAGGTCTTTATTTTCTGCCCATTTTTCCTTGAAGGAATATTCAAAATCCCGATAGATCAGAATGGAGTTGTCTGGAAGGCTAGTGAACCATCTTCTTGCCTCTCTGGCCAGGATTTGAGCAAATAGTGTGACCTTAACATCGTCATGGTCTATTTATTCTAGGTCAATCCAGTCTACAAACCATCCCAAATGATCCTCAGTTGAATACCCCTTCTTACCAATAAATTGTTTAAGCCTTTGGGTGTACCCTTGGGGAAGGTCATGGCAGACTGTAGGGAGAAGTATGGGGGAAAACTGTTTAGCCTTTGTTGGGGCTTTAGTAGGTATTTCAGGAGGGACTATAGAACTGAATGATGAAGGCTCTTGGAGCTCTAAAGTGGGGGAGGGTAAGGTCCTAATGGCAGATGGTCCTTTGACCATAGAGTTTAATGCGACCCATTTAGGGGAGGGAAGAAGGCATTCCAGATCAGACGAGGGATAGAGATCCCTGTCTTGGGGCTTAGAAAAGGGCACAGGGTCGACATTAACCTCACAAGCCTCATAGAGATGATTATTTTCCTCATGGGGATTGGATGAAGGGTTTTGGTCTGAATCATATGTACAGGGCGTAGGAGATTTATCAGTCCTTAAAGAAGGATATACATGGGTGGACCTACGGTCTTGTCTTGAGCGTGACAAATATTGGAATTTTTTTTTGGCCAACCCAGGGAAAGATAGGAAAAGATGTACCATAAAGGACAAGATATGTTGGATAAAAACAACCGAGTACCTCATTTTTCACCATGCCCTTCCAGGTTTTGCTATATTGGGCTCATTGTCCCCAGTGGAGTTGCCATGGAACCTCTGAAGATCTTTGCAGCTTCTGGGCGGTCAATGTTCCCAGTGGAGTCTCCTTTAAAGGATTTGAGTGGAGTCACCAAAGCATATACAACCAATATGTGTCTAGGACCGGCTGCTCAACCAGGTCATAGAACTAAGCAATGTCGTTTTTTCCCAGGGATGATTTGCTCTTTTCGGTCCTTGGCAACGGTGCTAAGATGTTAGCACCCTGTAATTTTCCTATGGTTGCGGTAGGAAGTCACAAGGGTAACCATTTCAAACAAACTTTAGACTTCATTCTAGCCAATGCAGTCAAAGAGGGATCTCTCATTGTCACAGTGGCATTCACATGTACATATGGATTTAAACAAGCATGCAGAAGGCTAGATTTGTGTTGGTAATAGAGTGGTTTATAAATTAAAAGATTGAAAGACACAAAAATAATAAAACCATTGGGTGATGGAGTCACAATCTAAAACAATTAAGGACATTACAACAGATGATGAAAAATGAATTTCTCTTCTGTATTATGAGGCAAAGTAAGTGCAACATTTAGTTAAATATATTTAAGCGATGGTAGAAGAAAAGAGAAAATCCCAACATGACAAGGGGCACCTATCGATGGATGAATCCCTTGCAACACCTTTAGCATAATAAAATAATGAGGGAAATGATATAGATGGAGCATCTAACTGTGGATGAATTCAATAACAACCATTACAAACACATAATGAATGCTACATCTGACAAAAAGAGCGCTTAAAGAAACGAATTCTTCTCATACAACTAGAAAACATTTTTGCAGAAAATAACACATATGAAAGATGGCATAACAGAGAACACAAACTAAATAAAGACACGTGATGAATCTTATAACCGTATAGAAGCATTTTCATTACTACTCCCAAAAATGTTTGCAGAGCTACAATACCGGCATTGAGGCCTCAAAAATGAAAGTCAATCCAACCTATGTCCTCCTTTGAGGAGGTTGTATTTATAATGTAAATTACCCCTGGGATACGTCCCAAAAAAGGGTATCAAAATCGGTTACAAAATGGGGATTGAATCCTGAATCATTATAACAAATCCTAACAAACTACCTAAGGTGGCGGATTCACCATGATTTACTACCAAAATAGGCAGTAAGAAGTAATGGGCATGATGGATCAAAAAGGCACCGCGGCGTCTAGATGAAGGCACACTTGATTTGATAGTGACACATCTATAATGGTTTATCCCTTTCATGCCTACCCCCCTGTCCTACTGGTTGAATTGAATCCATAACCTCTTCTTCTTCTAACCTTTATGTTCATTTTGTGTTTGATGGCATGTCTTGCCTGTGTTCACAGTTGGCGCGGAGGTTTATGTCCCTTCTGTGTTTGGCTCCCCGCCTGACAATTCTGTCTGCTGGAAACACTTTCATTTGGGGAGTCCCGAGAGGACCACCCCATTTTTCGACAGTAACAATCCCTTGATGGGCCTGTCATTCTTGTGCTTCTCTTCTCCCAGGAGCAGGGTCCTCCTACATGTCATAATGCCGCAACACCTCCTTGGATTCATCATCACCCTAGATAAAGTTGGCAGGTGGAGTCCACGATAACGATGACGAAGGCCTTTGATCCACCCTCCTCTCGTACGAGCATTCGCTCTGACTGACCGCCCATAGAAACGGATACTTGATCGGATCCTTGTCAGATCATCATCATTCAAAATCGCAGGGCCCTCCACTATTTCGTAGCCCCACCTCAACTTATCAATCGGGAAATTTTGGGCGACGAAAGCGCATCTTTGTCACATATCTAGTCTTCTCAAAATCAAGGTCGTTGGAAAACAGAGTCACCACCAATTTTTTGTGCCTTCACGGTTTAGCTCCCGCGTATATTTTCCACTGCGAAAACCTCAGCCTTCGAAGATCTGAGCTACCTGCCCATCCGACGGCTGCTTCTGCTCATCATTAAACCCTGCTCTTCCCATGTCAAGTTGATGCATCATGGGATGATCCAATTCTACACTCGGGCCTAGGATAAGCCTCCCCATCGGCCTCAAAATCATTAGACATAGAGAGTTTTTTCCTATACCCCCTTCTGCAGGGCAATTACTACAAGCTCCTATCCAAAATTCAGCACAACCTTAAGTCTATACCCCCTTTTGCAAGGAAATTATTGTAGGTGCCTATAATATGTTTTTTAATATACTTCACCAAGTTTGGTCAAACCCTCACCATGTTGTTTATGGGGTGATGCAAATTGTCATTTATTTGTTGCACTACTCATGTAGTAAATTCTTCGAGAACTGTGTGGCCCTTGTAAACTCAAAAAATAGCTAGTCCATGGCTAATAAATGCACATGTGCTTGTCTCGACGGTGTAGTGGGAGAGTAGTCTAAATATTCTACGCTTTCCACTTTTTATGGGTATATTTTCTAGTTTGTTTTGTTCGGACTTTAGTTGGAAATATTTAAAAAACATTAGATTCACATCTATTAATTATGGAAATTGCATAGTAAGAGTTCCATAAGGGTATTTGAGGGTGTTCAATCCATTTATGCATTAAAAAACACAATTTAAACACTTCCAAATTTGGATTTAACAAAAAAAATTACAAGATTCCGACCAAAAACCATTGAAAACTTCAAAACATAGAATAAATAGACTACTCCATGTAGTGGGTAGATGCATACATGTTTGAACCCTTGTTTTCATATATGTCAACCGCTAAGTCTTCCTTATAAATGCCCATTGCCCATTATGCATATGAACTCTTATTAATGAATTATAAGAGTTTATATGAAAGATAATTCAAAATTTAAGTTTCAAGTTCATCAAAATAAAAAAAGCCCTAAAATAAATTTCATAAAAGGTAAAATGAGCAAGATTACATTTCCAAAATCTCATTGAAAAGATCTAAAACCATCATCCTGTCTTCCTTGTTTTGAGTTTCTCGCCTTTGTGTTACTCGCTTTCTTTTATTAATTTTAATTCCCAAATGTCTTGCATACTAGATTTGAAGATTAAATCATACAATAAGGTAAAATACACTGAGGTAAAAGACACTCACATGGACTCACTTGCTACTACACGTTTCTCTTTAGGTGTCCGCGTTGTAACTTTCTTTTGCTTTATCCATCGGAATAAAAACAAGTATTATTTTCTCTCTCTAAATATTTCTGTTCGAATCTTATTTAAAGTGTTGAATCCATAATTTAATGCTTTTCTTATTTTTGTTCATGATTAATGGTTAAGTTTAATGCTGGCAAGTAAGCATCTTGTCATTTTATTTCTTTCGACTATACTAGTCTAAGCTTACATTAATAACTTTACATTAATGAGCTACAATAGCTTACATTAATAACTTTACTATTGATTTTATCTATGAACGTAGGGAAAAATCCCTTAGATTTTCTCACAAGTTTTTCTTTGGAGGAAAAAAAGATAACAGTCATAAGTTGAAGAAGAGTTACAATGCATGGAACTTGATTGTCAAAATTGTTTAATATTAGAGTAAAGGAGGGTGAGGGGATTGCCACATGCTCAATATATAAAGTTAGTACTCTTGAATGAGAATGATGCAATGCTCAAATCTCTCTTTAATGTCAAAGTGGCATTTATATCGTAATAATGTAAAATTGAAATTCATAATTTTCTCCATTAATTAATCAAAAATATTTAAAAATAAATAAAAATTGATTAAATGACTTAATGTCATCGAATCAAATTAAAAAATTTACCAAAAATAAAGTTTATGATAATATTCAATGGAAAATGTAATTGTTTTGGGTCGATTTTTCTTTTGCAATTGTTATTAAAATGTGAATTAAAGCTTATGATAATACTCGATGGAAAATGTAATTGTTTTGAGTCGATTTTTCTTTTGCAATTGCTATTAAAATGTAAATTTTATAACATTTTATAACTAATAGTTTAAAAGTTTTTTGATGTTTGTTTTAAAATTTTTGTGTTGGTTTAATATTTTGGCCATATCCCTATGAGAGTTGAAAAATACGTTTTTAAATATAAAATCGTAAAACAATTTATGTGTAATTATTATTTTAGAGTATTTTTAGGTAATAATGTTATTTAATTATTAATGAAGCCAAAAGACAATAGTATTAAAAACTAAGACTTGTATCTATCACTTATACTTCATCAATAGGTTGAAACTAAAATTACAAAGTTGGGGAGAATATCACCACCTTTTCCATTCAAACTAACCTTCATCCTAACTTATTTATTATTACACAGAAAACAACTCTTCCCAACCCATTAATTAATGAAATTCACTAATAGTACCATATTTATGAACAATGCTTCGTACCTTACGGAGATATGAAGAAAATAGTGAAAATCATTTAATTCTACTTATTTTATATATACTTTTGGCTCTGTGAAAATAAAACAAATATGTTTAAATAAATTTTATTTAACAAATAATAAATGTCTTAATATTTCTAGAATTTTCACCTTAAAAGAGAGACATCTAAATTGAGAGGCATCTAAATTCATTGTAATACAATTTTTTGTTTTGTTTTTAAATTGAAAATATGTTTGAATTATCTTAAAGGCTATGTATAGACCAAATATGTGTTTTGGTTTTCATTAACGAGATTAATTAGTTTTAATAGAAGTTACATAGTCCAATCCAAATCATTGTGCCTATTCGTTAAAGAGGGTTGAAAGATCACTTGGCATTACATCTTCTTAACTTAGTGCTCATGTTCCATTCAAAACAAAAGTTCATTACAATGTATTTTTCTGTTTTCTTGAACTCAAATGAGTTCAAATAGATCACTATTTCCATCTTTCTTCAAACTAAATATCCATATATACTTAGTTCACATTTTTTAAATTCATTTAAAACTTTCTTTTTATCTTTTATGTTTTTAAATTCATTTAAAACTTTTTCGTTGTCTTTTTATGTTTTGGATCTTGAGTCTCCTTGTCCAAATATGATCACTCATAGACATCAAGTAACTTCCCATGCTTGAGGACTCGAGATAAGAACAAACATCCAAATAAAATAATTAGTAATATGGAAAAGGATTTTGGTTGCAAAAATGTGAGTACTATAAAAGATATTTTAGTTTTTGGGGATTCAATAATTTTCATTCAACACATGGATGAGCAATCTTCTCCTCACGATCCATAGTTTAAGATTATTATTATTAGAAAAATTCATACTACTATGCAATTCTTTGGATCAATGGAGTTTTAGTCGACCTCAAGAAAGTTAATATTTGTTGCTAATAAATGAGAAAATGTGGAGTGTTGAATATCTCCTGAAACTTTCAAAAAATATGGGGATAGAGGTTCTAAATCCCCTAAGTTCTCCACCCACATTCAATATTATGACCTCATTAAATTACCACAATGAGTGGCATTCTCTCCTCATGCAATCTGGAGTCAAATACCCATTAGAGGAAATTAAAGGTTTAAAATGGACCTCCTCAAATTTCGAGCGAGAGTACTTGTTGGATGCATAATTCTATTCTGCATCTAACGAGTACCCACAATGCATACTTTTGATGAACCCCATCCCACGAAATATGAGAAATGCATTTAAATAACGTGTTACTTGGGTACTCATTGGATGCGGAATTGAATTATGCATCCAATAAGTGCTCTCCCAGTATTCAAGTAACAAGTTTTTTAATGTATTTCTCATTTTTCATGGGGTGGGGTACATTGAAAAGATGCAATGTGGGTACTCATTGGATGCAGAATTGAATTTCGCATCCAATGAATGCTCCCACTCGAAATTTGAGTAAAATCAAAGTGAGATAAATTGAAAATATGAAAACAAAAAAGTAGTTTTTTTATGACAAATATGCCAAGTCAACCATTATGGTTGACGCATTTTCTTGAAATTAGATTGTTTCTTGAATTCTAATCCACCAATGGCTCATCTTGTTATAAGGCCCATCTTAAACCCCAACTTTCCTCTAATGACCCACTATTATGTTCCATACAATTTATTCATGGTAAGGTTAATGTTATGAAGTTTCAAGTGATGGGACATCTAGGTGCATGTGGGCTTAAACTATCCTAGTAACATTCCAGCTATGATCTTGCTCTTAGTTCTTTCAAATAATTTTAATGATGCATCAAGTTTCAAGGAGCCAAAATAAGTGTGCAAAGATTAGATACACCATTGTGGTTGGTTTAGTCTATTAAGAACACCCCCAACATTGAAGGGACAACTAATGAATTATAGAAACCATCTCGTCCAGACCAGGCTTTTGGTATCATTGGATGAATTTTTGTAAATCCCTAAATCGGTTTCATTTGGGTTGAGTTCACCTATTTTATCTCGTAGTATTTTCTTTTTGTAGCTTTCAACTTCTCAAGAAGGAATGAAGCAGTGATTTTCAAGGCTTAGGACCAAGCCACTCCTAGAAAAGTTTGGGCAACTTATTTAGGTGAATCCCTTGATTTTTATGTTCTAATTTGGGCATTGTGCTCCCTCTATTTTTTCAATTATAGGCCCTCTTTTCCTATCATCCCAAATAACAAAGGTGAAATTAAATAACACTTGGCATATAAGAAAGGGGACTAAGTTGGAAATTATTGGTTGTGAAGAAGTGGTATTTCTCCCAATCCTTTTGGGTAGAATATATTCATCCCATAATCACTCTAACATATGTGCCATCTATGAACACACAAACATGAAGAGGTCCATTCATCGATGTGAGAAACACTAAGGCAATTTCCAAGACAATGTTTCTATGATTATGAGAAGATGGGAAAATTGGAAGAAAGATTGGGAGTTGAACAATGAAAGGGAATTAAAGTCTATAAGAAGACAATTAATATGGATGAAATATCAAATTGAAAAACAAAAAGGCAAGTTGGTGTTATTGGAAGTACGAAAGGAATGCCAAAATGAGAAGCTAGAAGGAAGCAATGCAAAGTCCTTCTTGTAGAGTTCAAGAAAATACATGGATTTGAAGAACTTGGGAATTCCATTTCTCATGAAGTATCAATGGGATCACCTCAAATTGTTTCCACAAAATAGGACACAGTGGAGCAAAAACCAGAGCTAAAAGGACATCGTGACCATTCCTACTTGGCTTTATTAGGAAGTGAGGGGAGTCTAGACATCATGGACATATCTAATTCCTATGTTTATTTGATATGTTATGTAAATTTGTTTCACTTGCAAGACAATTTGTTAGATTGTATACCTATCATAGAATAATTTCTAGGTAGATACTAGTCAAAGAAAATTTATTTGGAGTTAGCAGTTTAGCCATGGGTTCCACTTTTGGGATTTTTTTTGTAAGTAACAAGGAACTTGTTGAGGCCTGGAAAATCACAGGAAACAACATCAAGGGATTCTCCCCAGTCAATGTTCCCAACTAGCCCGTGACTGTTTGGTATGGGGAATCTGTCCGGTTTACGGTCCGGCTACTGGAGGTCAGGTAACAAAAATAAAAGGTTTTATTGGTTGCAGCCCGGTCCACCGTGTATATTTTTGTATTTTTTAGCTTTAAGTGTGATATGCAAGTGCCTATCTAAAAATGCAGATTGATGAAGAGTACGAGGAGCAGTCACAATGTGATGCACAGGTTCTTACCTCTCATCTTAAACTCTCTCGCATCTAAATCACACACAGCTAGAAATAAAACTAACTAACTAACTAAGCTGTCCCTAGGGAGAGAGATTATCATTTAATGAGTAATGTATTACTGTTCATGTATTAAGAGAAATCACATGTAGCTATTTTTATTTTTAAAACACATAAACATGAATAGATAGATGAACAACAAGATAGCTCATTGTTTGTGAAAACATTCATTACTCATAGTGGAAATTATCATAAAATAAGCCAAAGAACATTCATACAAGAACATAGGTTCAACAAGTTAGAACGATCTCACAGTTAATAAATAAAAGCTGAAAATGAAATAGCTCCCCTTTAACAACATTCATTGCACAGCATTTGAACATTCCACCAAAGATTTCTCCAACAGGAAAAATTGTCATTATCTATTGCAAAACAAAATAGTTCCTCTTACAATGTGTTCTCACAAGTCTAACTGGGAAAAAGTCCTTCCACTATCTAAATCTCCCATATTTATACAAAAGGCCTAGCTTTTGGGTTGCCCCAACCGTTGAATCTCACAATTTTGTCTTTTTTTGTGAGTGCTCATGATTCATGCAAACGTTACATTTCAAACGAAGATTAAGATTTACAGGCACTTCAGAAAAGGTAACCGACTTGGTAACTGATGAATTCTCCAAGCCTGGGACTCTGTTCTTAATAATTGGGCTCGGTCAACCGTTTTTCCTTTCAAGATTCAGTGGATCTCAGACCTTCGTATCTTCTTTAGTTTGAGCAACATCTCTACCTCTTCAAGCTTTAGCTGCTTCCTTCTTCAGCCAACTTACTTCTGAGTTGTCCTCCAACTATGTCTTCTTTGCAACAGTAATCATCAACTGGATTTGAGAAAATCTCCCATGTTTGTCTGCGATCAACATGAAAACGCATCATTGATCCATACCACTTTTAATGAATGTAAATCATACTACAAAAAAAAATGAGCATCAATAGTAAAAACCTGCGACTACGTTTTCAACGTGAAAAACTCAAACCTGATCAAAACCAAGAAAGTCGTCGCCTAGGGAGAGAAAACCCTACCGACGGGAAAACTGAACCTCTGGCAGATAAAAACCCTCATTGGCGAATGGGAAACTAGGATCGGGTGATTAGCCTGCTAAGGAGCCGCAACGGCAGGCGACGCACATACTATGGGTTCCGCAATAAAAGAAAACAATCGGCAAAAATCAAATCAACGGCGAAAATCAAACATCGGTAAAAAATAGAACAAGCACATCGGAGGGTTAGTCCGCTCTGGTGCCACAACAACGGGATTAAAATAGATAACGGCTTCCGCAACAAGAAACCATCGACGATCGGGAAATCCATAGCCTAATCCCCCAATCAAAGTCCAACATAATTCCGATAGCGAAAAGAGCAAAACCAATAAAACATGAAATCGGCACGGGTAAACCCTAAACTGTCAGGACATTTGTTATTGATCCTCTGAAACGGCGGCTACAAAGAGGACCAGTGCCCCGACTCACAAATCATTGAAACACGAAAAATCATAAAAACATTAAGTGATCGGGAGACTTTGAAGTTATGCTGCGATTAAAACAATTCGTTTCATCCCTGAAACAGCGGTGGCTCATAGAACTAAAACCCTGATTCAAACTTCAACAAAAAATCTAACAGTGATAAAACCAAATTATCGAAAAAGATTAAAATGCTAAGTCCCATAGTCAAAATCATTGACAGTTTTAGATCATTCATCTTTCGATAGAATTAACCATTTACCTTAAACCAACTTCAAAAAGATCAAACTCGTAGCAGAGGAACACCAAAGCTTAGCAATCCCAACAAATCTAAGCAAGACAAATTTAAAAGGAGGGTCCAAAATTTTTTAAAAATTTGGGAAAACATTGCAGCTACAACAATTGGCGACTACCTGGTGAACCAAGATCTCTAGACAAAATCTTCCTTAAGTAACATACTGTTTAGAAATAAAACCAACATGTTGAATTTTTCTAGATGTCTAGATTTCCCCAATGGCAAATATATGTACTTTTAATCATTGATGATAGTCCAATTTTAGGAAAATGGAACCCAAAATCTCAAAGTCAAGATAACTCTTCTGAGGCCAAGTAGATGAGTTTAATTGTACCTCTGCCTTTGGGTAGCTTCCATCTTGGACACCACAGGATCGTAACATATGGTAAATAGAGATATTCATTTGTTCCTCATTCCCATGCCATTTTGCACTTTTTGTGTTTTTGAACTTTTGTCCCTTTTTGAGTCCTCCTCATGCCTTTCTTTCTGAATTTTTATTCAAGATCCTCTATCCATAGTGTCCTTTTGTGTGAGAGATGTATTTAATTTTCAGCTCACGGACAGAGAAGAACTTTCGACAAATTTGTACTTATATGATTCAGTACCTGGTTTTGATAGATATTGATTTTTAGGAGTTTTGACTCTTACCATCCTTTTGGCTTTCGAATTTTCGGCATGGGATCATTTATATATATAATATACTGTTTACCCTGCTTCCTTTCCGTGGGTATTTTGCTGTCACCCCCTAGGAAATTCTAAATGTGAAATGTATGGAGCCTCGAAATAGTATTCCAGACCTTTTGATCCTGAGTTATTTTGCAAGGATTAAGCAGGACTTCAATGTGTTCATAGCCATTTAGCAAAACTGCTTAACTAGAAAAATTTTATCAGATAAAACAAAAATACACAGTCTTATACCAAGGATCTCAATTAATCCAGAACTCTGATGCTTTCCATGCAACCAAAAGTTTGCCCCATTTATTGAAATCAAAAATAAATTTAACTAAAACAAGCAGCAATGAAATAAATTAGAGTACACATCCAAATCAACTTATTTATGTACAAAACAAAAACAAAAATCAGGAAAACCAAGGTTTGAGAACTAAACCGTTAACTGGTAAGTTCTCTTCCCACGCCTGTAAATCTTGCAATTTATAGGTTGAGGAGCCAAGTTTTTCCGCAATCTGAAAAGGACCTACCCATAACTGCTGAAACTTTGTGTGCTTTCCCTTTTCATCATGCGGGTGATCCCACTTAAGAACCAAGTCTCCCACTTTGAATTCCTTTGTTCCAGCTTTGTGCTTATCAAACCACCTTTTCACTACCTCCTGTTGTTTCTTAAAACTCTCTTTGGCTCTGGATCTAGACTCCTCCGCCTTCAAAAGATTATAAATTCTAAGTTGCAGGATTTCGTTGTCTGTGCCTCTAGATTCTTGGGCTATTATGGAAGATGGTAGCATAATGTTAGGAGGAAGTATAGCTTCCTTTCCATAAATAAGGGTATATGGTGACACTCCTAAGGAATTCTTGGGTGTGACCCTATCATCCCAAAGAGCGTTTGGTAGTGCTAAATGCCAACTTCTCTGGTTTTCTATGACAGTCTTTTTTAAGATCCTAATCAAATTCTTGTTCGTAGATTCTACCAAACCATTTCCTTGTGGGTAGTAGTTGGCAGAATAATGCAATTTAATTCCTTTTTAATGAGAAAATGCAGTTAATCTAATGGAAGAAAAATAGGTAGCATTATCAAAAACCAGGGAAATTGGAACCCCAAACCTGGTCATATTATAATCCTGCAAGAAATCCATGACCGCATCTTCATTGACTTTACGTAGTGGAATGGCCTTGACCCATCTAGTGAAGTAGTCAGTGGCTGTTAAAATATATTTGTGCTACAAGGAAGAATTTGGTTTTATTTCTCCAATGATATCTATTCCCCACTGCTCAAATGGTTCTGTTATCATAACCGGCTTCAATGGTCCTGTTGCTTTGGCTTGTCTTCCCCCACACCTCTGGCAGATATCGCACTTTCTAACATGAGCATGAGCATCTTTGAATAACGTGGGCCAATAGTACCCGGATCTGAGAATCTTGTGGGCTATCATATCTCCAGAAAAATGGACTCCAGCAGGCCCGTCATGTAACTTATTTATGACCCTTTTTGCGTCTTCCTTCTCTAAACATTTGAGAAGGACTCCATCATAATTCTTCCTGAATAAAATTCCGTCAATGATCTGATACGTAGCTGATTTAAGGCACAACGCTCTTCGCTGCTTGGAATTCCAATGTTCTGGCAACACACCTTCCTGAAGGTAATGAACAAGGTCTCGGTACCAGGAATCTGGAGCTGTGAAAATAGGACATACATCCATCATATGTAACTCTGCTTCATTTTCCCAATTGTTCTCTTCATTGCTATTGCCTTCAGCCATTAGTTTGCACAGTCCTTGCCCTCTAACTAAGGAGGCTGGCTTGAACTCGAGGTCGTCCTCTTGTAAAGCTTTTACCCAATTGCCTCTCCTTTCTCCTAATTCTTTTTGCACGAAAAGATACCTCACAGCTGGGTGTGGAACTATTACCTTTGTCCGGTTCTTAAGTATGTACGGCCTAAATTGTTTTACTGCTTTGAAGACTGCGTAAGCTTGTTTGTCCATAGCTGGGTAATTTAATTCGCCCCCCTGCAAACCAATGCTCATAAATGATATGGGGAACTCATCTCCCCCATCTTCCTTCTGAGTAAGCACCGCTGCTAGTGAATCATCAGATGCGAAAGTGTACAAAATAAAATCCTTCTCATAATCTGGACTTTTGAGAGAGGGTGCATGAGCAATTGATGTCTTTATTTTACTGAATGCGCTCTTCTATACATCAGTCCACTTGAACTATACACTTCGTTTCACCATTTGCTGCAAAGGCTCAACAATTTGGGCGAAATCCGGCACAAACCTTTGCACGAAATTTATTGTCCCCATAAATGATTGCATGCCCTTTTTGTTATGGGGTAAGGGGATCTGTTCGATAGCTTTGATCCTTTCTGGGTCTATGGAGATCCCCTTCTTAGAAATCACGTGACCTAGTAGCTTTCCTTCTGTAATAGCAAACACACACTTCTTGGGATTTAGCGAGATACCATATCTTCGACAATGCTCGAAAATCTGGTTTAGATGGAATGCGTGTTCTTCTCTTTTCTTTGAAAATATTGTGATGTCATCGAGGTATACCACAACACTGCGGCCAATCAGATCGCGGAAAGCTATATCCATATCCCTCTAGAAAGTAGCTCCAACGTTTATGACTCCAAAGGGCATCCTTCTATAAGCAAAAGTCCCCCATCTTGTTCTGAATGTAGTTTTGAGTCTGTCTTTTTCAGCTACTAACACTTGATTGTAACCAGAGAATCCATCTAATAAAGAAAATAACTCAGGACCTGAAACCATTTGCAATATCTTTTCCATGGGTGGGACTGGATAATTGTCTTTATCTGAAGTGCGATTTAAGTTCCTGAAATCCACACATAGTCTAATTTCTCCAGATTTCTTCCTTACTGGTACCAGATTTGAAATCCATTCCGAGTGTCTGACTTTGAAGATAATTTTAGCATCCAACAATTTCTTTACTTCATTCTGAATTAGAGGCTCCAGTTTTGGATCCATTTTCCTCAAAGGTTGTTGATAAGGCTTGACCCCAATCCTAATAGGGATGACATGCTGAATAATATTGGTGTCATATGTTTTCAAATCTTCATATGTCCGGGAAAACACATCTTTGTATTGTTTGAACAGACTGATGAACTTATTTCTTTCACCTGGGGAGCAACACTTTCCCAAATTCACATATTTAGGCTCAATTTCAGTTCCTAAATTAATCAGCTCGAATTGTAAAGACGAGCTATGAGTCTTAACCAATTAATCCAGACCACTTTTAATGAATGTAAATCATACTACCAAAAAAAAATGAGCATCAATAGTAAAAACTCAAGACTGCGTTTTCAACATGAAAACCTCAAACCTGATCAAAACCAAGAAAATCGTCGCCTAGGGCGAGAAAACCCTACTAGCAGGAAAATTGAACCTCTGGCAGATAAAAACCCTCATCGGTGAATGGGAAACTAGGATCGGGTGATTACCCTGCTATGGAGCCGCAACGACGAGTGATGCACATACTATGGGTTCCGCAATAAAAGAAAACAATCGACGAAAATCAAATCAACAGTGAAAATCAAACATCGGTAAAAAATAGAACAACCACATCGGATGGTTAGTCCGCTCCAGAGCCACAATGACGAGATTAAAATAGACTACGACTTCTGCAACAAGAAACCATTGGCAATCGGGAAAGCCACAGCCTAATCCCTCGATCAAAGTCCAACATAATTTCAACAGCGAAAAGAGCAAAACCAATAAAACATGAAATCGGCGTGGGTAAACCCTAAACTGTCGGGACGTTTGTTATTGATCCTCCGAAACAGCAGATGCAAAGAGGACTAGTGCCCCAACTCACAAATCATTGAAACATGAAAAAATCATAAAAACATTAAGTGCTCGAGAGACTTTGAAGTTATGCTGCGATTAAAACAGTTTGTTTCATCCCCGAAACAACGGCGACTCATAGAACTAAAACCCTGATTCAAACTTCAACAAAAAATCTAACAGTGATAAAACCAAATTATCGAAAAAGATTAAAATGCTAAGTCCCATAGTCAAAAGCATTGACAGTTTTAGATCATTCATCTTCCGATAGAATTAACCATTTACCTTAAACCAACTTCAAAAAGATCAAACTCGCAGCAGAGGAACACCAAAGCTTAGCAATCCCAACAAATCTAAGCAAGACAAATTTAAAAGGAGGGTCCAAAAATTTTAAAAAATTTGGGAAAACGTTGCAGCTGCAACAGAACTATATTACTATTTAAAAAATGTACAGAGATAGCAGTGTTGGCTACATACCAGGCCTATTCAAATAATCTTCTAAAGTCAAAAAGCATGAAAACTATGACTGCCTCCAGAGGAAACCAATCCATGATAGGAACATTATATGTCTCATATATTGTCTTAAAGTATTAAAACTTCTAAAATGATCTATAATATAGGCATAAAAGGAATTCAAGATAACTTAAAAAAAACTATAAATAGTGTTAATCATTTGCATGATGAACCTAAGAGAAAGGTGTAATGGAAAAATTCTATTGGACAACGACAACATAGGGTTCTACCCATGTTTGGTTGTAGCAGGTTGAAAGGTGCCTCCATGTATTTTTTACTCCAAATGAACAACATCATGAGATATGTGTTCTACTCCTCAAGGGTTATCCATTCGCTTGTCTAGCTGGCATAAATCATCATCCTTAGGCAGCATGCAGAGCTACGATTGTTTTGTTGTGCCAATATAGTTCCAAGGTCCTATGAAATTGAGAATTGTGGGTTCTAGCACAACCCAAATTTGGAACGATACCTCTCACCTATTGCTTAATGTCCTCTTTGTCCTTAAAATTGTTGGCCAACCCAACCTCTATTTCTAATGCAGGAATTGTCACTTGATCTTCCTCAGGGACCTCGGCGTGATAGTAATTCGTGGCATCTATAATAAATTTAGCGACAGATGATGAGCTAGCAAGGGAGGGACAAGGTTTCTGACCACAGGGAGCCATGATATGGTAGACCAAGGGAACCAAAGTTCTAGTCACCACGTTATTGTCAATTGAATCAAATCGTTGGGGAGAGTAAGGCTAGAGCAGGAGGATGGCTATGTTCTTACCATCGCAATTTATCCATACTTAAGCCATGATACTCGTTTACTGCAGACGTACTAGGTTTCATTGTAAGTTCTGTCCATGGAGTGTTGCATTATAATTTATCATGTGCCAGGCTTCTTGATTGTATGATCCATAAAACCCATTATCCTCCAACCTTACATCAAATTTATCTTACTCACTCATTTTCCCGTGGTGGATTATGACACCATTAATCCACAGAACATGAGACCTTTCCATTTTTCACCTAGACCCTCAAGCCATCACCTCCATCATGAACACTAAGGCCATGTTTCTTTTAAACACCCCATCCAAGGCACTTTTGAGCTTTTTAAATCTATGCTATATTTAAAATTATATACTCTCAAGTTACAACACTTTTACTTCTTATTGATATAACTAATATTATTTGTACTATGAAATAAATCAAATTTTAAAATTATATATATATAATTTTCTTATACATAATTTTCTTCTAAACAAATAATAAAAAATTATACATCAAACTTAGAGTCTTGGTAACTCATAAACTCTTCCTCACTCATAAATGTATATATATTCTCTCCAAACTAATTATAAAGATATAAATAAACCAATTTTTAAAATAAGAATAAACTAATATTATTTATATTAATAAAATATATGAAAATAAATAAATAATATATATATATAAACAAATAATAAAATATTATACTCTTACTCACTCATAAATGTATATATAGTCTCCAAACTAATTATGAATATATAAATAAACTAATTTTTAAAATATGAACAAACTAATCTTAGACTCTTAGTAATTCATAAACTCTTACTCACTCATAAGTGTATATATACAGTCTCCAAACTAATTATGAAGATAGAAAATAAACTAATATTTAAAATATGAATAAACTAATTTTCAAAGTAGGTGAAAATCCATTGAAAAGCAAACCTTTCATCTTTACAAGAAATATACATCCAAAATCTTAAATAGTGTTTGGATTTGATATAGAATTTATACTAACATTATTATATTCCAATCATAATGACTTGGTGATTTTTTAGTTATTTAATTGGACATAGATTGAGGGAAGATGCATTGTATGTAAAGGAAACATATTGAAACGATAGCATTGTGCAATCAAATATTTTGAATAATCATGATATAATTAAACAAAGAGTAATCGACTTATTCGTTTGTTTATGGTTTATTTGTTTATTATTATTTAATTTGACATAGATTCAGGGAAGATGCATTGTATGTCAAGGAAACATATGAAACGAGAGTATTGATTCCAATCAAATATTTTGAGTAATCATAATTCTTTAATAAATTTAAAATTAGTTGTAAAAGCCTGCAGGGGTATGTATGTAATATTATATAATAGTAATAAATTAAAATAAAATAGGAATTTGAATTTAATGATTAAAAAAAAATAATAATAATATAGAGTATTAATTAAGATAGTAATAAAATTAATATTTTTTTACTATTTAATTAATTTAAAAATAAAATAAATTTATATTAGTTATTATAATTTTTTAATTTAAATATTGTAAGACTATAAAATAAATATGTTTAAAAATTTACATTCTAAACTTAAAAATTTATACCAAACACTTTTTTAAATAAATATTTATAAATCACTTCTGAAATAATGTAACTTTGGAAAATAAGCCAAGCGATTATCATGTGTAATGAATTGGTTATATATTTTTATATTGAATTTCTTAACAATGGAGTTTAAATGTCAATGGTAGATCTTGGATATCGTAAGAATCAAGTGTAATGATCACTTGTTGTATGATAAAATCAGATATATAGATTTGCCAAGTGGTAGAATAAAGCAAGCTTGCATTTTACATTTTGTATTTTAGTGTTGGGTTTCATGTTTAAGTTTTGGTTTTCATTAAGGGTGTTTGCAGGTGTATTTATGCTTTCCAAGTTTGTTTTTTTATGAACAAATATTTTATTTAAGTTTTATAATTTTGGTTTTTAAGTTTTGATAATTAGTTTAAATTATATATATATAATGGAAATTAGAAAAAAAAAATTGATCCAAAAAAACTTTTAATTCAAATTTAATTAATTATTATTATAAATTTTAAATCTATTAAATTAATTTTTATTATTTTGTTTGCTTGTTTGCTTGTAATTTTTCATTTAGGGGAAGTGGTTTTTGGCCACAAAAACCATGACCTAGGGATATTTATTCCATCAAAATCACTCAGGGATCGCACTTATCTTGGACCATACAAGCTATAAACTTGGCTGGATTTTGGGGTGTCTCCTCCCAATTAGTTCACCCTTAAGGGGAATTGAACCTAGGGTCACTTGGCTGACAAGACCTACACCTTTACTAAATGAACTAGCAAGAATAAACATAATTTTCAAATCTTTTGTTTCACATTTATTATTCATATATATATATAATCATTTGTATAATTATTATGCATGGAAATTTAGCCATGAGGGGTATCTCAGTTGGTTGGATCTTCTCAGATTAGGATGTAATATGCTGGAGGTTGGGGGTTCGATTCTCTGGGTCTTTCGAATTTAGGAATTTATGTAATATTGATAGGGTGAGGCCCTGTCAGTATTGTTGTTGACGTCGCCTCTCAGTACTGTTGTTGTGCTGCAGTAAGACTCCATCTTGTCTCCTTTGTCGAGCACCTTGGCCTTGCGCCAAGGGACTATACTCCCTTTCCAACTGCGGAAACATGGTTATGGAAGTTACCCATTAGATATATCGGGTGAAACTCCACCTGCCTCGTGGGCGTTGCCGACTGAGCTTGCTCTGTCTGGCCGATGTCTTCTGGTGCCATGTTCGTATTGTGTTGTTGTTGAATCGCGGGTTGAGACAGGAAGTAGAAAGAGGCCAACATATACCATTAACAAACATAATACAACCCATTGATAATGATAATGGGTGCAAGAGTACCTAATACATTTTTACAAATGTCAATATATGTCTTGAGGTTGAACACTTGTACAATCCATCAATAAAGAGACATTGATGCATTCCCACTACCCAATAGAAAGGGAACTTTCCACTAATGGTTGCAAGCCCCAAGATACTACCAAGACTCTAGATCCCATTCCTAGATCATGATTTGTTGAGATTGATGGGAAGAGATCTATTGGAAGGGAGGAATTATGGCATCCTCCATCATCCAACATGAGGAAATATCAGGAATTGATTTGACATGGAAAAGAACTTGGACAAAGCTTTAAAGAATGGACCACAAAGTATGTCTCTTGCATGCACCAAATGTGAATAGTGTACAAAAGAGACCCTCCAAGAAACAACTCATAATGAAAGCTATTGACATAGGTGCGAACTTCCATAATGATGAAAATGGAAACCAAGGTAAAACATGACTTCCAAAATGTGGATAGAGGTATTGACATTGAACATTAAGGAAAGCAATCAATCAATGACTATTGATGGATATCCTATGTTGATCGCAAGATAACATACCAATGATGAAAACAGACCTAAGATGATACTACTCTAGGTCAATATCTCATAGAAAATGAGTTGTCATCAATGAGACATGACCCATTAGTGAGAATTCAATGGGGATCTTCCACTCTAGCATGAGTACAAACACTGGTTTTGATTAAACATGTTGAGAACAACTTGATACTAGGGAATGGCCAACATGTGAGGTCAAGAAAACTAACGAATGGTCAACATAGGCTAAGACTATCCTTGAAAAGTGAGCATGACACAATAGTGACTTGGGAAACACTTTGACACAAAGGGAACAATGATATAAATATGCAATACAAGAGATATTAATATATTCTCCATATGATTGGAAGAGTGAACAATTAGAGCTATGGGATCATGGTTCAATGCCTAAGGCCATATTAAGAACCAACTTGTTAAGAAGACTCAAAACTAGTTCTATGTTCAAGGATGACATTACATGCTTCGAATAGATAGTAAAAATTTAAGATATATGCCCCCCTCTTTTTTAATATTTGATATTTTTGTCTTTTTCATATTATAAAGAAGAAATGATTGTAATAGGGCATGTAATTATGTTCCAGGCACTTGGAACATACCTATGCAAAAAAGTGTAGGGAAAGAGGTGGACACTCATCGACATGTTTCTTTCAAGGATATAGTCCAAAACAAAAATGCAACAGATGAAAGTGACGACCAACATAATGGATGAAATGACAGTATGAAAGATACAATAAAGCATTGTGCAAGTAGCATTGTGAAAAGACAAATGCATAATGAACAAAAATGGGATCCTTATAGGGAATTTCCATAAATTAACGAGAACGAGAGGCACACAACTTCTTCTCAAAGTCATAGTAAAACTAAAAAGGCTCCCAAGCCTATGAAAAAAAATTGGCATGAGCACCAAAATGGAAAGAGGGTACTAACTGGTGCAAAATTCATATAAAGATGGCTAAAACACCAGTATCCAAATTGTTCAACCCTATGGAAATTTTGAGTGGCAAAAGGTTTAAATGAATCATAACAGAGGGGAGGACCAAACATATATGCAAGTTTCTAAATATACCTTCTCAGGTCAATCATTGTGCAACAAATGATCCCTAAGAAAGCATGAATCTGACTTACAATCATGTATCCAAGTAACACCAATACCATGATCATATCTATAAAATATAAAAATAAAGATCTAATTCAAGTCACTTTGGTAGGGGTATTTTCAACTTCAATGTCTTCAAAAATATTCATTACCAATATAGAGTCTACCAGTAGCGACTCAAGAGTGACAAGGCTTGAGGACCTATAATCGATAAGATCAAACTCATGATTAAGATCAAAGCTAGAAAAAATAATAGAGTCTATGGGAATAGAGTCACCATCGTAGGATGTGAAGAATCTACTCAAAGAAAAAAAATCATCAAGAACACGAACTTGGGTCTCAAGGGAGGGGTCCAAAGATTAAAAAATTACATTGTATGAGGATCCAAAAACAATGAGATCGTACTCAAAAGAAAAATCAAGATTGGATTTGATTGCAACTAGATTCAATCTACGGAGATGATATTTGGAAAGGAGTAAATATCTGAATGAATTCTAGACTCGATAATAAACTCTAGGAGAGATTCATCTGAGGGAATTATATCATCCAAGAAAGAACACATGTCAAAACATTCACTTGGATCAACAAGGTGGAGAGAAGTATCCAATGCCTCCATTGCATTAATCACCTTTTCAACTACTATAACAAAGTACCAAGAAGGTAATCATGAATGCAAAGGCTTGTTCTCAATAGTAGTTGGGCACAAGGGATATGAGGACACAAAATTCAGCCATGGTAGGGTAGTGTCTATAGAAACACTAGGAATAGACAAAGGTGATGCTTGGTCTAAAGTTGGGTAATGAGGAGTATCAACAAATGCAAGTTAATCAATAGTGACAATGATTCCATTGTGAGGAAAATACAACACACAAAAGAGTGTAGACATGATTACATTCATAGCACATACATAATCATGTTGGAGGAGCATATTGAAGTTAATTTTTCCCTCCATGACCATAAAATCAAATAAGAAAGTCTTCCCACCTAATGTAATAGGAAATTTATGAAACCCCAAAGGTTCACAAGGTTTTCTATCAAAATATAATGGTTGACTGGAAGCTAACACAAACTTAGGAGAACCAACACCTCTCAAGGCATATGCAGATAACATACAAAAAGAGGCTCCCTCATCTACTATAAATTGAAATCCATCTGGTGTTTAACTTGAAACCTTATTTTGAAGGGTGCAAAAGAAGGAAGGTGAGGCACAACTCGATTATTCCAATAAATAAATAAAATCCTAGATCTTGGTGGGATATCATTCAAAGTGAATAGAGTTCCCCCTTGTCCAAAACGTTTTGAACTAATAGTGAAGAAGACTTGAGTGATTGCCATGTCACTATACAAAGGAATATTGGGTTAGATTGAAGATAGCATCAATTCAAGCACTTGAATATCATCACTCTCTATGGGAAGAATAGGCTCAACAGAAGATTGCATTGGTTTGATCACTCTATCAACCAAAGTTTAAATGGGTTGTTGGGAAATTATAAACAACTCAAGAGCAGAAGATATTAAAGACATGGACCACCAACAATATCCAAACATGGGCCTTCCAAAGGTCATCCTATGATGATTAGGGTTCAAGTCCAACCAACAAAGGTTTATATGAGATATCTACGCTAATCCTCATGCAAGAATTGTTGGTGTAAGTACTCACCTTTGATAAATACCCTCCCAACAAGCTAAGATGGAGATTCTATTAAATTTCATGAGCCATAGATCTGCAAGCCAAAATGAGAGCTATCTAAAAAGAAGGATGCATTGTAATTGACAAATCAATGTAAACTGGATAATGGATTCATGACAGAAATTTCACATAAATCGGACAAGTATTGCACAGATTATCATTACATCAATCTTCATTAACTAATTAGTAATACAGTGGTCATACAATAAGGATAATTCGAATACTGTCGATAAGATTCGAAATTCACCAACTCAAACTGATTGGTTAGCTAACCCAATGTGGAAATAATCACAGGTAGATCTCTCTAGTTTAACTCAGGATAACTAATTCAGTTCACAATTAGTTAACTGATGAGGTAGGTGAACAAAAGGTGCCACACTCCCTTAAATCATGCAAACTGGTGCTAGGATGACTAGAAGTGAACTAACCAGTGGTTATCAAAGCATAATTTATCATGACTGACTACCTACCACATACAACTAAAGGTGGTTGCTAGTGGCACTCAGAGTGGGTTCCTATAATGTAGGGATCCTAAAATCATGCAATCAAGTGAAATAAGTGGCAGATGTCCCTTAGGTGTGCCCCCAATGCACTAGTGGGTGATGATGACCTCCTAATATAGGTAAAATGAAAAAATATACTATGTGGGTAAAGGGAGGATTAATTGTTCCTAACACCCCCCCCNTGGGGAAAAAATCATGGGACCCAAACCCCCCCTCAAAATAAGTAGGAAATCATGAAACAAGCTTCCATACATAAGATAAAAAAATTCCCTTTCAGCAAAAACTTGTGAAAAAATTGTTGCAATCTGCAAATCTGTGGAGCAGTAATGCAGAATGTTGGTTCTTGTTTGCACTAGTTTCCTGGAACTATGCATGTGAACTTTTCAATCTTCTTCCGATCTGATGAATTTTTCCTTCGTCTCTTCTTTCTCGAGGAAGAGTGGCATGATCCAATTTGTTCTTCAGTGATCCCAATTGTTGATCAATCCTTACCATCATGTAGCATCTCTCTGGAAATTTGTTGCACCAATCTGAAGGTAGTGAAACTGTGTGGGAGAGTGCAACATGTTCATTTTTATAGTAGGACCTTGTTCTTCTTATGTAATTTGGATTCCTAGCAACATTTTGAACTACTTCAATGATATTTTGGGTTGATTCAGGCCTCTAATTTGGAATAAGTGTTGGATCTAGATCTAGATTCTCTTGAGGTTCAATCTCAACAATAAGATCATGTTGATCTTGTTCCTCATCTTTTGAATCTAAAACATTAGACAATAAATAATCATCAAATGGGAATGAAAGAGTGTTTATACCTTCTTCTGCTTCGGATTGTGGTGGATTATGCAACTGATCTTCTTCAAATCGTACACTGTGCTCTATCAAGCGCCTTATGGTTGAAAGTCCATCAATTTGTATGCCTTAGCATCCTTAGCATATACCATTAGTATGCATTCGCTACTCTGGTCTTGGAAATATTTTCTCTTATTAATGGGGATTCTGGCCCAAGCTTTGGAGCCAAAAACTCTCAGGTGTGAAACATTGGGATTATGTACCAACGGTGCTTCAAAAGGAGTGTCCCCAATCATTGATTTGTGAGGCACCGATATACGAAGCACAATTAACAAGCTTACCGCATAAGTAAGGAGAGAGGTTCTTTGCTTCGATAAGGAAGGTTTCCATCTCCTTTGTGGGTCTATTTTTCCTCTCAGCCACACCATTCTGTTGTGGTGTGTATGGAATTGACTTTTCCAGTTGAATCCCTTCTGATACACATAATTGCTGAAAATCTATTTTTACATACCCACCTCCATTGTCATATCTGATGGACTTGATCTTCTTCCTGAGACTGTTCTCAATTAAGGATTTAAATACTTTGGAAGTGTCGAATACCTCAGACTTTTTCTTTAGAAATTATACCCAACAATATCTTGAACCGTCATCAATGAAGGTCAGAAAATATCTAGATCCATTCATTGATGCTGTAAGAATTGGTCCTGAGACATCATTATGTATTAGATCTAGTGTGGAGGCATATCTTGTTTCCTTCCCAACCTCATATCTTTTCTCTGGATGCTTCCCTACCAAGCAACCAGGACATACTCCTTCTAATGATTTGATGAAAGGAAATCCCTCAACCAGCTTTTCATTGTGCAGTTGTTGGAGATACTTGAAGTTCAAGTGGCCAAAATTTTCATGCCACAACTTGTTTGTGTTATTGGCATGAGTCAATAAGGCTTTAGGATATGAAGTAGGCAGGAGATGGGAAAACTCATATGCCTTGGAGGCATGATTAGCAAACCCTTTTGTTATGATATTTCCAGTAGAAGCTTCAAAGATTTCTATTGTGTCATAATTGAATGTATCTCTCTTGGGATAGCTTATATGTGTCAGCTGATATACAAATAACAAATTTGTTGCTAGATAGGGAACATAGAGCACATTTTGGAACCTCTCCCAATAGTTCGGATCTACAAATCATCCCCCATATGAATTCTAGATCCTCCTGAGAGATCCATAGAGGTGAAGGATTCTTTGGAATAAAACATGTGCTTGGATACTCCTTAATTAATCAGTTAAGACTCTGACTGAGTGAAGCATGCTTTCAAGGCATGGCACCTCTCATTTCTTTCTGTCTAGTTTCCAGCGTCAGACTTCTATGCACCTTGAGGAAGGGAAATGTTGTTATGTTCAAGGATATTTGGCAGTTGGTCAATGGTCTTCTTCATATACTGACTCTTTGGATGAAAGCCTCTCACATAGTAGGAGCATTTAGATATATCAATTTTATTGTTCTTGTTCTTCTTGGAACTTGAGGCTCCATCGAAAGGGTTATGCTTCTCCTTTGGCTTCGAATCATAATTTTTATTCTCCTTCCCTCTTTGCTTCCCTTTTGCTTGTACATTCTCAAAGTCTCCATCTAAGAGGGCCTTATTCTTAGAGGCATTGAACACTCCCATCTGAATCAATTTGTATTTCTCTTGGATTAATGACTTTGCAAATGAATCTAGAGAAGGAATTTTCCAATTTTGGATGGATAATATTCCAAAGTAGAAAGTAGATACAAATACTGATAATTCTAGGCCAAGCTTGCTCAAACTTGACAGCACAAGATGCTCATCCTTCCTCTCTATCCCACATTTCTTGCATTGCAAGACTAGGGCTTTGTATTTCGATAAGAACTGTTGAATTGTATCAAAGTTGTTGGGTTGGAGTGCAATGAGCTCATTCTCCAAAATATGGCCTCTTAGCTCATCTTGTTTTCCAAACAAAGATTCAATCTTGTCCCATACTTCCTTTGGAGTTATGAGTCCCTGAAGATGGAACAAGAGCTCCCTGGAGATGTGGATGCACATGAAGTCAAAGGATTCATCTAGCATATTCGAAAAATTGGACTTCTCAACATATTGTTGGGGCTTGACTTGATATCTTCCCATTTTCATCCTATACAAGCCTTTGTTCCACAAGGATATCTGCATATATTCCCTCCAATCAAATTAATTAAAGGGTTTAAGGATTCTGGGTGAGGGAGAATTTTAATTCTCCATTTCATTGTATGTTGATCAACAACTATTCAATATATACATAGGTACCTACAAAAATCATTGCAAAAAAACTTCAATTTGCAAAAATTTGTTAGTTCAAACCTCTCCACCTTGACATCAGAACTTTTTATGAGTCCATCCCTCCTGGAAATACTTCTATGGACAAAATCCATAGGGAGCAATGCTAAGATTCCATGAATTATGTGGAAAATCAACTACTATTGGTGCAAGCATGGAGGTTTTCGAGGTTTGTTGATGTCCTAAACATAGGCTCTAATACCATGTTAAATTTCATGAACCATAGATCTACAAGCCAAAATGAGAGATATATGAAAAGGAGGATGTAGTGGAATTGACAAATCAATGTAAACTGAACAACAGATTCATGAAAAAAATTTCACATAAATCAAACAAGTATTGCACAGGTTCATTACATAAATATTCATTAACTAATGAATAATACAATGGTCATACAATAAGGAGACTCCGAATACTATGGATAAGATTCGAATTCAACAACGCAAACTGACTGGTTATCTAACTTAGTTTGGAAATAATCAAGGCTGGATATCACTAGTTTAACTCTGGATAACTAATTCAGTTCACACTCAGTTAATCGGTGAGGTAGGTTGAAAAAGGTGCCACACTCCCTTAAGTCATGCAAATTGGCGCTAGGATGACTAGCAGTGAACTAGCCGATGGTTATTGGAGCATAACTAATCATGACTTACTACCTACCATAAACAACTAAAGGTGACTATTGGCGTCACTCAGAGTGGGTTCCTATAATGTAGGGATTGGTCCCTAGGTCTCCTAAACTCATGCAATCAGGTGCAGTAAGTGGATGATGTCCCTTATGTGTGTCCCCCATGCACTAGTGGATGATGATGACCTCCTTAACTAGGTAAAATGAACAAATAGACTATGTGGGTAAAGGGAGGATTAATTAATCCTAACAAATTCTACATCTATATTAGGTACCACAATATTTTCCCTTCCAGTCACTTGGGTGAAACCTAGGAAGAGAAACTATGGATACCACTTCATGCTAGGTAGTTGGGAGGAACGGTCTTCAGAACGGGATTCTACGAATGTGAAGGGAATGTAGGACTATGTCCTAGAACCAAAATTCTCAGTATAGTTGTGGTGTCACCTAGAGCACTTACCACTATTGAAGATTTCCCAGACTCGCATAGCCCCACTAACTCAATTAACACAGGATAATTTGGTCACTTGAACTAGCTTCACCTATTTCATGGTGCATGTGTTAGAGGTTCTTTCTTGACACTTACTTCACATTACTTATGGATTTCACACTCTTTAGTACTCCTAGTTTCACTGTATGTGGCCTTGGAGAAATTAACTCTCCAATCCTACAACCAGGGAACTAGACCTAGATTATTGTTGGTTTTTTAGCACAAAGTATCAAGTCTAGTTCATTTAGTTGTGTTTATTTTAGAGGTTGTTATTACTCAAAGAGATGTGAAAGTTTATGAAGAATGGTGTTCTCAAAATGCAATAAACATAAAATATATCTTATTCATTTATACTCAAACATCCAAAATGTTCAAATGCCAATGAGATTTCAGAATGAACGAAATCAAATTTCCTTTCACACAAAATAATATCAAGATCCAAAGGAAACAAGCTTGTGGTTTCCTACCGAATAAAACCTAAGAAATACTTGTTAAGATGGAAAATTCCATTCACAACTCCACCTACAATGCAAAATACATTAAATTTTTGTTCTAGTACAATGAAAAAAAAGTACTCAACACTTATCCTCTTACCAATCTTGCTTAAGACACTTTGAAAAGAATCGTAACAAAGGTTTTCTTAAGTCCAAGTGAATGAGAATCAATCCATTTACTATCTCTCTTCCCACCTTGTGTAACAAGAATCCCAACAAGATGAGATGGAAACTAAGGTAAAGGATTAGGGAGACAAAATCGATGAATTTGCATGTTATTTTGAGATGCATATCAGCATAATATTGGGGTTTTCTAGGGGACATGGTCCCAAATTGGCCACTTTGTTGGTTCAAATCAACAAGAAGAGGAAAAGGTCCAACAAACAACTATGCAACGACAGAAAGGTCGAGTGTTCAAGGATTCATTCAAGATTACCTGCCGATGGAGAAGGGACACAATGAACATTGTTTCCCTTAGTTTCATTTTGTTATATGTATTATACTTGCACTATTTTGCTTTGACAAATTATTTAGCAGTATAGCTGTAGGTATTTCGCAAAACAATGTATTCGACCTATATAAGTATGCTAAGAAAAAAATGGGCTTTAATTTCTCATATTGCAAAGCCATTTTGGGATCGATAAGTTGATGTATATTTAAAGCTATTAGAATTTGCTTTATAATAGCTCTATTTTGGTGTTGATGTATATTTGTAGCTATTAGAATTTGCTCTATAATAGCTCTATATTGCAAAGCCATTGGATAGCTCTATTTTGGTGTTGATTTTCACTTGATTTTGACTTTTGTTTAGACGTTTATGTTGTAGTTATTCTTTGTAAGTTTGTTTTTTAAATGAAAATAATAATTTTGTATTTAAAAATTTGGTTTAGATTTTTAATATTTATTTTTTTATTGTAAAGTGTTTAGAGTATACCTTTTAGAATTTAGTATAGGTAAATTTAAGAAATGTTTTTCCATATTTATGGATGGCACTCACAATAATTTCCAATAATAAACTAGCCAAATACCTAAAAACATTAACAACACTAAGTTGAATTAATCTCTTAAACATTTTACAATATATCTAACCTTGTAAATTCATTTTTTCACAAAAATGCATATTCACTTTTCTACTTAGAAACACACTTACTCAATAAAACAAAAGTGTCTTACATCATAGTTAGGGAGGTAAATATCATCATTTTGTTTATAGTTTTTAGGCGATTCGAACTTAAATGGAAAGGATAACACTTTCTTCTCTCGACAAAAATTTCTTCTCTCAACCACCTAAGTTAGACCCAATTGACAAGCAAACAATTCCTTATAAAACATTTTTATCACATAATGTTGTGCATTTAAATTTTATTTTTTCAAAATATCATTTTTCATGCAAACCCATTTAGAACTTCCCCTCCTTTCAAAAATCACACTCAAGTGTATATGTTGATTGAAATTGAAACAAAAAGTAAGTACTAATGTGAATCAAATTTCAAGATAAATAAATAAAAAAAGTAGGAGCACATGAAAAGAGATCGTTGGAGGAGAACTCGTGGAGCTAGGGCTTGCATCTAGGTCTTGCCCTAACATTTCATCAGACCTCCTTATTGGCTTCAAAGCCCCTGAAAGGTCGTTGGGATGTTGAAGGACCTGAAGCAAATCTATGGTAGAAAGAGTGGGAGGGGTAGTAGGCCCCTCCCAATCAAATCCTCATGTACCTTTTTTCAATAGAGTCCCATGTTCAGACTCTATGTCTCACAGAAAATACAATCTGAGGATATACCGATCCCCATGGAAGATTTAGCGAAAAATGAGAATGGTACTCTTGAACCTACTCAGACAGATAGAGGGAATATCTAGAAGAATACATGCATAGCCCGCACAGAGAATCAACCCTGTCTCAATCTCCCTGAAGAAAGAATCGATGCCAAAGTTCAAAACATGAAGTATTATGCACTCATAGGAAATTTCATGGGATTCTGACCCATTGAATAGGAACTTAGAGGCTAGATCATTTCAAAATGGAAACCCAAATCTCATTATGATCTACAACTAGGTTCGAAAGGATTTTTCACCATAAGTTTCCATCATCTAGAGGACACATCCAGAGTGGAAAACAGAGGCCCCTATTTCTTCAATGCAACAGACATGTACCTGAAAAACTGCGCTGAAAGATTCAATCTAGTGAAAGAAGTCTTCTCCTAGCCTCTGGTCTAGATAAGAATGTACTCACTCCCGCAAGAATACTGGGATGAAGACACCCTTCAGGAATCAGGTAAAACTCTGGGAACTTTCTCCCGAATAGCTGATCAAACCAGAATGAATAAGTATACTTCATATGCCAAGATATGCGTCTGCATGCACATTGACAAAGCACTTCCAGATGCCATGTGCCTAACCCATGGAGAATCTAATTGGATTCATCCCCTTGATTATGAACATGTCCCCTTCAGATTCCAGATGCAAAAAATTCCATGAACACGACCATCTATTCATGGACTATCCCCTAAAAAAATTCCTGCTGAGAACCACAAGAAAGAAACCACCGATGTAGAAGGCTTCCAGAAAATGGGAAAGAAAAGAAGAAATCACCACAAACCTACCCCAGAAAAAAACAAAGAGGAGGGTGCAGCCACGAATAACAGCTTTGCAGTCTTGGAGGAACAACCGAAAAACCCAAATCAAGACATGAGGCATGGAGACATCAACGGGAAGCCTAACCAGGAGAATCCTAAAAAAAAGAAAGTCGAAAAACAAGAGAATGATATCCTAGGAATATATCAGCCCCTGCTAAATCAACTTGGGGAGAAATCTGACATGCAGCAGATGGCACACCCCAATGCACCAGACCCCCAAGATGCAGTAAATGATTTAGGACCAGCTCTCCTCGTGGATGAAGAGATGAAAGAAACAGACCTAGGAGAACTGGATATGTTGGGTATGGATGATGAATGCACCAGAAAAGTTTATGACTCCATCCCAACACGAAAAATCCAACTACCACACGAGGCTCTAGCCAAAGACAAATCCCATAACAAACTGGGAGTTCACAATCCTCCCCATAAATACAAACAAAAATATCAACGGGACAAGAAGAAGAAGGGGCACAAATCATATCTACAAAGGTTGAATCGATTGGGCACCATGTTGGTTGAATCAAGGAAATATACCCAACTTACGGAGTTATTTTCCTCAGTTACCTAATGAATATCATATCCTAGAATGTTTGTGGTATCAACGGTCCCTCGAAGCAAAGAATGTTGAAAATGAAGATTAAAAAAGACAAGCACGTAGTGATCTTTATCCAGGAAACGAAATGCACTATTGAAGTAACCAATAGGTTAATTTCCAAGGTCTAGAAAGGATGCCTATGTGCCGCCATAGATGCTTGAGGAGCTTCAAGAGGTATTTCTTTCTGCCGAAACCCCCTCTTTATTACTCTCACTAACCTAGCCTCTTCACCTCACTCTATTTTGGCCTTCTTCCATCTAGTGGGAACCAACATCAAAGGCCACCTCCTGAATGTCTATGGGCCTCAATCAAGGTTCCTTAAGTTGCAAATGATTAACTACATCGATTGGCTCACAATCCAACATCCCAACTCTACTATCCTCATTGGAGATGATTTCAATATGATAACCACTCTAAAGGCAAAAAAGTGAGGTCTAAAAACTCTTTCCAATGAGGACCAAGCCTTCAAAACCACCATAGCCACTAGTTCCCTTGTGGCTCTACAAATATCCTTTGGATTCTTCACATGGAACAATATAAGGGGGGATCTAACAAAATAGCTAAACACCTTGACCGTTTTCTTGTCACTCATAGTATCCTTACCCTAGGAGGGATCCTGGAAGCTTTTTTTCTACCCACTTCAGGGTCATACCATTGGCCCATTTCCCTCTCATGGCATAGCCATGACACCCCCCTTCATAAACCATTCAGATTTGAAAAATTATGGCTCACACATCCCTCCTTCCCGAGCATAGTAAGAAAGTGGTGGTCAAGTATGAAAGTGGACGAAAAATAAAAAAATGGAAATCATGCATCAAAAGTTGAAGCAACTAAAGAGTCATCTTCATCAATGGAATCATACAACCTTTGGTAACATCTTCCAAGATAAAAATATGATTTAAGAAAATATATAGAATCTACAGCTCCACATCATGGAATTTGGATACAATGAAGACATCAAACAGAAAGAAAAAGACCTTATGATCCAACTAAACAAAAGATGTGAGTAGGATGAAATATTATGGAGGTAGAAGTCCAGAGTAGGATGGTTAAAGGAGGGTGAAAATAACACGGACTTCTTTCATCACTCCACTATTCAACACAGGATAAAGAACATAATCATCAAACTTCACTCAGAATATGGAGAGGTTTTGAAAGAACGTGAGGAAATGGAAGAAGAGATAACTAAGATAATTCAATGATCTTCTCACTGAACGCAATCCTTCTCTCTAGGAAGCTATCACCCAGGTAACTCAACACATTCCCTCTCTGATTAATGAAGAGCATAATTCCTCCCTTATGCAACCAATCAACATGAAGGAAGTTGAGGAAGTAGTCAACCATATGGCCAAAAGAAAGGCCCCTAGTCCGGATAGATTCACCATTAATTACTTCCATCACTGCTAGGATTTGTTTAAAATGGAGGTTTTGGACTTAGTGGAGGAATCTAAATAAAATAAATGGGTCATGTTGGCCCTAAATTCCACTCATCTTAATCTGATTCCAAAAGAAACTAGTGCCTCCCATCCTAGTAAGTTTCAACCCATATCTCTCTACAATTTCGTTTACGAGATCATTTCCAAAGTGATTATGAATCAGCTTAAACCCCTCTTCCCCCTGCTCAACTACCCTGAACAATCGGGCTGTGTAGAAGGAAGAAAAATTCTTGATGGCATTATTCTGGCTCATGAAATTATACACTCCCTCAAAACCACCAAATATCCTGGCATGCTCCTTAAATTGGATTTCTCCAGAGCTTTTGACAAAATGAGTTGGAAGTTCATAGAAAAGATTCTCCTTGATTTTTGGTTCTGTCAAGATTGGTTCAAATGGATAATCTATCTCATGTGCTTGGCCTTCTTCTCTGTCCTTGTCAATGGTTCACCCTCTTCCACCTTCTCCCCTTCCTACGGCCTCCACCAAAGGGACCCCCTATCTCCTTTTCTCTTAATGCTCATGGTGGAAGGTTTGGCGCGTATGCTCCAAGATGCGGTTCCCTCTCGGTCCTTTTGTGGTCTCTCCCTCCACGGGGCTCCTCCCCAAGCCTATCAGTAGTTTGTTGGTGAAAATATTATTTTGGGAACCCTTCAGTCCAATACGCTCAGGTTATCAATTCCATCCTTGACACCTTCGCTAAAGCCTCCAAAACCTCTCTCAACCTTGAAAAGTCGTATATTTTCTTCTTCAAGACAGGAGTTGTCACCCAATGAAGCATTGTTAGAATTTTCCGATTCTTGGTCTTGTCTCTCCCCTCCAAATACCCGGGAGCCCCTCTGTACGACTATGTTGTCAAACACTCTTCTTGGAAGGAAATTCTAGACAAATTGGAAAACCGTGTCACTTCTTGTACTTTTTGCTCTCTAAATATGGCTAGTAGGTCTGTCCTTTTAAATTTTGTTCTTCAATCCTTATCCCTATAAATTTTCTCTATCCTGGTTGCCCCCAAATGGGTCTTGAAGGCCATAAAAAACCTACAAAGATCCTTCCTTAGGGGGTACAATATTAACAGAAATATATGGGCTCTCATCAGCTAGAACATGGTTTGTCTCCCCAAGAAAGCAGGAGGAATAGGGATTAGAGATACGAAAATAAATAATCATGCCCTCTCTTCCAAAATCTAGTGGAATTGGATCTCCAAGAACGACTCCCCCTAGGTGAAGATCTGGAATAGAAAGTATAGACAAGAATTGGATCCAACTCAAATGATAAGATTTGACAAAGATATTTCGGGATCCTCAATCTAGAAATCAACCAATTGTCATAGAGCCCTCATCCAACATCACAACTTCTGGGAAATCAAGGATGGGAATAACGTCCTCTTCTGATGTGATTCCTGGCAGCAACTTCCTAGTATTAAAAGTCTATTTCTGAATCAAGAGGTTAGAATTTCATTACTTCCAATGAGAGCGCCAAGGTTAAGGAATTTTGGAATTCATAGGAATCTACCTCTTTCCGCAGGTGGAAGGTTCCCAATAGTTGGACGAATATCCCTAACGTGAAACATTTGGGCACCATTTGGCAGGAAATTCATAGCAGAAAAATAAAATTCAATAGTGGTCGAATGTCATCCATTGGGGACACCTTCAAATAGTTACTTTTACTGTCAAGGAATCCTGTTCCATTCTCTCTTTCGGGAAGGTAGTGCATCTGTTCCCTATCTGGAAAAGAATCTGGAATCCTCTCATTTGGCATAAAGTCTCCTACTTCCTTTAGCTTCTCTCCCATCAACGCATACTAACCTAGGATCATTTGTTGAGAAGATGGTTTCAAGGTCCATCCATCTACATGCTCCGCAACAACCATCAGGAAACCATTGATCACCTCCTAGATTTTGACCCTTTACCAATTCCCTATGGGACTCAGTTGCCAAAAAATTCAGAAGAACCAACAAGATCAGCGGCAACATTACTAAGACCCTACAGCAATGGATTGGGAATCTGTTTCAAAGCAAGATCCTCAACAGCCTTTGGGAATTAACCCTAGGGTTTGTTGTGTGGAATACTTTAAAGGAGCGCAACAACGAGATCTTCAAGGACAACAAGATATCTATAACAGAAATATGGGAAATTATCAAGAGAAATATTCAAGAAACCATTCTCACCAAAAGTTGGAGGAACACCGAATTTCCAACATCATAGAATGAGAAACTCATACTAGGAAACTGGAACCTCAATCCCCAACCCACTCCATTGGTCTGCTTCATTACCAAAATGAAATTTAATTGTCTGGATCGCTGGGATCCACCTCTGGAATGAGTACTTAAGCTCAACTTCGATGGTGCGTCCAAAGGAAATCCTAGTGAATCTAGGTTTTGAGGGGGCATTAGAGATCACAAAGGTGAGATCCTCAAGGTATTTCTTGGATGCGTTGGCCATGAAATCAACAATGTTGTCGAGCTCGTAGGTATAGTGGAAGGAATTTCCATGGCTAGGAGAATTTCCATGGAAGGGGACTCGTAGGTCATCTTATCAATGGCCTTGAAAATTCATAATGGTTCTAAGATATCCAAGTTGTATACCAGCTAGAGACTTGAGCATGTGCTTGTTCATCTGGCTGACTACCTCATACACACCAATGCTATCACCTTCCATCATGTCAGAAGAAAATCCAACTCTCTAGCAGATTGCCTAGCCAATGTCTGGGTCACCTATGACCAACCTCTCATGAAAGGGGTGCTGAACGACTCCATTGATGGCAACCTTGCCCTCAAATGTAGGCAAATTTCTAATCAATATCTCTCCAACCCGGATGCAGGTGCCAGCGTGCCCCACCGACAGTGCATTATGCCTCAGTCTGAATGCCGAATGTGTAGCACCACACTTGCTGAGGTCATTAAAATTCCCTCATGGTCCCTCATCTCCTCTTCGCGGGTGGGTGAAGATGTCTCATCCTAGGCTGTCTAATCTCGAGCCTGTTCCATCGAATTTTAATCTGGATTTAATGGCAGTTAGCATGAAGTGTGTGAGGTATAAGCAGGCACATAGAAATGGGTTAAGCAGCAAGCCATGGACGAAGGCCACATTATCGATTGTCACATTGCAGTTTGTGTTTATTTCCTATGGTCTAGTGTTTACAACTTTTCCTCTGCTCTTTACGGTCAGCTTTCTCTACATCTTCTCCTACCAATGTTGGTTTTGTAGCTCCACTAGCGACACCCTGAAGCTCTGGTCTCCAAGATGTCTAGGCAATGCAGAACCCATAGAATGGGTAGCAGCGGCTGAGGAAAAACACAATGTGGTATGAGTGTCATGTCGGAGGAAGGTTACAAATATGGCATCTCGATGCCTATCCATGTTTGAATTGATGATTGGGAGGGTTGTCTAGTGAACGAGAGGCTTGCTACATGGAGAGGCAGAGGAGAGATTAACCATTATTGGCTGATTAAGAACATGATGGGGGTTCTCATGGAGGACATGTTGGGAAGCTGGAGCTCGGCTCGCAACACAGTCTTCTTGGTCAAGGCCAAAATGACCGATATGAAAAATAGCTCAGCAGCTTGGATGCCACCTTTGATTGGAAATGCTTGGTGAGCGGCCAGAGATGCGTCGACACCATGGAGGTTGGGTGTGGCAATGCAACAAGAGGCAAGTATGTACAAGTCTGTGTACATAGGTTCAGCACCAGTTCAAGCAGTTTCCACCAGCATGCCCTTTCCTATACCATCCACCATTGAACCTCAGTTGAAACATGTGCAGGGTATTAAAACCCCGAGAAGAAAGACGTATCCTTCGCTAGTGAACATTCATGTCATCAACACTGTTAGAAACTCTAAGGAAGGTGGATGGGGATACTCCATCTTGGAAGAGCCCCCCCCCCCCCCCCCCCCCCCCCCCCCCCCCCNTTGTTATATATTTTGTTAAGTGGAAGAACCAGTAGGTTAAGAGCTAGTAGTTTTTTGTTTCCATGGATCCCAAGGACATTGGACTTTCTCTATTACAACCACTCCAGAAGACTATGTATTTCTTATTAGCTCGGGTGCTGGTTTCACTACCTCAGACTTTTCTCAAACTTGTAACTTTTGAATTTTCAATTTAATAAAAGATGCAGATTAAATAACAACTATATCATGTGAATCAAAATTTCACCTAATTATAATTATAAATTTTAATTACTTAAATTAAATAACAAGTATAACATAGAGAAAGGATATTTAAAATAAAAAATAATATTATTAACAATTGTGTTGTTATGGTTATTATATCATCGTACAGCATGAGTGGGCCTAATGGTTAAGAGCATGTGTTTCCTCTTAGGAGGTCACAGGTTCAAATCCAGAGGGGGGTAGTGTATGTACACCTCGGTAGACTTTAGCAGTTAAATCGCTGCACAGAGGGGGGTCCCTTGTCCCACAAACAAGGGGGTCTCATACACCAATTTGGTTTCTTGCTTGGCAGTGACCTTAAAAATAGATTATTATTATTATTATTATTATTATTATAAAATATTGGAAGCAAGTTATTCCTTAAGTTTAAGCATAACAATGAACAATTAAGTCAATTTATATGCCATTTTTTTAATTGTTTAATAATAAGTGACTCCTCTCCCATTTTGTTTGTGGGAAGTGAGATCTAAAAAGGTTAAACATGGAACTCTTCCAACCATATATTTGTAAATTTTGATTTAGTGGATAAGTACAAGGCCTTAAAAATAAGACGATCCAAAAATAAGTTAGCATATCATAAAGCAAATTGGGATTACTATTTTGAATTTTTGATAAAAATGGGAGTTTTCCCCTAATGTTGTTATGGTTCACTCCTCCATGAATTCAATCATCCCTATGAAATTACCCAAGTGCAATCCATGAAAGTATGGTACTCAATGTGGGTTGGAGGACATGCAATTCATGTCAGATATATGCGGAACAAGGGAGTATTAACACTCTCTTGTTTAATACTTACCCTAATTGACATGTTAATACTTACCCTAATTGACATGTTTGAGATTTGATTTGAGGGGAGTTTATACTTACAAAGGATTTAGTCTTTGAAGAATTTGTAGGGGGATAATCCAGTACAAGGAAGGGATGCACTATTTCAATTTCTTTGTGTTGGTTTCGCTTGCACCTTAAATGTAATTCTTGCCTATGACACATCCTTGGACTTTCTAGGTGGAAAACAACATGTGCATAGAAGAGGTATTTCATAGTCATTTTGTTTTCATTTTCCTATGTACTTTCTACTCCAAGATTTAGAATCCTAGGGAAGGACAACTCTATTTGGTTTCTCTATGGTTATCAATATTTGTGGTTGGGTTTTTTTCTTGTTTATGAAGGCATCTAAGCCTGTCCTATCATGCTCTAGTTCTATGTGGATTATTCTATGGACATCAATGTTATGGGGTTCCTTCTCTCAGCTTGTTTTCTACATAGTGGTTAGGGATCCTGTGGGGTGTGATTTATCTCTTGTTATTTTAATTTCTCCTAAGTCAACTCTGTTTAATTTTTTGGAAAATCCCCGAGATATGTGTTGGGTAAGGCCTGGGGGAAAAACTCAAAATTATTTTTTAGTATGGCTTCAAGAGGGTCCATAGAAAATGGGAATGTAGAATTAACAAAATACTATGAAAAATGGTGAACCAATTTGAAGGAATGCAAGAAGCAATCGAGTACCTTAACATCCACATTGAGAAGAAAGAGGTTAAATATGAAGCAATAGAAACAAAATTGAATGAACAATGCATGAAATAGACAAACTCACTAGTGATTCAAAGATGTACTTCAATATTATTCTTGGGATAACTCAAAGTTCCCAATCGATTACTAGCCATCGTAATGTCTCCATAGGTTCAGTTAAGGAAAGAAAAGTGTAAGAGTAAACAATTCAAGAAATTGTTGTAGCATTCATAGACTAGTTGTAGGTTCATGGCGAGCATGGTATGGATTGGGGTGATATCTTAATGGAATAGTCCCACACCGAACATGCTTTTTCAAAATAGTTGCTACTTTGTATGGTTGTCTTTTGTATTTTTATTCTCGAACAGGATGTTAGGCTATATAACTTTAGATTTTGAAGACATTATGAAGTATTAGGACACTTTTGGTTTTTATGAAGTAGAGATGTATTGGTTCAACTCAAAAAAGAATTTTTTAATATTTTGCACCTATGTAATTTTTGGATGTTTGGTTAATTTGCGACTCCATTTAATATATTTTTTTGTAAATTGGTTAATAATTATGTTAGTAATAAAAAAAGGATTTACAAATAGACATTGTATCAATTTTGTGGATGGACCAAAAGAAACTTGTACCACATGTTAAACAAAAATTTTGCACTTTCATTTATATATATTGAATTAAGGCTATAAAAAGTGATAAGATTGAGCTTATAGATAGTTTCTATGTTCGCATACCAACTATAATTAAAAAAAAAAAAAAACTTAAAGTATTTAGTATTTGTCTGTGCCATAATCTTTAGGAGAATGGTTGTCTAGATTCTTCTTTGCATTGGTGCTTGCAGGTTCCTCAAGGTAAAAATTTATCCATGTAGTTTCCCTGTAGATGGAATCTAACTTGATCCCTATCCTTATGTTATGTGATTGGATTTTATTACTTTTCTCGATAAATTCCTCCATTAGTAAGACTAATTCATTTCTTTATCTTTTGTGTCCATTAGAACCTTGCTTAACAAGGTTTTGATCTTCAAATATAAGATAATAGTCCTTAAGCGTTTCATCTCCTATGCTCTAGTAGTCCCAACATTTGGGACAAGGCCCCCATATTTTCTTGTATCTCAATGTCCTTAGTGTAGTCACATCTAATTTTGAGCCATTTCTCATTCTCTACTAGCTCTCTTTGAATACGGGCAAGGGTCAAGCAAAAGTAAGAGGTTTTTTGTTCAACAATTTCCTTTTGGACCCACTAGTTGTTATCTATTCCTTTGCCTTTACGAGGGTCTTGGGTTTGATATCCTCTAGCCATGTTCACTGCAAGGGAAGCAAGTTGAAAGGGGTTTTTAGAAGCAGAGTCGTAGGATACAGGTTTCAGGTTAAAACTCAATGGGAAGGGAGACACAGGATTTTCTTGATGATAGGACTGATTAATTACCCAGTGTGTAACTCTAAAAAGGAAGAGAGTTTATGATGTATATAACTCTAAGAAAAGGCACAACCTAAGAGCTAGCTCATCCTTAACAAATACGCTAACCACTATTAATTGAAACTGAATAAGAAATATAACAGATTTTAGTAATCTGAGACCAACTTAATTAATGTATGTGTGTGTCCTGGTTTACTAAGTCATGATTTTATTGATGCTCTCACTCTCTAGTGTCATCCCCTTTATTGTTGATTTGATATTCTTATCATTCCCATGATGGCGATTGTTAATCTTCCCATATCTATGAGATTTAAACATAATTATCTCTGCAAACCCATGTTGGCCTAGACTAAACTCTTGCGTGAACCAAATTAAAGTTGAATTGATATTCCAGTCTGTCCATTGATGGCGATTGTTAATCACCCCATAGTTACGATCTTATGGCATAATTATCTCTACAAACATACGTTGGTACATAATGAATCCATGCATGAACCTCAATAACGTTGAATTGGTATTCTCATCTGCCTCATGATGTCAATTGTTAGTCTCATTAAATCATCGATAATATGGCATAATTGCCTCTACGAACCTCCTGCAGACCTGACTATACTCATGAACGAAACTCAATTTCTTGTCTTGATGATAGATCGTACATCTAGATGGTGTCATCATTGAAGCGTTAAGTGGGAGGGAGCATTCCCAAAGGGTTGAAATCTAGCTTGCTAAATGTCCCCTCGATAAGGTTAGTCCCTATCTTCTCATGCACATGCTTGGTGGACACCCAATCCGAGCTACAACTCCTTTTAATATAAATCAATATTCACTTTTGTAAAAAAAAAATCAATCACACTTGAATGTATGTATTAACTAAATTAAAATATAAAGTACATATTAATATAAAACTAAATATCATGTTATCCTAAAATTATATAATTATAATAATAGTTTGTAACTACATAAATGAGAGGACTCATAAAACATGAAGCATGGCGTCGATATTATGAAGAATAAAATAAAACTAATTATATTACTTAAACTTCTATTTTAAAATTAATTTTGTTTTATTTTAATATTATATAAATCTATAATAATTAATTTAAAGAGTTAATTCAATTGATTATTGTTAATATTATCAGTTGTTTAAATTAAAGAGAAGTTGTGATAAAATAAAAATTTAAAGGTTAAAAGAAAATTAAAATATGTAATAGTTTCACTATTAGATGTTTTGGACTTTTTTTTTGCTTTTTTTTTTGGCTTGTTTTTTATATAATACATAGAAATTTCAGATTAATTCTTGAAAAGACAAATGATAGTTATTAAACTTGTATAATAACCAAAGTTTAGGTCCGATAGACCAAAGTTTGGTCTGAGTGCACGTTAACCATCATCATCATCATCAATCTGGGTGACCCAAGGGTTTCTGACAATGTTGAATTCATTTATGCATTAAAAAACATAATTTGAACACTTCAAAATTCATATTTTATAAAGAAAGAAAGAAAAATCACTAGATTCAAGTCTAAAACATCTAACAAATAGACTAATGGCGCAATTGAGCTATGTGGATCCGAACAAAATTGTAATGTCCCGGTTTTGACCCCATTTGCATTAAAAGATACATGATGTATATATTGTAATTAATCGTGGTGTGGAGCTAAAGGCAAAATCCCCACCATCGATTTGGCTGTGTATGTTTCGGTAATAGGGAACGTTGTCGATGGTATATCATGCTATCCGGCACATTATAGTTTTTGGTATCATGTAAATATGCACATCAATTAAAATAAACCTATAGCCAGCTACGACGGTGCAACGTTGAATGAAAAGGGCATGATTCCTAAGGTTAAGGGGGGGTTGTCCAACCCGTGGGGGTCATTGGGAGTTGCCATGTGTCGGCCACCCATTTAAACTTCTGTTGTGTGTTAGTTGGGAGCAGTTATTGCTGAGTAGTGGTGGGTGTGACAGGACAGTCAGTCCTTGCCCACGTGCCCACTCCACCAGCGGACTATTCCTCTTCACGTCGTCGGCATTCCATTCTCTCCACTCTTCCACTCGTGGTTTTGTCTTGACCATCTCACGGAGGCGGGGGTCTGCTCTGTTCACCTTCTCACGTGCAGGAAGTTTGGATGGTCTTCCTCACGCAGAGGGGAGATAAAAGGGATCCACGATTCTGTGTGTAGGGGTTCGTTCTCCCTTCTCTCACCGATTACTAGTCTGTGGATCTGTTCATCCTCCCGTTCACGCAGGGGATCGTTTTCCCTCTTCCCATTATCGGACTGTGTAAGCCATTCACGTCCAGGGGCTGTGTGTATGTGTGTTACTCTTACGGATTTGTGGTCTGCGTACCTGGTTTTCCCTTGTCCAGGATTGAGAATCGGATCTCTCCCCTGTTTTCGGGCTGTGTAATGTTTCTGTGGCTTAGCCGTGAGATCGGTTGCTACTCTTCCCCTGAAACTATGGCTTGTTGTGGTTCTTCCCCCACATTGTTTGTTGTTCTGAATGCAATCATATTTTGGGTGCTGTTGAGTTTTTTTGGCCACACTAGGGCCAAGAACAACTCTGAATCGTCCTATCTGACCTAAGCTGTGTTCCCCCTTTAGTTTGGGTTGTCACCCTGTTGTCTTTACCTCCTTCACAGAGTTGTGAACTATTGGTTTTACTGCAGTATGTAGGGGTTGGTCTTCAGACGCATAGAGTGGGATTAGAGGCTAGGTATGCTTGAGAAACCTGGTGTTTGGGAGCCACTCAGATAGAGTTAGACTACCGGCTTTCTTCTCCACAACCCTTAAAGAGTATTAGAAGGGGAAGTCAGGGCCTGAGGGACTGTGAAGCAGAGAAAGGACTGATTCCTGGTGTTGGGTGTGTGGGTGCCTTAGAAGTCAGGTTAACTCTGGAGTAGGCGTCCTTAGCTCTCCCTTGAGGCCACCAGCTTAGCATTTAGCCTTTCCTAGCTCCTTGATGGCCTGATAAACCCTACTGTGTGGGCTTGGCTGATTTGTGTGCCTTGGCTATGTGTAAGCCTGCTTTGACCCTTATTCCTTGGGAAATCATGCTCAGCTCGGGGGTGGCACTGTTGTTGAGAGATTGATGAGCACGCTGGTCTATGGTTGGGTGGAACGTTGCAGCGACGTAGCTAGTTGAAGGATGAGATATTTATAAGATAAGCATTCTTGTCCATTTTGCTTCTACAATTACATTTACTGTCTAATGTCTAATGAACCATAATGATGAACATGTTGATGCTGGAATGTATATGTTTGCTTCCACTGTATGTTGAGTAACTATGCATCGTTGTATGTTTTACGCATCTTAGTATGTTTTATGTTCTAAGCATTTTATATCAGCATTTATTCATGTTTGTGTTCATGGGGCTAGTTGCCCGGATGGTTACTTGCATGGTAGCATCCTCTTCGCCGGTAGGAGGGTCGGGGACGTTACAGTGTGGTATCAGAGCTCATGTTGCAGCATGGGCCTCAATGGGCCGTGAAGATAAAGTGACAGTGGAAGGTTTCCCTCTCCCTAGCAGAACAAATGAGAAAATGACAGGCAAAAAATTTCAAGAAAATTTTCGAAGTGTCAAGACCATCGGATCGTTAGAAGACTTAGTTGGAAGACCCTCTGATACAGACCCCGGTGGCGGCGATAGACAGAGGAAGTCTGAGCTGATGAAGCAGATGGTAAAGCATGAAGGCGCTGCAACGGTGGTGGAAGAAAGATGATGAAGGCACCGATACGTCGGCAGGAAAAGGAAGACGGAGCTGATACATCGACTAGGTTGGCAGGTTTGAGCCGCAACGGCGGTGGCAGACAGTACATGATTGAGTCGACGTGGGTGAAAATTAAAAAAATTTCTAAGTGTTGAGATCATCGAAAGGCTTCAGCTGAAGACTGCCGAAACGTCAACACATTTAGATGGAAGGACTTCCGATGCTACCGGTGGAGAAAAGGTGAAGACGGAGCCGAAGTGTCGGCAGGGATCTCCTGAAGATCGCCGAAACGTCGAAGAAATTTAGTTGATTGAGCAGCCGATGCAGTGGCGGATGAAGGGAGAAGTTTTTCCGAAGAGGTGGAAGTGTCGAAAAAATTTAGACGAACGAGCAGCCGATGCGGCGGGGGAAGGAAGAAGAAAAATTTCCAAAATTTTTTCTAAGTACAGAAAACGTCGAAAAAACTTTAGAGGATCGGTCAGCCGACGTGTCGAAGGCCAAAGGAAGAGCGGGCCGAATGTCAAAAAAACTTTAGAGGATCGGACCGTCGAAACGTCAGAAAACATTAGAGGATCGGTCTGCCAATACGACGAAAGCCAGAGGAGGATCGGCCTGAAACGTCGAAAAAATTTAGTTGATTGGACCGCCGATGAGCATCAGACCGCCGAAATGTCGGAAGCTTAGTCAACTAGCGACTCGATACATCAGAAGCTTAGTCAACTAAGGACCCGATACATCGAAAGATTAGTTGGGAAGAGACCCGATTTAACAAAGGAAAATTTTGAGTTTTCAAGTGGGATTTCTTAGCGGATTTCAGTAGTTTTCAGTGGGTTTTTTAGCAGTTTTTTCTATGGATTTACAGGGCTGAAAAGGAGAAAAATGGCAGCGATATTATGCACCAGATTGCGAGAAAATCAAATATTTACAAACAAACAAACAAACAAAAACGAGGGTTCTGCCCTCAACCCACCCTACAATGGCGTAGGGAAGCCACAAGGGGGAAATCCCCCTTGACCCTCATCGTCCCCTAAGACAGTCATTCTTGTGAAAAGAAAATTCTATGTTTTGGGCAAATTAGTCAAACCCAGAATTCATGAAAGATGAATGGTGCATCGGAAATGAGATCCCCAAGTTACCGAGTGTTCCTCGTTGTATGCACTGACTTCGCCCGATAGAAAAGTTTTCCTGAATCTTCCTAGACTTGCTCCTACAGGTGGCTGAAGTTGGCACCGAGACCAAAATATAGTTGTGTGTAAAAATGCAGAGATTTGGTGAAAATCGTCATTTTAGAAGTAGTGTGATTTTCACACCCAAAGTCAGAATGGAGCATGGGGATAGGCGTTGGAAAGTGTATCTAGCAGAGAACAGTGGAGAAGCACCAGAGTTTGAATGAGGAGCAGAAAAGTACTAGTGGTTGTTTTGACAAACAATGTTGCTGTCAATATGGACAAATCTGAGAATTGCATGCCTAGGAGTAGCAAAGGCCATGAAGATGAACCAGCTATTATGTGGAAGAGGAATTCCATGCAAAGATGAGGGATTTGAAAGGGAAAATTCCTTAACCCCTGTCTTGCTAACTATATTTATGTTTTATAAATTGTGTACATAAAATGTATGAGGATATTCTTTGCGTGCATAGGATATTACATATTGGTAAGAGTAGTGGGAGTTATACATTTACAATGAACCACTAATAGTAAATATTGTATTGGTGTTCTTATTGGTGGAAAAACCAATGACAACATGAGCATGGTTGAATATGTTGCTGATGTTGATGAAGGTGACCAGCAACCCTATGGAGAAAGGGATAAGGCAACAAATCCATGATCAAGAAGATGGAGAGCGAATTCCACAATCCTCTGCAAGATACCGACTAAACTGGTAATGTCGAGGGTGTAAGTAGGATCCATGCAGGTAATGGTTTAATTATGACAATTGTATGGAGTAGTAAAGGCAAGAGGTCTCACACCAGGTGGTTATTTAAAAATTTATACTACATTCATATAGAAATATATCCTGCCCTGCGAATGTTGATATGAACTTAATAACCAGAACAAGTGAGGACTGGTGGTTGTGATTATAGCAATGCATCCTATATGAGGTAGTCATGGTTAGGCCACAGTATGTTTGAATGCATAGTATTCCTGAATAAATGCAAGGTAGCATTGAGTGGATATGCATTAAGAGATTTTATAAATCTTGTAGTTATGCATTGAATGAATGCATATGAAAAGTTTGAGTAAATGTTGTAAATATGCATACATAAATATCGGTGCAAATGTTCTGATGCATTGCGTGAATGCATTGAGATAGTGCATGTGTTATTATGACTAAACAATGGCTGAAATGATGAATTGATGATAATTCTAGAATCCTTTCAAGAGCTGTTATGAATGCAGAATAGTAAGTGCATGAAGAGGGTAGTCATGATCGATTGGCTGCTAGAATGCTCTATGGAAAGGCAAGGTGGTACAAATGATACACCTGTGAAGTAAGGAGTATCTAAACATTTCATTTAATTTGCATAAATGATGTGACTATACCTTACAATTTTAGTATGATAATGATTCACGTAAAGTAAAGGAGTTTTGGTAATATTGATGTGATTAACATATGGAAGTGTTTGAATTCTATAATTCTGAAAATGCTTTAGTGATTGTTACAGCAATGAAATGTTATATCCATGGAGACTTACAAATTGTTTGGCTGATTGAAGTTCAGATTTCAGGTAGATTGTTTGGGGCATGGCAATGTGGGTAAGACCATGACAAAGGCTGAAATCTACCATGTGAAAGAGCCAAACCTCATGAGAAGAGTCTCATGGCTGTGAAAATAGTTTGTATGCAGAATGGGTTGTCAATTTGAACTTGTAAATTTTAGATTTGAGAAATTGCTGACAACTACTAATCACTATTGGCTTGCATAGAATTGTGTCAGGAGGACGTGTTGTAAGTGGATGTTCATGTTATGCTAGTAAGATGTTACGGAGAGAAATTCCTATGGCTTGGGGTACCACAACAGACAGCTAGACTCCAGAAATCAATCTTTCCCAATATGCAATAGAAATAAAAACATCTAACACTAAAGGATCGAACCTCGGACCTTATTCCGGACGGTTGAAGTAGATCCCCTTTGCGCTTTCCAATCTTCAGCTTGAATTGTTATAGCCCGTCCTCAACCACAAGTAAACAATACAAGCATACTATATTTCATGGTGTTAGATCTATTCTAGCATATATAATCAATAATGTATAAGCATTTGGCATATTCCAATGGAAACAATATTCATTCAAATACACATTACCAGACAAGAAAAGATATTTCTATTAATATGAATTAGAGATTACAAGTGACAACCTCTGATGGCACATCTGCGAACCGAAGAAACTGAATCCCCCACTTGGGCCTCCACCACCTCAATCCTCCATCACTCCGATAGCAAGCTCACTAACAAAGGCAAGCTTGGGAAGAACACAATAGTGCTCCAAAGGGACAAAGGGATGCAGACTCAAGTATAGTTCTGGCAACAATGGACTATAGTTTCGGTACTCTCAATTCTCTCTTATCTCCCCCCTCTTTAATGTACCAATGGGTTCCTTATATAGCTTCACAAGGGACAATGAAGGGTCGAATCCGAGCGATCTCAAGGTATATGGAAGGCCAGGAGTCATATGAGTCGGATCCAAGTCAAGGAACGCTCCAAAAGGATTTGGATTATTCACACATCCCGATGTACGTGACTATAGGGGTCAAACCCACGTATGTACACGGTTATTGAGGAAAAAGCCGCGTATATCATAGTTTATATAGTTTTGGGGATGATCAATTATACATCAAAGGATAAAATGTGGTCCATTGGGTCTAAAGAGACTGCAGCGGGACAGGGGAAGGCCATACAATGTGTGATTCACCTAGTGGGGTGAAATCCGCTATAACAGATGCCCCCTAATGTATGAGATCAGAGGGGTT
>LPNX010688788.1:312122-409534 GCA_001517045.1 Pseudotsuga menziesii
ACACCTATAGTTGATTATGAGAAAATAAAACAAACCTTCAACTCTGATTCAGATGCAAAGACAACAAATTTTTTTGCAAGGCAATCACCATTTTCGCATAGGAAGTGTTCTTGACTAAAGTGTGCCTGCAATAAAATCATGCCTCAAAAATTGAAAACATAAAACATAGCATCTACACATATTTAATACTTGTTCTCGGGCCACTTACTGATAGCACCTTACCTCTAAATCATTGTAATTCCGATAATACTCAAAGTGCTCAGGGTGCCTTCTGCTATCACAAATGGTGCTCCATGTGTTAGAGACTATTAAGTACTGGAATTTCTGACCTAGTCATGACACCAATCACATTGTACATAGACAGTCTCACCTTTGGCATATGTGGCAAGTATAATGATCTCTTGACATATGCAAGTAAACTTCGTTTTCTCCATAAAATCGTTTCTTGCCAAAGTCACAAATTGGATGGCCCATGAAACCTCCCCTTTCTATCTCATTTCCATCCACTTCAGAGTCGCCTCTCGATAAATGTCGTTCTAGCTGTGTCTGTGTATAAAGCTTCTGTTCACAAATAAAAACCTGATTCCAATGTTGGAATAAGAAGCAGACCAAGTTGGCTGTTAGTAACAAGTACACCAGGCATATAGCTTCTGTGCATGAATAGAGACCTGACTCACACTAAGTTGTTCAGATCAGATCTGATCTTGCACAACAGGCAAAAACTGGATGAGAAAGAAATATTTATTTGGATGCTGAAATATCCTCTCAAATATTAAACTGAAAATAATTTAGAGATTTGCAGACTACCTCTTCTATAAGAATCAACCAACCAAAAAAAACTGGATGATAAAGAATTATTAATTTGGATGCTGAAACATCCACTCAAATATTAAACTGAAGAGAATTTAGAGGCTTGCACACTAGCTCTTCTATAAGAATCAACCAACAAAAACAAAACTGGAATTACTATTTCAAATGCTGAAATCCTGAAGCAGGAGCATAGGCTCAAACAATGAAGTCACTTGTGATTTCATAAAGTCAAGTGGAACATTCTAGAAGAGACTTAGAGTCTCACTTGTAATCTTTGTTTTTGTTAAAATAGATGATTAAATAAATGAGAAAAAGGACTTGATCCTTCTCAATGTAATAGATAAAGTTTGTTTGAACAGTTAGGAATTTCCAGAATCTAAGGAGTCAGGCAAGAATTTGTTGAGAAATGTTAGCAGTATGTAGCAGCTGAGTCATAGATGTAGAACAGAGTTCAAATTGGATTTGTAACCTTGAATTGTGGATCTGAAACCAATTCCATTTTGTATTTAAACTCCATAGATACATTGGTAAGGCAACTTGGGGGAATAGCTCGCATAGATTTTGATAGCTCGCACAACTTGGAGACTGGTATAAGCTTGAACAGTTTGAAGAGATCAAAAAGGGAGGCTCGGAACAGGTGGTTCCTTGAGCAAACAGAGACCAAATGTGTGGCTAACGTTGTCTGTACGAAGTTGATCTGTTGTAGGTCAAGCTTGAGAGGTTAATTGAAGGAATAATAGTGAATTCATATATTTATGTTTATATTATGTGAAATGTGAATGGGATTGATGAATTCTGTGTATAGATCTATGGTAATCAGTCTATTGTTATTTCGGTTTCAATCACCAGAGATAGATTAACATATATCGTGCCTGAGTATATACTATATACAGTCAGGGAGTGATAGATTTCATTCACGTAGTTTCAATCAAAGTTGAATCAATTGAATTGCATAAAATGGATAGTAGAATCTAGTACTGGAAGGCGCAGGTAGCAAGTTTGTGAGTGAGGGTAAATATGCATATCCAGGACATAGATAGAGAGGGAATTGATATATTGAGCAGAAAATATAGAATGTGATGAATATGGTTGTCTATGATTGTCATTGATGACAACATTAACGACAAAGGTCAAGTTGATGATGGCAAACATGACGAGCAAGTATGATGACATGGCATGATATGGGTATTTGAAACATCAAGTGATTCAAATGACCCATTCTGTGGTTATTTGTGGCCTAATGGGGTCATGAAGCACACACACATGGTTGCTTGATTGATCTAGTGCCCACAAGCTAAGTAGAGGTACCTTGATGATGTTCTGGAATCCCATGCCCATGTGGATGTCCTGAGAAGCCCACGCACATAAAGATGAAACCCTTGAACAACATTTTGAAGACCATGATAAACAAGTCCTCTTGCACTTGATGATCACATATGTATTTGGTGGCTTGATGTACAGCCAGGTCATTGAAGCTTATTGACAATTATGGATATGCATGATGTGGAAGCTATGTGTCCTTGGAAAAGTCTCCAACATGGACATAATAAAATAAGTGTAAAGAATTAAAACACATTTTGAAAATACCTGAGAAGTCGGCTCAGTTGTCATGGGTTTAATTATTAATTTTAAATAAATTATTTTACCCTTTAACAGGCCGGCCCAGCAGGTCGTCACTCCATATAAACTAGAGGAGGTTATATGCTGTTGTTAAACAGAGCTGAGAAAAGTATGTTTAAAGAAAACAGTCTGTAGAGTTGTTTTCTGTTAATCTTTATAGAAACTGGTATTGCCTATAACTGAATGCAGAACTGAAAAATTTGTGGCATGAAAAGTGTATTGAACTGAGTATACTTGAATAGATCCTCATTGGTAGACTAAAAGGGTTAAGTCTGCACCAAATCAACATTCAAACAATTATTAGCTGTTGAAAGCGTGAAAATTTTCCCTTGCTGTCTCATAGTGCTTGTGTAAATATTGAGGATCAAAGGAAAACCACTAAGGACTAAACCCTGCAGCTTATTCTGTATAAGTTAAATAATAGGAGGCCAGAATTCCTTGCATTCACGCTAGCAATTAAAAAAACAGAATTATGCTCACCTTCCGACCTTCCAGGCATAAGATGCACATGGAAAGTTTATGTGCATGAAATAAATGCCTTCTTAATTGATCTATATGTTTGAACTCTCGGTCACGTTTTTGTAACTCTTTCCCTGGCTCTTGAGCCCCAGAAGTATTGTCGCAAGCACTGCAGCTCAACCTGCACATTGCTTTGATCATTTTGTAATGTTGCTCATCATCAAAATATGCTTGTGTGTCTAAATGAAACCAATAATCGCCTACTTTTCCCTCATGTGCTCCAGCTGGAAGGGTACTAAAATCCCCTACTGTATTTGTATAGTCTCCTAGTGCTTGCTCACGTGCCAGATAAGTCACTTTTTAATACAAATTTTATAGAATTGCAACAAATAGAATGCCATAGAGCCTTAGAAATTAGCATTCATTCACAGATTGTATGATACTTTAAAGTGATCAAAGATGACAATATACCTTAGTTACCACAACACTGGGGAATTCTTGTTTGCAAATACAACAATTTTTGTCATTCAGGATAAACCGCAGCCTTGAAGTACATGTGGAGCAGACTTCACGGTGGCCACATGGCCCATATGCCAGCCACTCCAGTGGTTCCGCACAAACAGCACAACAATCTTCCATTTCTTTGGTAACTTCTTGAACAAATCCTGGCAGAAACATTCACAGAGAACCCATTAATTATCTTCGAAATCAATTCAACAGCTAAAATTTAAATCTAGATCCAAATCTAATAATTATCTTGTACATACATCGAAATCTTTTTTGTTAACTCTTAGGATGTAAAACCAGTGTCTTATTTGACTGATGGCACATAATTAAATAGCAGGACACAACAAATTTATACTAGGGTTTGTAATTATGTTAACAACTATCTCAGTTCTTGAAATTGTAATACAAGTTTTAGTATATTGCATCGCATCTCAAATACTCAAATGACACGTCACATACTCCAGAGTCTAAAAGTTTAAAGCTGATATTGTTATGTGCATTAACAAGCTAGAAGCTTGATACACAGGCAGGTGCAGTGCCATCAGAAACAGCTACACTCCGATACATGGCCATGTCTTGTTTTCCAAAGAATTGCTAGTCAGGTAAGAGATTGGCACAATAATCATTATTTCTTCAATGTCCTATGACACAATATTCATTATTTCTTTAATGTTCCATGACTCCAACAAGCCTGTCCACATTTGATGACATCACATGTTATGGCATTGAATGATGGGAGGTTGTAAATTTGTAATAATCGGCTCACAAATGAGCAGAGGTTTTTAGATTTTACCAAGTAACCATCATCCAATTGAATTTATAAAACAGCCTCTCTAATTGTAAGAGAGGCAGAATAGAAATCAACATCTAAATCACTTTTCATAAAAATTATACGCATGACATTATTCAATTTCACACGATTTGTCAACTTGACAGAAAACTCTGTAATAATTGGCTCTTTAAGAATTTATAACTTGACATAACTCAGCGAAACTGATTAAACTGAGCAATAATTCTAAAAGAACTCAGATATCTACCAATACTTGACAAGTTCTGCCGAAAATTTCAACTCCGCAATGCCTGTTACGATATTATCTGCTTAAGAGAATAAGCTCCTAGAAAAAGTTTGGGTCATTTCCTCAACTAGAAATATATAAACAAGAGAACTGTCGTGAAACAGTAACTGTCTCAAATGATGTGCCTCACACAACCCCTCTCTCCAAACAAGAGAGACTTACAAGGGCACCCTATCAATACACTGGCTGTAAGGTCTGAAGTCAGTGGGCTGGCACCAGCTTCAAAATCATAAGAGATGCCCCAAACTATATGAACATTGAAAAGTATACCACAATACCCGTAATTTTATAGAATTTCCTTCAAGAAACAAGCCTCGAAAGTCAAGAGCTTCACAACATAACATAGGCTTAATTTGGCTTTGATGTGAGGCCAGAAGGGCAATTGTCCTTTCCAAGACCTGTTTTGCCCAGCCTTGCCCCTCATTGAGACCAGCCATTAGGGCGATATAGAGCACAAACCATGGCGAATGGCTTAATACTCCACTGACCTCGGAATGACACCACGGCTCCAGAATTTCAAAATTGGATACCTGATCAAATTCGCTAATAATATTTTACGGAATATCTAGGTTTTCTCGCATGATCTACCACCTAATACCCTCAGTTACTGACAACCTTTTCAATTTTTTTCTTTTTTCACAAATATCCGGCCTATAATCCAACCCTACCCAAACAGACAATCCCGTAAAAATAAGTCCCAACAATCCCAACTAAATACAATTTGAAAACCACATACAACAATCAGCGCCTGTTAAACCCCGGTAATGACTACGATTTCATATACCCAACTGGAGAAATCGAACCGAATACTAAATTAAATCATATTTTGTTAAACTTCAGGGGTTGAACATTGAATACAATACAGAAATGAACGCAACAATAACCAGTTACTACAAAAAAAAGGAGAAAAACAAGGAAAAAAAAAGCCATACCGTATATCGTCTAAATCGAAGCCGATCGTTCCGAGCTGAGCTCCATTCCAATAGGGATGATCATGGAGAACTGTTCAAAACGAAATAAACAAAGAATGGAAAAACAAAATGCCATGGAGCTTTGGTGAAATGTTTAATGGTCACCTAACCTTCCACGCCACGCTTAGCTAAACGCCCCGCCAACATCATTCACCAGAATCGTAGACCCTGCATTGATAATGTGCAGCCGTTGGAGAAACCCCACCCTGTCAAATCTGCAAGCAGGCTTAGCTAAACGCCCCACCAACATCATTCACCAAAATCGTAGACCCTGCATTGATAATGTGCAGCCGTTGGAGAAACCCCACCCTGTCAAATCTGCGAGCAGGTAGGCATAGGTGAACAAACCCCAAGCCATCGAATCTAGGAGTAGGCAAGTGTAGGTGAGAAAACCCCAGTCCATTGGATCGATGAGTAGGTGTGCTATTCTGAAAACCCCAATCACCCAAGTCGATTATGGTCCGAAGAGGGCCTGCAAATACAACCAACATTCCATGGATGGTGCCATGGGAGAAGGTGGATGTCAACAATGATAATGAAGTTTTTTAAAGATTTTTTAATGAAGTGTTTTAAAGAATTCAATTGTAAGTAGGATAAAATGGATTCCTTCCCTATGTACGAAAGATTACCTACATAGGTCTCATATTTTGGTTCAAAGTCCATTAATGGAATATTGTTCAAAGTAGGTATTTACATATTTGCAAGAGCTATAGAGGGGAAATTCAACATATTAGAGGAATATTAGCATATTTTTAAGGATTGGGTGTAGAATTGATGGGTCTTGGGGCTTAAGCAATGGTCAAAATTAAAAAAATAGTGTTTCAAAGCCTCACTTCTATTTTCATGGAGAAAAATATTTGCATGCATCCCTAACCATGACATAATCCCTAAATATGAAAGTTTCGGAAGATGAGAATGATTATGATGAAAATATGAAAAAGGGATGGGTTGCATGGCTCGAGACTTGGTTTTGTTCCAAACATTATGGATTTAGTCCTAAACCATTTCTTTTAAGACTTACAAGTCATGCATGGGGAAAATTATTTTCCTATGTAAGAAATCCTCATCCTATCAGAGGAATGTGGCCTTGATTTTGGGGATTGGACACCCATGAAATGTATTTTGTGTCTAAATCCATAATTTGGGATAAAAGGACTGATTTAGGTTGTAATACTCATTATTAAGGCTCATAATCCATGAATATAACCTCATACCATGACACATAATTTATAGAAGAAATATTTGAAGTTTCCACTCAAGGCGTCGTCGCTTAAGCGACTCTTATGAGGCTAGACGTCGCTTATGAGACTAGACGTCGCTTAAGCGACGCTTATGGCCACATTTTCAAAAAAAAAAATTATCTTTGTGATTTTTGGTAGGTTTAAAAAAAGAAATCCATGTGCCGTCGGATTTTTCCGTTAGATTTTAGATCAAAATGTAGTAGTGAGGAAATGTGAAGTAGAGAAAGGACTGATTCCTGGTGTTGGGTGTGTGGGTGTCTTAGAATTCAGGTTAACTCTGGAGTAGGCGTCCTTAGCTCTCCGTTGAGGCCACCAGCTTAGCATTTAGCCTTTCCTAGCTCCTTGACGGCCTGATAAACCCTACTATGTGGGCTTGGCTGATTTGTGTACCTTGGCTATGTGTAAGCCTGCTTTGACCGTTATTCCTTGGGAAATCATGCCCAGCTAGGGGGTGGTAGTGTTGCTGAGAGATTGATGAGCATGCTGGTCTATGGTTGGGTGGAACGTTGTAGTGACATAGCTAGTTGCAGGATGAGATATTTATAAGATAAGCATTCTTGTCCATTTTGCTTCTACATTTACATTTACTGTCTAATGTCTAATGAACCATAATGATGAACATGTTGATGTTGGAATGTATATGTTTGCTTCCACTGTATGTTGAGTAACTATGCATCCTTGTATGTTTTACACATCTTAGTATGTTTTATGTTCTAAGCATTTTATATCAGCATTTATGCATGTTTGTGTTCATGGGGCTAGTTGCCCGGATGGTTACTGGCATGGTAGCGTCCTCTTTGCCGGTCGGAGGATCAGGGACGTTACAAAAATCTTGCGAAGTCTAGGCATTTTCAGAGAAGGTTTTAACTCTTCTTACCTTTTCACAAACCTCGGGTCCTTCCACAATTATTATTCATCACAAACATGTTTGATGACACAGTCAACTATGAAGACGAGCCCGTACATGGGCCAATCTTCAACTCGAAGGAAGAGATTCTTTGTTCAGACATGGATGACAACATCACACTCAAATATCAGTCGTGGGATGAGACTACTCTAAACTCTCCAACTAACTCGCACGTAGCAAGGACCTCCGTTTCAGGAGATGATGGGACAAACAACCCACAAGCTCAGATGCCCTCAAGCACGAAGAAGTGTAGAGGAATGAAACCGAATAAAGGTTATCCAGAATTATCAGTTGGGAGAGACATATGAATAGTAGACATACCAAGTTATATGAACCATACTTTGGTGGGAAGTTTCTATGGAAAGGTGACAGGAAAGGCGGCTCTAAACCACTAGATGGAAGAAAACTGGATTCCTCTGCTCGGTTATACAATAGATTTCCACATACTCCCATGAGGGTGGTTCCTCTTCAAGGTAAAAAAAGAAGATGATGGTACCTCGCTACTTAATGATAGATGGAGATGGGGTCCATCAGGGATGATATTACAGAAATGACACGTCGACTTCAATGCAAAGAGAGAGAGTCGCATCATATCCAACAAATTTAGGTAATTTTTCCTGGTTTTCCAATGGTGTTTTGCAAAAAATACATCGTGGAGGCGATAGGAAATAATATGGGGAAATTCATCACTCTTGAAGAAGACTAGGAAGCCAAGGTCGATAGGAGGTGCGCCTGCATTCTAGTATATTTGGATTTGCGAGAAGGTATATATGAAGAAATCCCGATAAAAATGCATCGCAGTCTATGGTCACAGAGACTGGATTACTGTAAGTTTCCCTTCTGGAGCTTCACCTGTAGGAAGGTTGGGCACCTCCAGAAGGATTTTAACACTACTCAGGATAGTATAAAGAAACCCGTGTACACAAAAATGTGAGTTAATCAATCCTACGAAGGGAAACAGACACCTAGTAGAAATGAAATTAATACAATAAATGGCGTAGGCAACAATGAAAAGGTTACAGACCAAAAACTGAAATAAATACAAGCCTCCCTGGATGCAAAGGAAAAGTACAAGTTCATCATGGTAGAGACGGAGACTAATGCTACTCTAGGCCCCAACACATCCATGGTGGCAGAAGGTACCCCCACTTTTACTCCTCCTAGCTTAAATTCTCCCGTTGATTTTAAGTTAGAAGATAACGATAAAGAGGTGGGTAACAAACTTCCAGAGGATCGGTATGAGAGGACCCAGGTTATAATTGATGATGAAATAAGGGAGTATAACTTAAGATCCAAATAAAAAAAAATATGAAAATCAGGTCTTGATAAGAGGTTTAGCTCTGGGTCAAACAAAAAATATTCCAGCAGGAAGGAAATCGCTCCTCTCCAAGGCACAGGTTCAGCTGGCAAAGGATATAAAGGAAGTTAAACAATAAACCATTGGAAGGGCCCTTAGAGTGAAAAAGTTCCAACCCAAGGTCTCTTGATGTTACTTCTATCCTTCAATGTGAGGGGGTTAGGGGGAGGGCTCCAAATTAATAGCCCTCAAATGAATAATAACCTTGATTAAACCTAGGGTAGTATCCGTTCAAGAAAAGATGATGGAAGAGGAGAAAGACAAGGAAGTAATGGGAAGCTTCTTAAAAGACTGGAAGATGGAAACCTTAAATGATGAAGGACACTCAAGGGGCCTAATTACATCCTGTATCCTAAATATAAGTTGTCACTCAATTTTTTTTTATAAGGACATGATAGAAACAGAGTTAGAAGATCCGGAAACAAGGTCCCAATTCTCTCTATTGAATGTTTATGGTCCCTTTTATAACATAAGACACCATTGGGAAACATTTACTTCGCAAGGAGATCTGGACCACCCCAACCTAGTCCTAGAAGGTGATATGAATCTAACCCTATCCTCGGGGAATTTTAGGGAAAAAATGCTCGACTTGACTCTTTAGGAAATTTCTTTGGATCCCTTTTAGAACAAAAGAAATTCGTTGATATCCAGCCAAACAAATTGGAACCCACTTGGGAAAACAACAGAGGAGGGGACCAAGCTATCTTAAAAAGATTAGATCGATTCTTAGTAGCAAAAAACCTCCTCCAAGAGCACTTGGTGGTAAAATACACTGTATAAATAGATGGGCTCTAAGATCGCGTACCCATCACTCTCTCCATCTCTTTAACGAAAAAGAAACCACTATCACCATTCAAATTCGATGCAACATGGCTAGAAGAAGACGAGTATTGTGCCCTAGTCCACAAAGGATGGAAATCTTTAGAAATACCCACCAAGTCTTCGTACATGCAATAGATGGAAGACAATTAGACTATTATCAAGAAATTAACAAAGGAATGGGGGCAGGAGCACAAAATCCTCTATCAGGAGGAGTTAAGAGAGACAAAACAAATGATTGAAGAACTCCACAACTCAAATACTATAGGAACCTTCTCAAATGAGACATTACAGTCCTTGAAAAATGAAGAAAGGAAAAGAATCTCGCTTTTGGAAAAGGAAGAGTAGCACTAGCGTACAAAAAGCATATCCCTATGGCTTACAGCTGGAAATAAGAACACTAAGTATTTCCATCGGTTTGCCTCTCATTGTAAGAACATAAACAAAATATCGAAAATACAGGATGAGGAGGTTAACATAGCTCATAATTTCTAGGAAAAAGAAAAGGAAACGACAAAACACTTTCAAACTAGATTTTCAGCCCCAAATGGTTTTGCGGTCTCGAAAATACTATAGGTACCACTCTTTTCCCTCATCTAATAACAGAAGATATGAAAAAATATCTGATAGAGGAAATCTCAGAGGAAGAGTTATTGAAGGTATTACACTCTTTCCATAAAGGAAAGAGTCATGGACCGGATGGTTTCACTCTCGATTTTTTTCTTGGATTCTATGACCTACTTAAACTAGATATCTTGAAGGTGGTCAGAGAGTCACACGGTTCTGGAAAAGTTTTAGGAACAATGAACTCCACTTTTATCACACTTATTCCAAAAAAGCAAAAAGGAGAGACTTTCGATGATTTCAGACCTATATCCTATTGCAACATGATATACAAAATAATTTCCAATACCATCGCTCTTAGATTGAAACCAGTTTTAAGCTCAGTAATCTCGGAGGAGAAATTTGGGTTTCTGTTCAACCGACAAATACATGATGTAATCTCTTTGGCCCAGGAATCTATTCATTCAATTAAAAAATAAAAACAGTCAACCTTTTCCCTCAAAATCAATCTCTCCAAAGCGTATGACATAGTAAACTGGACATTCATACACTTGCTTCTAATCCAAAAAGGTATGCCAATGCAAATGGTTGATTGGATAATGGGATGCATACAATCAAATTCTTTCACGGTGCTAATCAACGAATCCCATTCCTATTTTTTTCATCCAACTAGGGGACTGAGACAAGGATGCCCCTTCTCACCATTCCTCTTTCTCCTAGTAGCAGAGGCTCTTAGCCGAATCATTCACAAAGAAAAGGAGGAGAGGAATTGAAAGGGAGTGAGGATCTCGAGCATGGTCGAACTCACACACGTTTTATTCATGGATGACGTGCTACTAATTGGAGAAGGATCTTATGTCAACTTTCAGAACCTAGAAAATATTTTGGAGATATATCAAAAGGCCACTGGGATGGTTGTCAACACGGAAAAATTCAAACTGTTTTTAAACAACATCCCCGAGGAATCCCTAAGTAGAGCAAAGGAGATGCTACCTTATCCAGTGACCCCACTATCAGAAGGATTCAAGTAATTTGGTTTCACGTTAAAACCTAATGCTTATTCCTTCCTGGACTGGACTTGGATTTACAAAAAAGTAGAAGAAGGAGTATCAATGTGGACAAATCGTTCTCTATCTAGAGGAGGACGTTTGGTGCTTCTCAAATTAGTTCTCTAGAGTATACCAGTATACTGGGCCTTAATAGCCTAAATCTCGAAGGGTATTCTAACCAAAATTAGGAGAAAATGTCTCTCATTTATTTGGACAACAAGTAAGAAGACCAAAGGCATACCATTGGTGAAATGGTATACCTTAGTGTTGCCCAGATCAATGGGAGGCTGGGGTTTAAAGAACAAGGAACTATTCTGCAGATCTTTAGCCGCCAAATCAGTATGGAGGATGGTAGAAAATCAGGAATCTCTATGGGGGAGAGCAATGAGATCAAAATACTGCCCATAATCTTTCGTCGTAGAATGGTTCAGACAACCTGAAAAAACTCACAAAAACGCTTCGATAGGGTGGAAGGATTTTGTATTAGCCTTCCCACTGGTTGGAAATCAGGCAGCATGGAAGATAGGTAATGGAAGGAGAGTGCACCTTAGAAGAGACCCTTGGGCCGGAGCTAGAGAAGATTACAGGATCTCAGAACAAATTCTTTCTCAGTTAGCGGTGAAGAACATCATTTTTTTGTAAGACACACAAGCTCAGTACCGCTAGATAGGAAGAAGAACAGATTGTAAAACAACTCACAATCTAGGTTTAACGGGATCTGCAGCAATAGAATGGAATAGTTACACAGCCAAACTTAGAAACTGCTTCATATGTCTAGAGGAGGCAGATGATGACAATCTCATTTGGTAAAAAAACAGGATAGATGGAAGCTACACAACCAAGATGGGGTACGACGCTGCTATGGAAAGGGAACATGATGGCACAGAGTGCTAGTGATGGAAGAAAATATGGAAACTCCCATGCCCACTGAAAACAATATTAACACTCTGGCTAGCAATGAGCAACAAGCTTTTAACTTGGGAAGTTTTGTTAAAAAGAGGCTTTCATGGGTCAAGAATTTGCTTGTTGTGCAAAGAAGAAACTGAGACAGCTTCTCACTTATTCTTTTCATGTTCCTATGTAGACACCATCTGGGAAAAAACCATTAACAAATTGGACTACGCAAAAACCACGCGATCGGACTTGTCATTAGAGCTCAGGTTCATGAACTAGTGGAATAACAACAGGGTATGTAACCATACAACCCTTCCTTATCTCTTTTTTTACACTATATGGGAAGCATGGAATAGGGTGGTTTTTTTAAACAGTTAGACGCCACTAAATATAACATCAATGGTTTCACCGCAGAAGTTAATGGAACATCGAACAGATCCTAAGCCTCCACCACAACGAGTACTATCAACTCCAAAAATCAACAAAACTATCCCTTGGGGGTATTTAGATGGGGCCATCCAGGGAGATCCTCCTCTTGGAGGAGCATGAGGTTTAGTCTATCTCAATGACAATGTAAAATCAGAAATCATGTTTGCTCCAGGACGAGCCTCCAACATCAAGGCATAATTAGCAACTGTTTGGGCAGTACAGAGGCTAGCTCTAGATAAAAAATTGAAAAACTTGCAGCTATATGGAGACTCCAAATGGTCATAGATTGGGAAAATGGTAAAATGCAGATTAAGGCTCCACACCTCCAACATCTATTGAGATTAATCAAAGAACAAAAAGAATCCTTTGAAACAATTTCTTTCACGCACATATATAGGGAATTGAACATAGAAGCTGACAAGATTTCCGAAGGCTGCACTAGCACTTCATCCCAGTTTAATCAAGGTAAGGGAACTCAAAGATGAACAGATCGAAAACCATCTTGTATGTTTATAATTGGATGACCAATATGTACACAATTCCAACGGTATATATTAAGGAAGAAAACTGATTGTCCTTTGGGATGTGATAGGTAGTATCATACTACACAAGAAAGATGAGAGCCTATTATGACTTTATTTGTAATGTAAGCTCCTTGAGGGCAATTCAAGCTTGTTCTGAATAGAATAAAGATTTTTTTCCACCGAACAAAAAAAAATAGAGTAAAGCATAATATCAACATAACTAAAATAAGAACGAACTCTCAAAAGGTGCATAGTGAAATGCGTGTTGGACAATTCCTAAAACTCAAGCCATAAAAAGATTGACTATGAGTATTGAGGATGAAAAGCACTTTCTCTTAGAGTGTCGTAAGTACGCCTACATTAGATCTCAATTTCAAATATGTTGTTATAAACGGGACATGGCTAACCTTCTAACTTATCAAAATATGTTTATTTAGGAAACTCCCCTTCAAGCTTTTTTAGCACATAAATAAAAATCTAAAGCAAACAAAGTAGTTCATTACTTTTTTTCTTAAAAATAAACCAAAATTGGTATCAATGAATGTTAGCCATCATCATTATCATCAATTAAATCTACATTAAAAAGTATTTAAATTAAGTTTTCTAAACAAAACTCATTAATCGATACCAACATCTTTATTAAAAAATATTCTTCACCCACATAAAAATAAATAAATAAAATAGTCTCATAGACATCCAATAAACTTTAAATCATATTCATAACAATAAAGTGAAAAAAATAAGCCAACTTTCCTCTGGCGCAACAACTACAACAAAATGCATACCAACAACATAAAGTCCTTATGAAGTATGCCATAATGTGACATAATTAAAAAACAAAAGAATAATACACAGCTTATGTAGAAAAATGCCAAGAGTGAAGGTCAATGCATTTATTAAAGAAACACATTATTAAGAATATTAATATTAGGTGTGTTGCTTAAAGTGAAACAGATATGATTAATATTTATTTATTTCATGGAAACATAATAAAAATATTTAAATTTATATATATAAAAATATTTTTTTAATTGTAAATATTATAATTAATAGAATTAAAAATAATACACAACCAAAAGTATATTCTTATAGCAATTCACAAATAAACTTAAACGCAATTTCTAAATTATCATGCGAAAATCAATTATTGGGAATATTAAAACCTTAAACCTAACTTCCTCATAAAAGATCGAATAGACGCTATGCAACTGAGTTTTTATTATTTTGAGAGTTGTTTTTGACATATGCTTGTGATGGCTAAGGCACTTTTTCATCCAACTAGGGCACTGAGACAAGGATGCCCCCTCTTGCCATTCCTCTTTCTCTTGGTGGCAAAGGCTCTTAGCCGAATCATTCACAAAGAAAAGGAGGAGAGGAATTGAAAGGGAGTCAGGATCTCGAACATGGTCTTACTCACACACGTTTTATTCGTGGATGACGTGCTATTGATTGGAGAAAATCTTATGTCAACTTTCAGAACCTGGAAAATATTTTGGAGATATATCAAAAGGCCACTGGGATGGCTGTCAACACGGAAAAATCCAAACTGATTTTTAACAACATCCCCGAGGAACCCCTAAGTAGAGTAAAGGAGATGCTACCTTATCCAGCGACCCCAATATCAGAAGGATTCAAGTACTTTGGTTTCACGTTAAAACCTAATGCTTATTCCTTCCAGGACTGGACTTGGATTTACAAAAAAGTACAAGAAGGAATATCAATGTGGACAAATCGTTCTCTATCTAGAGGAGGACGTTTGGTGCTTCTCAAATCAGTTCTCCAGAGTATACCAGTATATTAGGCCTCAATAGCCTAAATCCCAAAGGGTATTCTAACCAAAATTAGGAGAAAATGTATCTCATTTCTTTGGACAACAAGTAAGAAGACCAAAGGAATACCATTGGTGAAATGGTATCCTTAGTGTTGCCCAGATCAATGGGAGGATGGGGTTTAAAGAACAAGGAACTATTCTACGGATCTTTAGCCGCCAAATCAGTATGGAGGATGGTAGAAAATCGGGAATCTCTGTGGGGGAGAGCAATGAGATCAAAATACTGCCCATAATCTTTCGTTGTAGAATGGTTCAGATAACCTGACAAAACTCACAAAAATGCTTTGATAGGGTGGAAGGATTTTGTATTAGCCTTCCCACTGGTTGGAAATCAGGCAGCATGGAAGATAGGTAATGGAAGGAGAGTGCGCCTTGGAAGAGACCCTTGGGTCGGAGCTAGAGAAGATTACAGGATCTTAGAACAAATTCTTTCTTAGTTAGCGGTGAAGAACATTAGTTTTTTGGTAGACACACAAGCTCAGTACTGCTAGATAGGAAGAAGAACAGATTGGAAAACAACTCACAATCTGGCTTTAACAGGATCCGCAGCAATAGAATGGAATAGTTACACAACCAAACTTAGAATCTGCTTCATATGTCTAGAAGAGGCAGATGATGACAATCTCATTTGGTAAAAAAACGGGATAGATGGAAGCTACACAACCAAGATGGGGTACGACGCTGCTATGGAAAGGGAACATGATGGCACAAAGTGCTAGTGATGGAAGAAAATATGGAAACTGCCATGCCCACTGAAAACAATATTAACACTCTGGCTAGCAATGAGCAACAAGCTTTTAACTTGGGAAGTTTTATTAAAAAGAGGATTTCATGGGTCAGGAATTTGCTTGTTGTGCAGAGCAGAAACTGAGACAGCTTCTCGCTTATTCTTTTCATGTTCCTATGTAGACACCATCTAGGAAAAAACCATTAACAAATTGGACTGCACAAAAACCACGGGATCAGACTTGTCATTAGAGCTCAGGTTCATGAACTGGTGGAACAACAACAGGGTACGTAACCATACAACCCATCCTTATCTCTTTTTTTTACACTATATGGGAAGCATGGAATAGGGTGTTTTTTTAAACAATTGGACACCACGAAAGATAACATCAATGGTTTCATCGCAGAAGTTAATGGAACATTGAACAAATCCTAAGCCTCCACCACAACGAGTGCTATCAACTCCAAAAATCAACAAAACCATCCCTTGGGGCTATTTTGACGGGGCCAGCCAGGGAGATCCTCCTCTAGGAGGAACATGAGGTTTAGTCTATCTCATTGACAATGTAAAATAAAAAAATCATGTTTTCTCCAGGATGAGCCTCCAACATCAAGGCATAATTAGCAACTGTTTGGGTAGTACTGAGGCTAGCTCTAGATAAAAAATTGAAAAACTTGCAGCTATATGGAGACTCCAAATGGTCATAGATTGGGAAAATGGTAAAATGCAGATTAAGGCTCCACACCTCCAACATCTATTGATATTAATCAAAGAACAAAAAGAATCCTTTGAAACAATTTCTTTCACGCACATATATAGGGAATTGAACACAGAAGCTGACAAGCTTTCCAAGGTTGCACTAGCACTTCATCCTGGTTTAATGGAGATGAGGGAGCTCAAAGATGAATAGATCGAAAACCATCTTGTATGTTTATAACTGGATGACCAATATGTACACAATTCCAACAGTATATATTAAGGAATAAAACTGATTGTCCTTTGGGATGTGATAGGTAGTATCATACTACACAAGAAAGATGAGAGCCTATTATGACTTTATTTGTAATGTAAGCTCCACAAGAAAGATGAGAGCCTATTATGACTTTATTTGTAATGTAAGCTCCACAAGAAAGATGAGAGCCTATTATGACTTTATCTGTAATGTAAGCTCCTTGAGGGCAGTTCAAGCTTGTTCTGAATAGAATAAATATTTTTTTCCACCGAACACAAAAAAAATAGAGTAAAGCATAATATCAACATAACTAAAATAAGAACGAACTCTCAAAAGGTGCATAGTGAAATGGGTGTTGGACAATTCCTAAAAATCAAGCCATAAAAAGATTGACTATGAGTATTGAGGATGAAAAGCACTTTCTCTTAGAATGTCGTAAGTACACCTACATTAGATATCAATTTCAAATGCGTTCTTATAAACAGGGCATGGCTAACCTTCTAACTTATCAAAATATGTTTATTTAGGAAACTCCCCTTCAAGCTTTTTTAGCACATAAATAAAATTCTAAAGCAAATAAAGTGGTTCGTTACTTTTTTTCTTAAAAATAAACCAAAATTGGTATCAATGGATGTTAGCCATCATCATTATCATCAATTAAATCTACATTAAGAAGTTTTTAAATTGAGTTTTCTAAATAAAACTCATTAATCTATACCAACGTCTTTATTAAAAACATATTCTTCACTTACATAAAAAAAAATAGTCTCATAGTCATCCAAGAGATTTTAAATCATATTAATAACAATAAAGTGAAAACAATAAGCCAACTTTCCTCTGGCAGAACAACTACAACAAAATGCATACCAACAACATAAAGTCCTTATGAAGTATGCCATAACGTGACATAATTAAAAAACAAAAGAATAATACACAAACTTATGTAGAAAAATGCCAAGAGTGAAGGCCAATGCATTTATTAAAGAAACACATTATTAAGAATATTAATATTAGGTGTGTTGCTTAAAGTGAAACAGATATGATTAATATTTATTTATTTCATGGAAACATAGCAAAAATATTTAAATTTACATATATAATAATATTTTTTTAATTGTAAATATTATAATTAATAGAATTAAAAATAATACACAACCAAAAGTATATTCTTATAGCAATTCACAAATAAACTTAAACGTAATTTCTAAATTATCATGCGAAAATCAATTATTGGGAATATTAAAACCTTAAACCTAACTTCATCATAAAAGATCTTTTAAGAAAGACGCTATGCAACTAAGTTTTTATTATTTTGAGAGTTGTTTTTGACATATGCTTATGATGGTTAAGTTTTTTTTGTTTTGTTTTTTGGTCGTCTTTCATCCTTCATCGTATTAGGTGATTATATGTCGGTGCAGATGGAGTCGTTGAAGTGCTAATAGCAACAGTGAGGGGATCTATGGTGGAGATTGTTGGCAAAAGATGGTGGCTCATGGTGGTCGTGTTCTTTGTTGGTGAAGGCTCATTTTGCAAGTCTTGCAGTAACAGCAACTCGGCCATTACAACTAGCGACGTCGTAGGTTTTGTATGTCTTGTTGTAGTTTCGTTGTGGGTTCTTGTTGTTTTGGAGGCATATTCGTTGCGGGTTGTTGTTGCTTTGGCGACATATTCGTTGCAAACTATTGTTGCTACGGCGACAGATTCGTTGTGGGATGCTATTGCTTTGGTGGAATGCTCTGTTTTTTTTAACCTCACCAGGTTGGACAAGCATGGCTATCCTCTGGTGCTTGAGCTTTAATGGGTAGTGGTTTTTCCAATATCTATCTCTACATGTGGCAGATAGTCTATACCATGACCTTATTCTATTTTTTAGCTCATTTTGAACAATTTTTTTTGTAAGAATACTTTTAGCGTGTTTTTTTGGCTGCTCTGTAATAAGGTTCTTTTTTATTCATTTATGGAAGACTATGTCTAAGATTGTTTTTTAGCCAATAAACATTATGATTCATAATTTGATATAAACTCGAACTATAATCTTTTTTTCGAGGAAAAAAAAACTAACTTCTAAATTGTCAAACTAAATCAACTTTTCCCAAACCCTTAAAATTAAATAAATAAATATATATAATTAATATATATTTTTAACCATTGTATATAAAAAATATTCCTTTCCTATTAAAAATTTCAAAAAGTAAATTGTTATATACCAATTAAAGTTTTAGTTTTATTACAATTTACTTTTTATTTAAATAATATATTATTAAAAAAGGGCTCACCATACCCACCATCATCATGTCAATTTCTATATTCTTATGACCCAAAACCATGCCAACTTCTATAAGAACATAATTGGAAACATATATAAAATAAACAAAGAACTTGATTATTTATCAAATTACATAAACAAAGAACTTGATTCCTGCTATGTTTCATAGGTTCATAGGTCCACCATCTGGCTTCATGTTCACACATCTCATAAATAAACAATTATTCCTCCCCTAGTTTCATTGGCCCACCATCTCACTTCATGTTTACATGAAAGCATGCTTCTTCATAACCTCTTGCAGTGTAAAGTGCATGATTGTGTATAAAGTGAGTTGTGGAACTGTCATAGGAAATATAAGAAAGCTATAAAGTGAGGTTATACGATGGTGTCATCCATCCAAACATGTTGCAGTGTAAAGTGCATGATTGTGTATAAAGTGAATTATGGAAGAAATGTAAGAAAGCTACAAAGTGAGGTTATATGATGGTGTCATCCATTCAAACATGTTATGTGATTGGAATGTTATTTTAGTTTGAGTTGCATCTTAGAATTTAAAAGAAGGTGGTAAAGTTTTTTAAATGGTACTTTGATATTGATAGAAATTTAAGAAAGTATTAATAATTTTATTTTAGTGATTTGTTGAAATAAGTGTAATGGTGTTAAAACAAGGAACACAAAGAAAGTGGAGGAAGGAATTTATGGAGCTTGGTATCATGAGATACACATTTTTAATGTAGTTAAGAGGATAAATATTTTTTTGTTTATTTAAGTATTTATAAGGTTTTGGTTAATTATTTGGATATCGATTAGTTGATTATTTGGGGAGAAATTATATTTTCTATATAAAGATTTAATTTTTTTAAGTGTTGTTAAAATCTTAATTTTGCTTATCTGTACTATTTAAGTGGTCACATGAAAATATAACAAATTAATGTGCAACTTAGATAATGCACCCCATCATATCATAATATGTTTTTTTAATGTACCTCAGTCAAACCCTCAACATGATTATGAGGTGATGCAATTTGTCATTTATTTGTTGCACTACTCATGTAGTAAATTCTTCGAGAACTGTGTGACTGTTGTAAACTCAAAAAATAGCTAGTCCATGGCTAATAAATGCACATTTGCTTGTCTCGATGGTGTTTTGGGAGAGTAGTCTAAATATTCTACGCTTTCAACTTTTTATGGGTATATTTTCCAGTTTGTTTTGCTCAGACTTTAGTTGGAAATATTTAAAAAACGTTAGATCCACATCTATTAATTGCGGAAATAGCATAATAAGAGTGCCATAAGGGTATTTGAGGGTGTTCAATCCATTTATGCATTCAAAAACACAATTTAAACACTTCCAAATTTGAATTTAACAAAAAAAATTACAAGATTCCGACCAAAAACCACTGAAAATTTGAAAACATAGAATAAATAGATTAGTCCATGTAGTGGGTAGATGCATACATGTTTGAACCCTTGTTTCCATATATGTCAATCACTAAGTCTTCCTTATAAATTCTCATTATACATATAAACTCTTATTAATAAATTATAAAAATTTATATAAAAGATAATTCAGAATTGAAATTTCAAGTTCATCTAAATTTTAAAAACCCTAAATTAAATTTCATAAAAGGAAAATTGAGCAAGATTATACTTCCAAAATTTCATTGGAGAGATATAAAACCATTATCCATATTTCTTACTTGTTTTGAGTTTCTTGCATTTTTGTTACTTGCTTTCTTTTATTAATTTTAATTTACAAATGATCTTGTTGTCTTACATACTAGATTTGAATATTAAACATATAATAAGGTAAAATACATTGAGGTAAAAGACACTCACTTGCTACTACAAGTTTCTCTTTAGGTGTTCGCGTTGTAACTTTCTTTTGTTTTATCCATGGGATTAAAAACAAGTATTATTTTTTCCCTCTAAATATTTGTGTTCGAATCTTATTTAAAGTGTTGAATCCATAATTTAATGTGTTTATTATTTTTATTCATGATTAATGGTTAAGTTTGATACTCGCAAGTAAGAATCTTGTCATTTTATTTATTTCGGCTATACTTAGTCTAAGCATCAATCAAGTTAGGATTTTTGCAGACTAATCCAACAAATCACCTACAGCAAGTTTTGGCATGCCTCTTTAAGGGTGTGTTATTATGGATAACAAAAAGAACTAAAAAACAATGATGAATGGAGTTTCTAGTGCTAAGTAGTTGTCATCATTTTTCTTAATCACAAGGTTGATTGGATGACACTAATATTTTTTATTAAAGAAACATATTCTTAAAAGTTTCTGTAATGTTTTAGTTCAAATGATGAGGAGGAGAGCAATAATGTGAAATAAAATCTCATTATAAGAATTTGACAATGTAATAATGAGACTTGAGTTATTACAACCATTACATATATAACAATAATAAGAGCCTAAAGGGTTATGTCAATTGGTTGTCGTCAATGTTGTTGGGAATTTATTTAATTCCGTGTAGGTAGGTTCTTGGTTTGAACTCCCCTGGATGAGTTGCAATAGCTTACATTAACAAGTTTACTATTGATTTTATCTATGAACGTAGGGAAACATCCCTTAGGTTTCCTCACAAGTTTTCCCTTGGAGAAAAAAAGATAATAGTCATAAGTTGAAGAAGAGTTACAATGCATGGAACTTGAATGTCAAAATTGTTTAATATTAGAGTAAGGGAGGGTGAGGAGATTACTACATGCTCAAAACTTAGTACTCTTGAATGAGAATGATGCAATGTTCAAATCTCACTTTAATGTCAAAGTGACATTTATATAGTAATAATGTAAAATTGAGATTCATAATTTTCTCCATTAATTAATAAAAAATATTTAAAAAAATAAAAATTGATTAAATGACTTAATGCCATCGAATCAAATGAAAAAATTTACCAAAAATAAAGCTTATGATAATACTCAATGGAAAATGTAATTGTTTTGGGCCGATCTTTCTTTTGCGATTGCTATTAAAATGTGAATTTTATAGCATTTTATAACTAATAGTTTAAAAGTTTTGCGATGTTTTTTTTTTTAATTTTAGTGTTGGTTTAATATTTTGTCCATATCCCTATGATATCCCTATATCCCTATGACAATTGAAAAATATGTTTTTAGATATGAAATCTTAAAACTATTTACATGTAATTATTATTTTAGAGAACTTTTAAGTAATAATGTTATTTAATTATTATTAAAGCCAAAAAAAATATTATTAAAAGTTAGGACTTGTATCTATCACTTATACTTTATCACTTATACTTCATCAGTAGGTCATTATGGAAACTTTTTTGGAAGTAAAATTACAAGGTTGGGGAGAATATCACCACCATTTCAATTCAAAACCAACTTTCATCTTAACTTATTTATTATTACACAAAAATGAACTCTTCTCAACCCATTAATTAATGGAATTTAACTAATAATACTATATTTATGAACAATACTTCATACCTTACGGAAATCGGAAGAAAATAAAGAAAATAGTGAAAACCATTTAACTCTACTTATTTTATATATGCTTTTAACTTTGAGAAAATAAAACAAATATGTTTAAATAAATTTCATTTGACAAATAATAAATATGTCTTAATATTTAATTCTCACTGTGAAAGAAAGACATTTAAATTTATTATAATACAATTTTATTTATTTTTAAATTAAAAATATCTTTCAATTATCTTAAAGGCTATGTATAGACCACATAAAAAATATCTCTAAATTATCTTAAAAGCCATGTATAGGCCAAATATGTGTTCTTGTTTTCATTAACGAGATTAATTAGTTTTAGTAGAAGTTACATATTCCAATCCAAATGTAATGGAGACCTTGTGCCTATTCGTTAAGTGCATTACATCTTGGCATTACATCTTCTTAACCTAGTGCTCATGTTCCATTCAAAACAAAAGTTCATTACAATGTATTTTTCATTTTTTTCTTGAACTCAAATGAGTTCAAAGCGATCACTATTTCCATCTTTCTTCAAAAGCAGCTATCATAGATCTTTTCTTTACTCATTATTCTTAAACTTCTTTTAAAACTAAATATCAATATATACTTAATTTACATTTTTAAAATTCATTTAAAACTTTTTCTTTATCTTTTTATGCTTTTAAATTCATTCTCTTTATCTTTTTATGTTTTGGATCTTGAGTCTCCTTGCCCAAATATGATCACTCATAGACATCAAATAGATTCCCTATGTTTGAGGCATTTGGATAAGAACAAACATTGAAACCAAATCAATAGTAATATGGAAAGGGATTTTGGTTGCAAGAAATGTGAGTACTATAAAGGATATTTTAGTTTTTGGGGATTCAATAATTGCTAGTCAAAAAACATGGATGAGTAATATCCTCCTCACAATACATAGTTCAAGGTTATTATTATTAGAAGAATTCACATTACCATGCAATTCTTTCGACCAATGGAGTTTTATCCGACCTCAAGAAAGTTGAGCTTAGTTGTTGATAAATGAGAAAATATTGAGTGTTGAATATCTCTTGAAACTTTCAAAAAAGATGGGGAGAGAGGTTCTACATACCCTAAGTTCTCCACCCACATTCAATATTATGACCTCATTAAATTACCACAACGAGTGGCATTCTCTCTTCATGTAATTTGGAGTTAAATACCCATTAAAGGAAATTAAAGGTTTAAAATGGACCTCCTAAGGAAAATAATAGTTAAAATAATAAAATAATATTATAAATTTTGAAGGAAAAGACATAAAACCTATTTTTTTTGTTTTTGTATTTTCAACTTATCTCCATGTGGTTTTAGTCAAATTTCGAGCATGAGCACTCATTGGATGCATAATTCTATTATGCATCTAACGAGTACCCACAATGCATACTTTTGATGAACCCCACCCCACGAAAAATGAGAAATTCATTTAAAAAACGTGTTACTTAGGTACTCGTTGGATGCAGAATTGAATTTTGCATCCAATAAGTGTTCACCCAGTATTCAAGTAACAAGTTTTTTAATGTATTTCTCATTTTTCATGGGGTGGGGTTCATAAAAAATGTGCAGTGTGGGTACTCATTGGATGTGGAATTGAATTTCACATACAACGAATGCTCCCGCTCAAAATTTGAGTAAAATAACACTGGGATAAGTTGAAAATATGAAAAATAACAAGTAATGTTTTTATGACAAATATGTCAAGTCAACCATTATGGTTGATGCATTTTCTTGAAATTAGATTGTTTCTTGAATTCTAATCCACCAACGGTTCATTTTGTTATAAGTCCCATTTTAGACCCCGAATTTCCTCTAATGACCCACTATTATGTTCCATACAATTTATTCATGGTAATGTTAATGTTATGAAGCTTCAAGTGATTGGACATCTAGGTGCACGTGGGCTTAAACTATCCTAGTAACATTCGATCTATGATCCTGCTCTTAGTTCTTTCAAATAATTTGAATGATGCATCAAGTTTCAAGGAGCCAAAATAAGTGTGCAAATATTAGATACACCATTGCGGTTGGTTTAGTCTATTAAGAGCACCCCCAGCATTGAAGGGGCAACCAATGAATTATAGATACCATCTCCTCCATACCAGGCTTGTGGTATCATTGGATGAATTTTTCGTAAATCCCTAAATCGGTTTCATTTGGGTTGAGTTCACCTATTTTATGTTGTGGTATTTTCTTTTTGTATGTTTCAAATTCTCAAGAAGGCATGAAGCATTGATTTTCAAGGCTTTAGGACCAAGGCACTCCTAGAAAATTTTGGGCAACTTATTTAGGTGAATCCCTTGAATTTTATGTTCTAATTTGGGCATTGTGCTCCCTCTATTTTTTCAATTATAAGCACTATTTTCCTATCATCCCAAATGACAAAGGTGAAGTTAAATAGCACTTGGCATATAAGAAAGGGGACTAAGTTGGAAATTATTGGTTATGAAGAAGTGGTATTTCTCCCAATACTTCTGGGTAGAATATATTCATCCCATAATAAATCTAACATATGTGCCATCTACAAACACACAAACATGAAAAGATCCATTCATCGATGTGAAAAACACTATGACAATTTCCAAGACAATGTTTCTATGATTATGAGAAGATGGGGAACTTAGAACAAAGATTGGGAGTTGAACAATGAAAGGGAATTAAAGTATAAAAGAAGACTATTAATATTGATGAAAGCTCAAATTGAAAAATAAAAAGGCAAGTTGGTGTTATTGGAAGTACGGAAGGAATGCCAAAATGAGAAGCTATAAGAGGAAGCAATGCTTAGTCCTTCTTGTAGAGTTCAAGAAAATACATGGCTTTGAAGAACTTGGGAATTCCATCTCTCATGAAGTATCAGTGGGATCACCTCAAATTGTTTCCATAGAAGAGGACACGGTGGAGAAAAAAGCAGAGCTAAAAGGACATCATGACCATTCCTACTTGGATTTATTAGGAACTGAGGGGAGTTCTAGACATCATGGACTGATTTAATTCCTATGTTAATTTGATATGTTATGTAAATTTGTTTCACTTGTAGGACAATTTTTTAGATTGTATACCTATCATAGAATAATTACTAGGAAGACACTAGTCAAAGAAAATTTATTTGGAGTTAGCAGTTTAGGCATGGGTCACACTTTTGGGATTTTTTTTGTAAGTAAGAAGGAACTATATTAATATTTAAAAAATGTACAGAGATAACATTGTTGGCTACATACCAGTCCTATTCAAATAATATTTCAAAGTCAAAAAGCATGAAAATTATACTGTCTCTAGGGGAAACCAATCCATGATAGGAACATTATATGTCTCATATATTGTCTTAAAGTATTAAAACTTATAAAACTATCTATAATATATGCATAAAAGGAATTGTTGGAATTATGATAGGTATTGCAATCAAATGGAAACAGATCAGATTGTGATATGGTTTTCATTGATGGAAAAACATAGAATATGATCCAGATAAGCAGAGGACTCAAACGAATAAGCAAAAGATTCAGAAGAATTGACAGTTTGTACAGAGATCTGACGGTCAGGAGTAAACCCGCAAAGTTTGAAAGAAAATGTGATGAACAGATCTGACGGTCAGGAGTGAACCCAAAAAGAAATCAACGTTTCAAAACAAAAGAGGAAGGCAGAAAACAAAAGGCGAAAAGAGGAAGGCGGTAGATGAGAAATCAAAGTCTAAAATAATATGTGTTTCCACAACTTGGTGTCCGCCAGCGGAATGCGGAAGGTGTAAAGTAGAAGGCGAAAAATGGAAGGCGGAATGCAGAAGATGAGAAATCAACGTCTAAAATAATACGGGTTTTCGCAACCCAGTTTCCTCTAGCGGAATGTGGAATGCGGAAATCGGAAGGCGAAAATCGAAAAGCAAAAGAGCGGACTCCAATTCTGTGGTGAACTAGATTTCAAAATAATTTCGCATCCAGCCTCTATGTTTATACTCTGGCTATTTCAACAAGCGAAATTTCCCTCAGGCATTGAATCTCTGCCAACTTCAATCAACGACGGACTCCAAATAGAACAAAACTAAATTGCATTAAAATTTTGCTCCCATCTCGGTCGTTATCTCACCTACTAGTTGAATCTACGGAATAGCTGAGGACCGTCAAATCTAGATCGACGATGGACCTCAAATATCATAAGCTGGATTGGATATAAATTTCATGCACATCAACATTTTATTAATCTATGCTATTTATCCCTATGAAATAAATCACAACCGTTGATATGTTTTGTGATTAATCTCCTTTATCGATCTTGATCCTAATCCCAACAATTAGTTTTAGATTTAGCAACTCGACTGCCCTTTTATCCTCTGTGCTCTTTCACCAGCGAAATTCATTCTAGCCGTAGATCTTCAACACCTTCAGATATCTACCACACGATCTACAATCATGGGGACGATTTAATTTTGGCATTGTTGGGTTATCTCATGCATCGAACTGTTTTGATCAGTTATGAAAATGAACAGTCAGACATATGAACAGGTGAAGGGTTCAAATATTGATAAGTATAAGAGGATACATTTAAGAGAAGTATGTGTGTTCTCTCTACAGGAAGAGAGTTGGTGCATGGACCGTCGTCAAAGTGGGGATTGTGGAATTCAATACGAATTTGAGTTCTTTCAAGAATATCCATAACAGAGACAATGAGGGGAACAAAGGTGCATAAGAAAATCGAGAAGTAGATCATAACAAAGTTGGTATGCATTGTTATATCTATTTTTACACATATTGTAATGAACGTGTTTAAATCTAAGGAACAAGGGTGGTAGGGTGGTGCTAGGAAAAACATGTTGTCTTCTCTGTACAAGTTGGAGCCTGTACAAGTGGAAGTTGGTCCTTCCATCAAGTAGTAGCTGGAGAATTTTTTTTAGTGGGTGCTAGGAAAAACATGAGGGTTGGTGCTCTTCGCAAGAAGGAATAGTTCGTAGACTCATTTGAGTAGGTTCTTAAATAAAGATTAATATTTGTTTGTCTCTATCATGTGTGTGTGATTGATGATCATCATTCCTTCTGTTATACTTCTTGCGTTAAAAGTAAATCTGTAATTAGTAATAATGGTTTAAATATTGAAAATGGTTTAAGCTTTAGAAAGAACTGATTCACCCGCCCTCCCTTAGTTATTTGAATAATTTCAACAATTGGTATCAGAGTGGGTTCCTTTTATTTAAAGGTAGATATGCAAGCTTAAACACGACAGGTTATGAATGGAATTCATCCAATAAGGTTCCTCTGTTTGACAGAACAAATTTTTCCTTTTGGAAGGTTAGAATGATAACCTATATATTGTCTTTAGGTGTTGATGTTTGGGATGTAGTAGACAATGCCTATGTAAATCCAATTGTGCTACCCTCTGAATATGACAAGTTGGAATTTAGTTTTAATGAAAAAACAGTGAATGCTATCCTGAGTGGTCTTGCAGAGGTTGAGTTTGGTAAGGTGATGCATCTTGAATCTGTGAAAGAGAAGTGGGATAAACTTATAAGCAGTTACGAAGGAAATGAGAAAGTAAAGGATTCCAAACTACAGACATATAGAATAAAATTTGAACAACTAAAGATGAATGAGCATGAGAACGTTAGTAAATATTTATTAAGAATAGAAGAGATGGTGAATGCTATGAAGGGTCTTGGTGAAAAGATTGATGAAGCATCCTTAGCTCAGAAAGTTTTAAGATCTTTTCCTGAAAGATTTAATCCCAATTTTTTTGCAATAGAAGAATTGAGTGATCTTAAAACTTTTCCTATTGACCAAATCCTAGGTACTCTGACAGCCTATGAAATGAGGATTGGTAAAGATAAATCCACCAATAGAGAATAATCCTTTAAAGTAGATAAAAACACTGATTTTGAAATGAATGTGATTGAGGACAAATTTGTAAGGAGGATGAAGAAAGGATCAGGTAAATACAAAGGTAAGATGCCCTTTAAATGTTTTAATAGTGGTAAAATAGGCCATTTTGCTTCTAAATGTCCCCACAAGCAAAAGAGTGATCCAACCAATAGTTGGTAGGTTCTTAATCTTCGACAAAGTCTAGCACTTCGACTACTCTGACTGCTTCGATAGGTTCACCTTGACAGGTCCGCCTCGACATGTTCACTTCGAAAGGTTCTCCTCGATAGGTCTGCCTCGACATACAACATACCAACATGCCTTGTGAATATTGATGATTGTCGAACATCGACAGAATGCCTCTATTTTCTAGTTGTCTACAACGGTTGAACTTCTGAACCGTTATAACTTCTTTTGTAACTGAACGTAATGGGTAGTCACCCAAGCATCTCAGCATCCTATATAAGCATGTACACTAATTTAATGTAGAGAATCCTAAGTGCTCCATCTTTCATGGAGAAGAAGTAATAAATTGGTTCAAATTCTGGCATATTGTTTTGTTCACATACTTCGTGTCAAACTAGTGCATTTCCTTCTTTGTTGTTTCTTCTTATATGTTTTCTCCATAACAGTACTCGACTCATTCAGTCGACTGTTGTCCTTAGCGTGCACCTAGGCACGAGCTGGATCATTGGTATCAGAGAAATATCTTGTTCAGAGCTTAAGTTACATAAGCACTTCAATCAAAGTTATTTAAATTATGCATGTTCAAACACGCTCGCAAAATCAGTAACACAAGCAGACACTTCCTTCGACTTCAGAAAATATGGCCAAAGAAGCAGAAAGTAGACATGCAACTGACGAGACATAACAACTCATAGAAAAAGTACTGGATCGCCAGCGGACCAAAATGTTCACCCAGTTCAACAAGATTCTCTTGAGAGTCAATTTGAACTCCGAGGAATCCTCGATGCAACCTCACTCTGATAAAATCAACCCCTTCAAAGTGCAAATGAATCTAGACATACCGAACCTTGAAGGCAAGATTGACATGAAATCTATCGACAATTGGGTACCAACTGGAATCTTACTACGTAGTGAGGCAACTCTCTGAAGTGGAAAATATCACCATTGCATCCTTAAAAATGTCAACCTCTATACACTGTTGGTGGTAGAATCTATCGACAAATGGGGAAAAAGAGGGCGACCCCATAGACACATGGGTAAAATTTGTCGAATATGTCCGAAAGGAATTATACCCACCCAAGTACCTTGAACAACAGTATAAGAAGTGGTAGCAGCTAAGGAAATGGAAAGAACATTCCGAACAGAGTTACACCGATGAGTTCTATCGACTCATCGCTATACTTGGCATCCAAGAAGAAGAGAAATTGCTTGTCCCAAAGTACGTCAACGGTCTATCTCTGTACATTTATCAAGAGATGGAGTTTCTGAATGTCAGTATGCTTGTGGATGCATTTCATTACGCCAACAATCTTGAATCTAAACAAAAAGGAAAAGCACGTTTCGTGAACAACATAATAGGTCGAACATCCAACAAGAAGTCACCAGTCGACTCCGATAAGTTCAAGAACCCTTCTTAGCTGACCCCGCCAAAGTCCGATCATCAAAAGAATAATTTTCAGTAAGACAAGAGGGATCGCAACAAAGAAGCTCATGTTGGGAAATGGTGTGATTATCATAGTTCAGCATGGCATGATACGTCAGAATGCAAAGCTTGGAAGACATTTTTGGAAAAATTGTCAACATCTGACTTGTCTAACAAAACCCTGGTAGAATCTAATTCCGATGCGTAAACCGTCTTGGCTTCAACCTTGACCACTCTGACAGCCTCGACTATCGTCGATGAGGAGGAACGAGAGTGCCTATTCTATACACGAATATGGGTTCAGAAAAATACATTCCATCTGATTGTGGATAATGGTAGCCAGAAGTACTTCATTTCTGAAGACCTTGTGAAGAAATTAGGTCTTGTCACCACCCCACATCCTCAGCCTTACAATATCACTTAGATGAAGGATGGCATACACGGATATGGGTTCAGAAAAATCCATTCCATCTGATTGTGGATAATGGTAGCCAGAAGTACTTCATTTCTGAAGACCTTGTGAAGAAATTAGGTCTTGTCACCACCCCACATCCTCAGCCTTACAATATCACTTAGATGAAGGATGGCAAGGAACTAAGGATCACACACCATTGTCGACTCGCCTACTTCATTAAGCCTTTTGAAGATGAAGTACTCTGTGACGTGGAACTACTTTCCATAGCCGATGCCCTGTTTGGGAAACCTTACCTATGGGATTGACATGGTACATATCAGTCATAGCCTCAGAAGGTGATTGTCAAAATCCAAAATCAATGGTATGGAATACCAAAGCGACAACCCACATCAATGTTTGCTATGATATCTTCCAAACAAAGAAAGAATCTTATCAATCATGCTCAAAATTTTTCATTAATCATGATAAAGCCTCAACATTCCAGGAAGACTGCAGCAACAAGCCGACTCACCAACCAGTGCGGCTCCCAACAACAAGAACATATCGATCGTATTCTTAAATAATACCAGGACGTATGTCAAGCACCAAATTTAGTACCTATACATTGTCAGTTAAAACAATCCATTGAACTTGTTCCTGGTTCTTCCTCACCAAACACAGGAAAATCGCAGGAAAATCCAAGATTTGATCCGTTCTCGAAAATGAGGAGATTCGTCAGAAAATATAAGATTTAATCGACAAGGGTCATATCTGCCCCAACTCCTCTCCTATTGGAAGTCCATTCGTCTTAGTTCCAAAGAAATACGGGACTTGGCACATGTGCACCGACTATCGAGCTCTCAACAAAATTTTAGTAAAGAACAGACACCCTCTTCCACGGATTGATGAACTCATAGACAGTCTAAAAGGTTCTAAGTTATTTACGAAATGCAAAATCAAGTCGAGATACCACCATATTCCAATAGAGTCCACCGATGTATGGAAAACAAATTCCAAGAACAAGGAAGGATTGCTTGAATGGTTAGTCATGCCTTTCGGCTTAACCAATGCACCTACAACCTTCATGAGATATATGGATGACCTTATACAACCTTTCATTGGTAAGTGTGTCATTTTCTATATCGACGATATCTTGATTTTCAGTCGATCATGGAAAGAACATGTCAAACAACTTTGACAAGTCTTCGACACTCTCCAACAACATAGAATATATCTAAACATAGACAAATGCTCATTTGCGATGACCAGCATCAAATATTTGGGGTATGTAATTGACTCTACAAGCATTCATGTCGACCCAGAAAAAGTGCAAATCCTCAAAGAGTGGCCCATTCCTCAAAACATTCTTGAACTAAGAAGTTTTCTTGGTTTGACAAATTTCTACTGACGATTCATACTTGGCTTCAGCCACATCGCATAGCCTTTGAATCAATTGATGAAAGGAAATGGGAAAACTGTCTTCAAATGGACACTGATACAACAACAAGCTTTTGAACAACTCAAAAACAAGATTTGTACTGCACCAATACATGTGTTACTTGATTTTCATCAGCCCTTGAGATTGAGACAGATGCATTGGACTATGCCCTCGGCACAGTTATCACTCAGTCAGGTCACCCAGTCGCATTTCATTCTGAGACTTTCAACGACACTGTTAGAAGGTAATCGACGTATGAAAAAGAACTGTGCGCCATTATGTAAGCTATTAAGAAATGGAGACACTAAATTCTTGGAAAGGAAACAGTCATACTCACTGACCAGAAACCTTTGCAGCTCACTCCATCCCAATTGAAACTACAGAAAAATCGACAACTCAAGTGGATTAATTACCTGCAACAATTTTAGTTGGTAATTAAGTATTAGAAAGTAAAATCCAATGTTGTAGCTGATTGTCTCATTAGACCACCCATTACTCTGTTGTCTACAATGATGAGTATGCAGAGTTATGACACCACTACTTGGGCCACAATCGTATTTGGTAGATTGTTATTTCTCTGCAATTTATCGACAGCTTCAGACCGACACACTATCTACTAATGACTAATTCCTGAAGGACAGCTTGCTATACAAGCTTGGACAACTTTGTGTACCGACTAGTGAGCACCGACAGAAGCTCAATTGGTACGTGCACTACAACAAGACTGCAGGACATTTTGGAATTGCAAAAACACTTGTTATCCTCCAAAAGTATTTCTACTGGCATTCACTTAAATATTACATCAACAAGTACATTCGATCATGCATGGTTTGTGCCATTGCTAAACCGTCGAATCAATAGCAAGGACTGTACACACCCCTTCCAGTTCCTAGTCGGCCATGAGCCCCTATTTCTATGGACTACTTGATGGGATATCCTACTACCAAACATTAACATGACACGATATTCGTAGTAGTCGATAGATTTTGCAAGATGGATATACTCATACCATGCAAGAAGATTATGACAACATGACAGACTGCTCAGCTCTTCTTTGAACATGTGTGGAAACATTATGGCCTCTCAAAGACCATTATTTCTGATAGAGATGCTATATTTGTCGTCACCTTTTGGAAAACTCCCTGGCAACAACTCGACAAAAGACTTTCTTTGTCGAAAGCCTTCCATCCGTAGACAGACGGACAGATGGAAGTTGTAAATTGCTTAGTCGTATAGTTACTTCACATGTACAACCACAAGCATCATCGAACATGGGATGACAACCTTACATACATACATATTTTTCTAGGAAAAATGCACCTCTTGCAGACAAGATTTGTTCCTCTAGGCCTGAATGGTTCAGATCTATAACAAATGGGTTACAATAGATATGGAAGAATTCCCTTAGAAGTTGCAAAGATCTGGAATGAGTCCTTTGATAGAGTGATTTAGTTGTTTCCTATGGTGATGGCTCTCCACGGATGTACCTGCAAAATCACATCAAACAAGAAAACAAGATCAAAGACACTAGAATATAATACACAATTCTATGTCAATGACTAAGGAATCCAACAATAGAATGCATGATTACAACATAACATATGTTATAGGAAAGGAACCAACTTTGCATAAAAATGAATAAGAAATCTTACAACCTTCTCCTTAGTGTTGTGATGCTCCTTCACATGCCAATGCCTTGTCCTCAAAAGCTCCAACTTGATACTTCTATGCTCACCCTATATTTGGCCAGAACCTTAGTGCAATATCATTACTTTTCTCTCTCTCAACCATGGGAATGAGACAGGTTTTATAGGCCTTGGGAGGATAGGGATGGTTGAGAAGATGGTGGGTGATGTGGAAGGGATATCCCAAAAGGATGGATCTCGAGTCCAAGTGGTCCTCGGGCGAAGGGATGAGGGTGCCATGAAGTCTTCCTTCAAGAAGCTTCGTGGAATCTTCTCTTTTTCACTTTTTAGCTCGGGCACTGCTTTTCTTCCACTATGACAGAGCATCACCAGGGTGGAGCCACTCCTTGAACAAGAGGAATAAGCAATGGCACCACTTACTGTCAAGAGAGAGTAGGCGTTACTGAAGAAGGTAATGCCTCTTGCCTTAAGGGAAAAGGCGGTGTTGGAGTTAAACATGCAAAAATGAAGTCCAGGCCAATATTTCATTTCACAACTTTGGATTTTAGGGAAATAACTGATTTTAGGGCCTCAACACATGATGGTGACAAAATTTATGTGTAACAGAATGCCCCCCAAAGCATGAGCCTAGAGGGATACGATAGGTGAGATATTTGAAAGAGAAATTTATCACTTCAAGGCAAGAAATCACTTGATCAAAGATCATCATCAACCAGGATTCTGCAATACATCAATACTTTTGACTCATAACCAAATTTGTGTTCATCATGGTTGCAGACTAATATAAGGCAGATCCATGAGAGAGATGAACAAACATGGCTACTAGAATATAACATAGATCCATGCGAAGAAGACTCAGACTTGATCATAGCTACCAGACATACACTATAGATCTATGCCAAAAGGACACAAATTTGAGCACAACCATGACCATACAAATGTGAATCCATGCGAGGACTCATACAAAATACTCAATTGCAACCTGGGGAAAGAAATGAGTGCTTAACAAATACCCAGGGTCTTTGTCTTGTCTTCCACAAAGTACGATTCTATCCATGTGATTACAATGTTCTGATGTCAAACATGGTAGAAACCACTTGATTACTGGTCAACGATGAGAACTGTTAACAAGTGCAAGGGAGATCATCATTGATGTCATTGATTCCCAAGGTACCCTAGTACAATATCCTGAGTGTGAATAGATGATTTGATGTTGAACAATCAATTGTGTCTATCGATCAAAGGTCAATGATGTGAACCTATGTTGAGAGTGAGAGAATCTGTCATTAAGGAATACAGACCTCAAGGTACTAAATGTGTTTCTAAGACTAATTCCTGGATGATGAGCTAATGTCGACAGGAATAGTCTCGTCGAAGGAGGGCCATAAGGAATCCCACATCGACAACATGAAACTTGAAACAAAGTTATAGAATGTTGTAGATGATGTAACCATAGGACTGACTCAAAAGGTATTGAAACAAAGGCTGTTTTGATTACAGAGGTAAACTTTCAACTTCACTTTGAACATCGGGTGGCACGACCGAAGACTTGGAAGTATTGACTAAACCAGGTGGATACTAGGACATAATGCAGTGGCAGACAATGCATTCTTTAAAGGAATCAAAGGAGTTACATGACTCTTGAAAGTGGATCATCTTGGAAGTCAGCTGAATACCCAATTGACTAAATGAGATGTAGACAAGTGCCATGTACAAAGGTGACTACTAATTTCCATTTTATTTGCAAAATGAATTAATCCCCTTCCCTTAATTTCCCCATCATGATTGATGAGTGCCTCTTTTCGTTTTTACGAGTTCAAAGAGGGTAACAAACACTTGTTGTAGCTTATCCGAAGACAAGTCCATTCTCATATATTTCGCAAATATGAGAAAGGAGGGGTTCGTTCCCAAAAGAGGGTCTCTCAGTGTTTTTTTAACGAGTCCATTGAAAGTTAACTTGGCTTCGTTCATGTTTAGAGGGTCTGAACAAAAATGGAAGAAGACTCCAAAGGGTCCTTTTTCATATGATTTAGTCTCTAGGGCCTGAAAAAAGTATAAAATAATACCCGAGAGAACTCTTCCAGTCATGATTGGTTGGAGTGCTCCTTTTCCGTAACTAGTCAATCCAAACTGAAAAAGGGGTAAACTATTGTCCGAAAGATGACTCTTCAAGTAATTTTATGAGCGCGAATAAGACAAGTTCTCTTGACAATATTTTCACATTTAAGGAGTTCTAAAAGAGTTTAAAGAAGACTTTGTTAGGGTTTCTTTTCGCGATGAAAGGGTTTAACGAGACTGAAAAGAAGCGAAAATGACTCGGAGCTTTGATACTAGGTTTAAAGAGCATGATCAAAGTATCGAAATGAACGTTTGATGACTTTTTCCATGTGTGGAAGTATGAAAAAGACAAAAAAAAACATACCCATAGACAATACTGTTCATTTCTGTCCCTACAAAAACTTTTTAAAAAGGCCATTAGTTCCCCAAAAATATTTAAAAATGACTTTTATAAACTATAGAAAGTGAATTTTTAATGAAATGATTTAAAAATATTTAAAATAATATAATAAACCTAAAAATATTTTATAAAAGCCAAAGTAAATAGTAAAAACCAATTCATTTATCATTTAGCAAGTTTTGGAGAGCATTTGGGAGAAATTGTGTGCAGATTTCAGTTGGAGATTCCGGAGCCGTTACCCGTCCATTTTTTGATCCTTCAATTCCAAGTAAGAGCTAGAAGCCTTCTCTTCATTTTTATGGTTTCCATTTTTCATTTCCATGCAATTTTATTGATTTTTGGAGCTTTGGGGCGAAGCATAAAAAATGCATCATGAGTAACGATCATGGCCTTTACGGGAGGAGCAGTGCCCGATGAGAACCGCGTTTTTTAAGATTGCACATGCGGTGGCCCTGTTCTGTGATAAGGGGATAGCAGCGGTGCTATCCATGGTGCCCAAAACAAGGATGCCCTAGTCAAAATGATGGATTTTAAGTATTTTTAAAGATTGGACGTGTGTCTAAATGCTCCATTGATTGTTTTTGACAGGTCATTTTGTTCAAAATGGTGACTTGGAAAGAGAGGAAACACGAATACGATGATTCCTTTGCTACGATAGATGCGGCTTCCATAGCTTCTCTACAGGGCTATGGCCTCTTGAAATTCTTCCACACTCCTAGTATGATATCACATGTACAATTACTGGAGTACATCTTACGGATGTGGAATCCGTAACAACAACATTTAGAGGTGGGGCCCCACATTCTCATTGTGGAGGTGGAGGACATTTACTTTTTGGTTGGATTATCCAGGTGTGGAGCGCCTAGCTCTCAGGAACTTATTGTTCATCATTGTTATCCAGGTACCAAGATGTCGGGTCAGAAGATCCCGATAAAGGATGTGATGGACTTACCCCTTCGGACTGTTTTATTCACTATGCATAGGGTTGTTGGGAGCCAAGGAACTCATCAAGCATCTTGGGAACATATGTTGTATGCCATGGAGGCCATGGAACCCAGAGTGTTTAACTGGGCCGAGGCATTGTTGCTCGTGTTCAAAGATCAACTGACAAAGTGTCAACAAGGAGAGCTCTCAAATAGTTTGGGTATGGGACTATCCTGGCATGTTTATTCTTCGAGAGGGTACATATCCTGAGACCACAAGTGTTTTTTACTGAGCTTAGAGATCGAGACCCCCACATGCTGTGGTGGGTGGAGATCATGGCCCGCACTAGAGGTAGCAGAGCCAAGGTCAAATACGGGGCTCCCTTCTTCCATTGGATGAACGACTAGATCCTCATGATTGAGGACTACACTTATGCTGGGATTGAATTTCGCGGGGATCCACATCTACCTTTACCAGTTGGTACTTAGTGGGGTGACATCGGTAAGAAAATGCTCAAGATATTGATTATTTTTGTATTTTCAAGTTTCATAATTTGTATAGATGATAAAAAGACCTAATGTTTTCATGCAAATGTCAGAGTTGTGCAACTAGGGGGATCATCCCCAATGGATAGGTGAGCAAAATATCGCTTTGTACACAGAGGCGATAATGAGCTAACCAAGTTGGAGGAGAAGCTCAGCTGGTTGAATTTGGACATCCTGGATGCTGCGCTAGATGACCTCCCTAGGAGGTATTAGAGACACACGACGAGAGTGTCATGCCATTTCAATCGCTTTCTATGTAGAGTAGCAATGACCATTATTTGCTACCAAGAGCACCATTAGACGGTTTGCATGATGTATCACTGAAAACTAGCTTCAGGATTTTTGAATCGTTTTGTATACCAGAAATCCAAAGTGCTTTAGATGGGGTCTCGTGAGCATATTTTTGTAAAAACACTTTATACACACACACACACACAAACTCATTTTCGATGTTTATATGTGTTTCAAATGGACAAATTACATTTACATTAGTTTTATGTGTCTTGTACAATTTATTTTACTTTACAATGGACCATGTTTTATTTTTAAAAGTAATCAATGGGCGATATACCAATCTAAAATGTAGTTTGCTAATGAGTCAGCAATCATATTATCAGACCTAGGGATATTCCTATAAGTGATGAAATCGAATGACCTCTCTAATAGACGCACTCTTCAAAAGAGATGAAGAAGTGCGGGGTTCTTGATGGTATAAATGTGGTTTAAGTGACAAACCACTAGTTGAGAGTCCAAAAAAACTACCAAGTCATGAATGTCCCAAGATGCAGCCTCAATCAGTAAACCTATCACTGCCTGATACGCAACGATGTTGTTGGTAGCCGGACCAATACAAACCGCTCTTGAACTGACTAAGTCATGAGCTGGGGAATACAAAATCCAAGCAGCTGAAGCGAGTTTCAAGGTATGACGACAAGCACCATCGACAAACCATAAAAAACCATCTGATTCGCATAACCAGAACATGGTATAAACAATATGGACAACAAACTCAAAACTATATTGAAAATTCCAAAACACGCTAAAACATTAGATAATATACATATATACAAGGTACCATACATAAATGATTTAAGCATAGTACCTCTTCACGTATAACCCATTGCGAGGTTTCCCAAAGGGTATCCGTCGTAGTCTATGAGCTCGTAATTCATTTTCTCTAAGACCTTACTAACGACAAAGGGACCATACCACATAGATTCAAACTTTCCCTTCCCTAGTTTATCATGTCTCTAATCATAAGTCAGGACTAGGTAACCTTCATTGAAAACATGAGACTGAACAACCTTATCATATTGTGCCTTGACATGTTTGTTGTGTGCCTCATTATCCAAGGCAACATCTCTTCTACTTTCATCAGGGATGATTTTAAGGAACCATACTTATTTAAGAGTGTATAAATGTTGGCGAATATTACCAATTCTTAAAACGCCAATTATAAAATGATTGGCAATATTTTTCAAAAAATATTTTAATTTCCAAGGATTTTATATCATTTATATAATAATTTGGCGATTTTTAGGGTGAAAAAAGTTTACCCCGTCAAAATTGGGAAAAACAGGGCTTCAAAAAATGGAAAATGGAAAATCTTTTTTGGGAGAAAAACATTGAAAAATAGCCCATTAGGCTAAAATTCGCCCCTAAAATTATCCCTGACTTTCATCAAGGTTGGTCAAGTACAAAATTATCTCTTCCTCGGCGGAAGTGTTTGGGAGAAGTTCTACTGCAAGTTTAAGCGACGGGATTTGACACTCAATAGGGAGGCCAACTTCTAGTCCATAGACCAAATGAAAGGGTGTGAAACCAGTTGCTATTTTTACTAAATTCCTATAAGCCAAAAGTGCGGAGAAAAGAGTCAAGTGCCAGTTGGATTTGCGATCTCCAACCATCCTACGCAGCATAGTTTTCAAAACCTTGTTAATGGCCTCTACCTAACCATTAGCCTGCGGGTAATACAGAGTTGAGTTTTGATGGCGAAAATCCAGCTTAGCGCTTAACTCAGCCATCATATGATTTCAGAAATGAGATCCGTGGTCAGTGACTATGGCTTGTGGGACTCCAAACCTAGCTATCACGTGGTTAAATAAAAAGAGGGCAACAGTCTTACCATCCTCTACATATGTAGGCATTTCCTTAGGCCGTTTTGTGAAGTAATCGAAGGCTATGATGATGTAACCATGCCCCCCCGCTGAGGTAGGATTACAATGCATGAAATCAATACCTCACTTGGAAAAAGGGCCAATAGCAATGACGAGGTGTAAAGGAGCAGGGTGGATGTGCTTTTTAGGATAAAAGTGTTGACACGGTGGGAATTTCTTAACCGCTTCATGACAATCTTTAAATATCGAAGGCCAAAAATATCCAGCGCAAAGGATTTTCTGGGTTGTAGCCATCCTAGAAAGATGACCGCCGCATGCTCCAGAGTGGAAGTCATTCAAAACCTGTTCAACCTCTTCGTGTGTAAGGCACCGTCAAAGGATAGAGTCAATACCACATCGATACAACGTATCATTTAAAATGATATAGTACTTTGCGTGGTGACGGATACGACAACAATTGTCACGGATATATCGGGCTGAAATCTCTAAGTCTGGAGATAGATGATCAAATCTCCATACCATGGATCAGTTGTTCTTATCAAGAACAAAAATTCATCTGAAAATGAATCATTGGGATTAGCTTCCATTAAAGCATAGGGAAGGTCACACATCAACTCCGTGAAAACCAAGGACTTCTTCAAAGTAGCCTTGGTGAACTCAATATCAAATTCCTGTAAGATAACAATCCAATAGGAATACTTGCCCCCAAGTACCTGACGAGTCAGAATGCAGTACATGGGGTTTTGATCCGCAATTACAGTTGTAGTGCAAAGTAGAATGTAGTGACAAAAGTTTTGTATGGAAATGACAATAGCCAGAGATAAATTCTCCACTCACGATTAACGGGTTTCAGAGTCAATGAGACTCTTACTTAGGTAATAGATCATGTGTTCTTGGCCATTGGGATCTTCCTGCACTACAACCATTCCAATGGTGGTAGTGGAGGCAAAAACATATAACATAAAGTCTTTTGAATAATATGGGGGGTGCAACACCGGTGAATGTGTTAGAGCGTGTTTCAGATTATCAAAATCTCGTTGGGCTTGGTCATCCTAGAAGAACAGAGTGTCCTTCTTCAGGAGACGCATATCACCATGCATTTTTTCTGCGAAGTTACATCCGAAACAAAGAAGAAATTTTTCCTTCCCTTGTGAAATTTGGAGCTTAGTGATGTTTGTCGAGGCAGGTAAGGCCAGAACAACAACAATTTTCAAAAGGTCAATCCAAATGCCATATTTGGAAACCACAAAGCTGAGAAGATGTCCAGTCTCAACACAAAAGACACAATTGTGTGGGTTAATCCAGATTTTATAATGACGACATCTACGAAAAATGTCGCTAAGATGTCTTGGATGGTCCTCCCATTGCTGTGAATGATCAGGGAGATCGTCAAGGTACAACTCCATGATGTGCTTGATATTGTGAAAAGGATTGGACATGGCACGCTTGAATGTAGCTCCGACATTTTTCAGACCAAAAGGTAACTTCCGATACGCGAAGGTTCCCCAAGGGAAAATGAATGTCATTTTATGCTGATCGGTAGGCAAAATCTCTATATTATTGTAGCCAAAAAATCCATCCATAAAATAAAAGATGACACTCCCAGCACAGTTATCGATGATTTGATCGATGTGTGGAGTAGGGAAATTGTCCTTGGGACAAGCCTTGTTTAAGTATCGAAAATCGATACAAACCCTAATAGTGCCCTGCTTCTTAGCCATAGGGACAATATTAGACACCCATTCTATCAGGGGTACGGGATAAATAAACCCCGCCTTCAGAAGTTTCTCCACTTTGTGTCACATCCCCAACACTGCGACTAGCGAAGAGGACGTGACTCACATACTAATCGACTCGAGCAATTTAGTCCCATGAACAAAAACATGAAGGAAATATAAAATGTATGAAAATGCATACTAACATACATAGATGCAACATCCCCATAATACCTATGCAGATGTCTAATTTATTAAACATACAGCAAAAGCAAATACATGTCATAATGCATTCACAGCATATAAGCATTCATCGTGTTCATTCATAAAATAATACAGTTGCAAGGATTTAAGCACAAGAATACTTATCTTCAGGAAAGCTTGTCCTGCAAGCAGCTACGTTGCTGCAACGTTCCACCCAACCATAGGCCAATGCACTCATCAATCTCTCAACAGCACTGCCACCCCTGAGCTGGGCATGATTTCCACAAGGAATAAGGGAACTCTAGCAGACTCACATGTAGAAAAGGATACACAAACTTAACCAAGCCAACACAGTTGGGTTTATCAAGCTATACAGGAGCTGGAAAGGCTGACTAATAAGATAGTTAGCTCCCCCAAGAGCTATGGATACCTACACCAAAACTAGCCTGACTTCTAAGACATCTACACCACCCAACACAAGGAAGCATCCCCTTCTCTACTACGTAGTCCCTCGGTCTATTCCTTCCCTTCCAGTGCTATTCAGGGGGTGCAGAGAAGAAAGTCATCCATCTAGCTCTGTCTATGAGGATCTCGCACACACTAGGTTTGTCAAGTAAGCTTAGACCCCATTTCCACTCCAACAATAGTCCAAAGACCAACAATGGTATATACACAACAAATAACAGCTTTGGAATTTAAGGGGAAAACACCACAGAGGTCAAGATCGGGAAAGGAAACTTGGTGAGAACAGCTCCAACTATCACAGTCAATTTTCCAGAGTCATTTACAGCCCTAATGTGGCCAAAATGACTCAACAACGCAACCAAATTCATGGGGAAGACATCAGGGACCTCTCCATGTGCATAAGAGGAAGAACACGACCCCTCTTGTGAAGGGAATTACCCACAGACCAAATCATGAAGGGACAAACAAAATGTGAATGCCTTCCTGTGTGAGGGAACCAAAATATTTGCCTATGTGAATGTAGAATGGTTCCCCCCCCAAATGAGGAGATGAATTCCCTCTTCCTTTGGGCATGCATGTGGTCAAAGGACTGACAGTCCTACCACACTGGCGGCTGCCCATGCATAAGTTTTCCTAGGGCAATAACTTCCCCCAACTAACTCCAGGGAATTAATTCGATGGTTGAATGAGACAAGGAAAAGTGAGTAAGACAAAAATGGTTGCCAGCTAAATGGGATCCCCTTTTGACACTTGGTTTTTCCCCAATGGATCCCAAGGTTTAGACATTCCCCCCCCCCCCATCCTTAGGAAACCATGCCCCTCTTCATTATGTTGCATTGACATAGCTGGTTGTGGGTATTTTTAATTAAGATGCATAGTTACATGGTGATTTAAAAATCATAACATGCCTGGTTAGCACAAAATACCATTGGCACCGATTTAATCACCAAAACATAAAACGATAATCCATGTGTGGATTTTTCCTGTAGCTTCACACCAAAATTAATTATAATATATACATCATATACATTTAATGCAAATGGGGTCAAAACCAGGGTTTTACATTCCCCTCCCCCTTCAATAGCATTGTCCTTAGTGCTTTACAAAATTGAACAAAAAGGCTACACTGGCATCACCTTAGTGCCCATAGAATTGAACAAAAATGGATGTTCCAATCACATGGCATCCTCTAGCTCCCATAAATTAATCTGTCAAATTAATCTAGGGACTAAAACACAGTCTTATAAGAGATTTCAGACAATTAAACATGAAAATGGCATAATGGTACTGCAAAATGAGTAGCATCTCTGTATAATCAAATGAAGAATGAATAATACAATACAATGATCATGCAAGATGCATGAATGCCAAGAAAATTTGAATTCCCAAGGAGTTCATTCGAATTGAATGAATGGGTGAAGCTTAATTGAATGTAAGCCACAGTAAACACACCTAGTTAACCCACTGATCAAGTCCAAATTGACTCAACTAAGTCCTGACTGAAGTCAGAGTGCAATGGATGACTAAGTCTAACTAAAATTAGCTTAGACACATGTCACTGCATGTCAACCAACAAGTGGTAGTGCATCATTAACTCCAATGAACCTTGATGAGGTTAACTGAAGTCAAACTGGTCATCAGAGGTGGTTGGAGGCGTCCTAGTTGACTCCAGTTCATAAATATTAATAAAAATAATCAATATAATGAATGGAGGCACCTTCACCACTTAGCTTAACTAATTGTAACAATCGATTAGCAATTAGGTGCATTTATGACACTCATATCACCCCCGAAATGATCCCTATTTGAAGGATGAAGCCTAGTTAGCCTCCCCGAATGAAGGAGAAGGCTTAGTTGGCCTCCTTAACTGAAGGTAGGCGTGGGTGTGCTCATGTTGATTTCATAGTGTGCTCATCTGATGTCGATTAAGTCAATAAAACTTCGGATAGTGGTTTAATAAGGTCAAATTGACCAAATTAAGTGTGCATGTTGGGTAAATGTCTCCAACACCCCCCCTTAAGCTATACTCAATAGAAGTAAAAATAAAGTGCATGAAATGCTAGGGCCCTGGCAACAAAGGCCATAGGTCACCCTGTACAATAATGTAACTCAAACAATGCTAAAAATAAATCTAAGTGAGGAAAAGAGGGAAACCCCCCCCTCAAGCTGAACACTGAAAGTAGTCTGATCACCCTGATGAACTCACCCCCAACAATGAACTAATTTTCTGAAAATATCTTGGTGAAGATGTCTGTAATCTGCTCATTAGTGGGGCAGTATTGTACAATGATGGTCCTGTCATGCACTAATTCCCTGATATAGTGCATGTGTATCTCTACATGCTTGGTCCTCAACCTGGTAATTGGATATATGGATATCTTAATAGCACTTTGATTTTCACAAAAGAGGACAGTGGACAAATTACTACCAAGATCAAACTCTGAAAGAATGCCTTGCAACCAAACAGCTTGGATGCAAGCATTCACCGCTCCTTAGTACTCGACCTCTGTTGAATACAATGCTATTGCAGCCTGCTTTTTGCTATACCAGCAAATGGGGCCACCACCAAACATGAAGACATATCCAAAAGTATACTTCCAATCAATAGAATCACGCACCCAATCAAAATCTGTGTAACCAATCAGCTCTAGCTTGGAGTCTGCAGCATAGTGAATGTCGTAGGTCCTGGTTCCCTGAATATACTGGAGGATCCTCTTGGCTTCCTTCCAATGAATATCATGAGGCTGCTGCATGTATCTTGACACAACATTCATGGAATAACAAATATCAGGTCTAGAATGAGTCAAGTAGAGCAAGCTACTTATCAGCTGTCGATAAATAGTGCAATCCATGGGAGGTGTGCTTTTTCTTTCTTCAAGGATGATCCCTAAAAGGAAACGGAATGGAGAAGCCTTACATTCAGCCATGTTGAAATTTACTAACAGTTCTAATATGTATTTGGATTGAGTGACCATTATCCCATCAATATTTTGCTCAATTTCGAGCCCCAGAAATTGCTTCAAGAGCCCCAAATCGTTCATTTCAAATGCATTGTGGAGAGCAGTTTTGATGACTGAAATAGAAGTAACTATGCTACCTGTAATCAGTAAGTCATCAAAATATAAACCAATAATAATCAAATGACCATCATGCTTATGTATATACACATTCGGATCTGATTTACACCTTTGGAAGTTTTGCGAGAGAAGGAAGGCATCCATCTTGGAATACCACTCTCTTGGGGCCTGTTTTAACCCGTATAGTGACTTCTTTAGTTTGCAAACCAAATATGGATCAGAAATTTAGCCCTCATGCTGCTTTATGTATATCTCCTCATGAATATCTCCATGTATAAAGGTATACTTAACATCCATATGATGCACTTCCCAGTGCTTAGATGCAGAAATTGACAAAACTAGGCGGATGGAGTCCATTTTTGCAACCGGTGCAAAAGTCTCATGGTAGTCCACACCTTGGACTTGGGAGAAACATTTTTCTACCAGAATTGCATTATATTTTCAATTTGTTCCATCAGCAGCAACCTTAGTCCGAAACACCCACTTGCATTGAACCAATTTCCTCCCCGGAGGAAGTGAAACTAGCTCATAAGTAGTGTTTTTTTGAAGAGAATTCATCTCTTCGTCCATGGCAGCTTGCCATCTCGGATCCTTCCGAGCATGGTAGTAAGACTTAGGATCTGAAATGATATTTAATAACAATATTTATACAATAAATAATTATGACAAGAGAGTGCAATACCTGCTCTTTGGAAATCAGACCGAGTTCTCCTTGGATCATCCAGATTTCCAATGTCATCACCTGCGAAGGAGAGTGTCTGTCAGGCCCAAGTTGGGAGATGATTTTGTACTTTAGGTTATGATTCAGCATCGTATGTTTTCTATTCACGAATATCAGAAATTAGAGGATCCAAATCATGGTCATCACCCCCAATTCCATCATCCAAATATTCAGTAGAATAGGAAGGAAATTCAACAGTTTTCTCCTTCACTAGTTCTACCTCCTGAAGAGGCTCATCGAACATGACACTTATTTCAATGATGATCTATTTTGTTCTGATATCCAACAGCTTGAAACCTTTATATTCATTAGGATATCCAATAATCAGACATTTGATGCTTTTCGGTTCCAAAGCCCTCCTTTTATCAAGTGGGATTCGGGCCCATGCAATGGACACAAACACCCTCAGATTCGACACATCCGTCTTGTGTCCGAAATATGCTTCGAAATGGGTCTTCCCTTTCACGGATGAGTGTGGCACTCTATTATAAATATATGCTACAGAATTCATGGCTTCAGCCCACAAATTTACAGCCAACTTCTTTGATTCCAGCATACAAGTGGTCATCTCCTTGAGAGACCGATTCTTCGTCTTCGCTACACCGTTCTGCTGGGGAGTGTAGGGGAATGAATGTTGGATATAAATACCACTTTGGGAACATATATGTAGTAACTCATTACTGATATACTCCCTGCCATTATCATATCTCAAAATCTTGATCTTTTTTCCAGATGCATTCTCAATCAAAGCCTTCAATTCAGTGAATTTTTCCAAGACTTTCGACTTCTTTTTGATAAAAAAGACCCATGTGTATCTGGAAAAGTCATCAATGAAAGTGAGAATGTTCCTTGATACATTTATGGATGTGGTAGGAATGGGACCGCTGATATCAGAATGTATCAGTCCCAAGATGCATGATGCTCGGCTTGCCTTCCCCCGATCAAACTTATGCTCAGGGTGCTTTCTAACAACACAGCCCTTGCGAATTTCGGTGGTAGCTTTTATGGCCGGGAGGCCTTCAACCATAGAATTGTTCTATAATTGCTGCAAGTAATTGAATTTCAGGTGGCCGAACCTCTCATGCCATAGTCTACTTACCTCATTTCCATGAGTCAGCAATGTGGTGGGCTTTGCATCCGCCACAAAATGGGAGAACTCATAAGCTTTTGCATGATGGTTTGCAAGTCCTTTTGCTACAAGTTTTTTGGATGCAAGATCCGTGATCTCTACATCAGCTGGGATAAAGGAGACTCTCTTAGGAACTCCCATATGTTTCATTTGATAAACACTTAGGAGGTTTGATGCAAGAGATGGTACATACAGAACATTGGAAAAATAACCATGTTCAAGATCTACAGTATCTTGTCCTTTGGATATGATTATGGAGTCATATCGAATGTGGATGGGAATGGATTTTTCAGTCTCCAAAGATGAGAAAGAGTATCTTTCAGCCATCATGTGATTCAAAGCTCTAGAATCTATCAAAAGAGCTTTGGACTTTGAAGTGCTTTCCATGAGGGCATGACCACTTTCATGCTGTGGTTCCCAATCTTGTTGATCTCTCCTTCGAAAGCTTTCCAGAATATTGATGTGATTTTTATCAAGAAGAGAAGTAGCTTCATCAAGTTTCTTTTTCATGCAGGCATGTTTATGGTGGAATCCCTTCCCGCATTATGAACAATTGACTTTTTCCTTTCCATGATGCCCTTTGCTTTTGTTCTTCTTCGAGCCAGAAGGCTCTTCATGTTGTTGGTTTTCAAATTTAGGCTTAGGAGTTTCGAATTTGGTTTTTGGGTTCTTCTACTGCTTTCCTTTACCCTTTAGATCTTTGGGCCCCAAATCATAGAGGGCTTGATCACGGGAGGATATGATGATCCCCATCTAGATAATCTTATCATGTTCACTTGTTAGGGACTCAATGAAGGCATTGAGTGAAGGCATCTTCCATCCATGGGTTGTGAGATTCTCAGCACGAAATGTAGAAACAAACATCGAATAATCAACTCCAAGTTTGGAGAGAATGGCGAGGATGATCTGATCATCCTCCTTCTCTACCTTACACTGCTTCAATAGTAGTGAGAATGTGCTTGAACTTTGTGAAAAAATCATTTAAGGTCTCAAAATTGGAAGGTTGGAGAGACATCAACTTGTTTTCAAGCTAGTAAATTCTAAAATCATCTTGTTTTCCATATAGGGTGTCCAATTTTTCCCAAATTTCCTTTGGAGTCTTCAATCCTGAGAGATGGAAAAGAAGATCCCTGGAAATAGAGAGGCACAAGAATCTGAATGCTTCATCTTTCTTGTTCAAGAATATAGCTTTGTCTATCACATGAGTAGGCTCTTCTTCAGTGTCCATAGTGACCCGGTAGAGTCCTCTGGCACGTAACTGGATCTCCATGTCTTCTTTCCATGAATAGAAATTGAACAGAGTCAAGAGTTTGATGGAAGAAGCCATCTCAAACTGCTGTAGCAAATGATTTTTACTCGTTAAAACTGACAAATCACAACAAAAGGGGCACCATAAGGTTGAACAACCTGTATATTTTAGGCTTTCATCACACCCAACATAATTGATCAAGCAAGCTTGATCAACAATTCCTTAACTTGGGGTATTAAGTGGTAAGCCTTGGCTTCTGGTGCAATGCTAGAATTTTGAGCTTTTGCTCAATTTTTCATGCAATATCTGTCAAAAACCATCTTTTTGAGAGATCTAAGCTTTGTCCCATCATGAGCTCTGATACCATATTAATCTGTCACAGTAATCTAGGGACTAAAATACGGTCTCATAAGATATTTCAGACAATTAAGCATGAAAATGGAATAATGGTGCTGCTGCAAAATGAGTAGCAACTCTGTATAATCAAATGAAGAATGAATAATACAATACAATGATCCTGCAAGACACATGAATTCCAAGACAATTTGAATTCCCTAGGAGATCATTCAAATTGAATGAATGGGTGTAGCTTAACTGAATGCAATCCACAATAAACACACCTAGTTAACCCAGTGATAAAGTCCAGACTGAATCAACTGAGTTCTAACTGAAGTCAGAGTGCAATGGATGACTGAGTCTAATTGAAATTAGCTCAGACACATGTCACTGCATGCCAACCAACAAGTGGTAGTGCATCATTGACTCCAATGAACCCTGATGAGGTTAACTGAAGTCAAACTGGTCATTAGAGGTGGTTGGATTTTCCCTACTTGAATCGAATTCATAAATATTAATAAAAAAAATCAATATAATGAATGGAGGTTCCTTCACCACTTAGCTTAACTGATTATAACAATCAGTTAGCAATTAGGTGCATTTATGACACTCAGATCACCCCTCGAATGCTCCTTGTTTGAAGGAGGAAGCCCAGTTAGCCTCCCCGAATGAAGGAGAAGGATTAGTTGGCCTCCTTGACTGAAGGTAGGCATGGGTGTGCTCATGCTGATGTCATAGTGTGCTCATCTGATGCTGATTAAGTCAATAAAACTTAGGATAGTGGTTTAACAAAGCCAAATTGACCAAATTAAGTGTGCATGTTGGGTAAATGTCTACAACACCACGTAGCCTCTTTAGGGCCATAGTTCTCGCATTGCACCTTTACCTACCCTATGGCTCGATTCTAAAGCATGGTGACCATCCTGTAGAAGATGCGCTTTGGCTCGATTCAGAACTCTCTCTCAGATTCCACCTGAATCACATCCCAATTTATCACATGGTTAGGATTATGTACATATTTCTTAAGCAAAGAAACATGAAATACATTATGAGCTCTAGTGCTAGCAGGAAATGAAAGTCTATATGCAACTGGCCCTATTATTTTAAGCACTTTAAATGGCCCACAATATCTCGATGACAACTTGGCACAAATTCCAAGCTTAAAGGAACTCTTCCTTTCCCTCACTCTAAGGTAAACATGATCCCCAACACTGAATTCTCTGTTCACCCTATGATTATCTGTATAGATTTTCTATTTGTCCTGAGCTGATTTTAGATTTTGCCTGATATTTAAAACTTCTTGCTCCATCTCCTTGAGCAATTCTGGCCCAAGCACAATTCTATTCACTGGATTATCCCTTGTCACTGGTGTTCTACACCTTCTACCATACAATGCTTCATATGGACTCATCCCCAAGGATGCTTGTTGTCCATTGTTATAAGCAAACTCTACCAAGTGTAAGTAATCTTCCCACTTTATTGGTTTGTCCATCACATACATTTGAAGCATGTCTTTAAGCACCTGATTCACTCTTTCTTTCTGCCCAATATCAGTCTGAGGATGGTAGGCAGTTTCGAAGTTCAACTTTGTACTCAAATCTACAAACAAACCCTTCCAAAAATTGGAAGTGAACTTGATATCTCTATCAGAGACTATTGCCTTAGGCAATCCATGCAATTTGAAAATATCCTTCATGAAGATCTTTGCAATGTCATTAGTCTTGTGAGTAGACTTAATCGGTATAAAATGTGCTACCTTTGTCAACTTGTCCACCAAAACCATGATGGAATCATGTTGTCTCCAAGTCATTGGCAATCCTGTTATAAAATCCATGGAAATAAATTCCCATTTCCATTCTGGAGCTAGAAAAGGCTGCAACAAACCTGTTGGGTGTTGATGCTCAACCTTTACCTGCTGACATTTCATGCACCTTGAAATGTACTCAGCCATATCATTTTTCATTCCGAGACAAAAATACTTCTTTCTAGATGTAGCAATCGTCTTCTGATATCCTGGGTGACTAGAATATGGAGCTTGATGGATCACATCCATAACAACCCTCCTCAAATCTACTACATTCGGAATATAAATTCTACCTTTATAAGTAAGAAATCCATCGTCTTCCAATTTATATCCCTCATACCTTTTCTCAAGGCCTTGCTGCTGCAACTTGTCTTTTACCTTCTCATACAATTCATCTCCAACAGTATGATTAACAATCTGTTGTCTCAAATCTAACTGGCAAATACTAAGAGATTCCACATGCATTTCCTACACCTTCCTGCTAAGTGCATCAACTACCTTATTCTCTTTTCCGTTGATGTGCTTGATTTCAAAATCAAACTCACATACAAAATCTAACCATCTCGCTTTCCTAGCATTTAGAGTAGGATGGTCAAACAAGTACTTTAGACCACAATGGTCTGTCCTTAGCTCAAATCTCCGGCCCATCAAGTAATGCCTCCACATCCTGAGAGCATGTACTATGGCTACAAGTTCTAGATCATGAGTGGCATAGTTCTTCTCATTCTTTTTCAACTTTCTTGACTCATAACATATTACATGGTTGTCTTGCATAAGGACTCCTCCAAGTCCTTGTCTGCATGCATCAATACACACCACAAAATATTTTTCTGGGTCTGCAACTTTAGAGATTGGTGCACTTGTGAGAAGATTCTTCAACCGATAGAAGCCTTCTTCACACTTTGATGTCCATTCAAACTTTATACCCTTCCTTTGCAAGGAAGTGATGGCATGTGCAACCTTGGAGAATCCTTCAATGAATCTCTGGTAATATCCCGCAAGTCCCATAAAAGATATTACATTTGTCACATTCCTCAGAGTAGGCCAATTCATAATGGACTCAATCTTCTTAGGGTCTACAAATATGCCCTTATCTGAGATAATGTGACCCAAATAGTGACTCTTATCTCTATAGAGGTCACACTTGCTCAACTTTGCATACAGCTTATGCTCCCTAAGAAATTGCAATGTCAACCTCAAATGTTCTTCATGCTCTTCCTCATTCTTAGAATAGATAAGAATGTCATCAAGGAAAATAAGAACAAACTTGTCCAAATACCTGCCGAAGACACTATTCATAAGGCACATAAATGTAGCTAGTGAATTTGTGATACCAAATGGTACCACTACAAACTCATAGTGTCCATACCTTGTTCTGAAGGCTGTCTTATGAATTTATTCATCCTTGATTCTTACCTGATGATAACCAAAACTCAAGTCAATCTTGGAAAATGCCTTTTCTCCTCTCATTTGATCAAAGAGATCATCAATCCTACGCAAAGGATACTTGTTCTTCATAGTGACTTTTTTCAGCTGTCTATAATCAATACACAACCTGAGTGTACCATCTTTCTTCTTCACAAATAGAACTGGTGCTCCCTAAGGAGACACACTTGGCATGATATACTTCTTTTCCAACAACTCTTGTAGTTGCATCTTTAGCTCTAGCATTTCTGGTGTGCTCATCCTGTAGGGTGTCTTGGACATTGGTGCCGCTCCTGGCACAAGTTTGATTGTGAAATCAATGTCCCTTATCAGAGGAATCCATGGAATCTCATCAAGAAACACATCCCTGAATTCCTGCAATACATGAAATTCCTCCAACCTAGGAGCTTCATTTTATGTTTCCTCCACAATATGAGTTGCATACAACTGGAAACCTTTCCCACAAAATTTCTTCAATTGCATTGTTGAAATATGCCTCACAGAAATTAGCTTTGGAATGCCTCTTACAACTCTTGGGTTTCCTTATTCATCCATACATTCAAAAGTCTTATTATAACAATCAAGCTTAATTCTATGAGCTTCTAACCAATCCATTCCAATAAGAACATCATCGGAACCAAGTGGTAGAACATTCAGATCAACACAAGTGATTAATCCATTCATAACCAATGGAAATTTCTCCACCACTTCACTAACCCTTCTCTTAGTTCCAGTGGCTAGCTCAACTAACCAAGATTTTCTATGCTTTAATTTCTTAAAAGCACAAATCTGCACTACTCTATGAGTAATGTAACTGTGAGTAGAACCAAGGTTAATCAAAATAGAAACAGATTTCTCAACAATCTTACCTGCAACTTAAAACACAGTTGATTGGTGATCTGCCTGGTAGTCCTCCAGTGTTGCATAAATCCTAAGGACAAACTTTGCTACTTGAACCACTATTTTTTCCTCTTGAAGGTTGTAAGCTGGCCTTGCTTTCTCATTCTCAAGTGGACAATTCTTGTGCATGTGGGGTCCTCCACATTTCCAACATTGGAGAGGTTATTTGTTCTGCTGCAGTTCTCTAGGATTTTCTCCCATCACTCTGGCTGGTTGCTTCACATCTTGTCATGGTTGCTTCTATTTATTCTTGAAGTTAGAAGGTTTGAAACCTTTCTTCCTTTTATCAGAATTCTCATTCCTTTTATCCTTCCATGTCTAATTCTGGTAATTGGGATTTCCCCTGCTTTTCTCATAGCAGTACTTAGCTTTCCCGATTGCCTCTTCCAGAGTTCTAGGCTCATAGAACTCAATTTTTTCTTTGTAAGACTAGGGAAATCCACTCAGGAAACATTGGATATTTACTTTTTCATCCCTGAATTACCTGACATACCTCAATAATTCCAAAAAATTGTTGGCATACTCTTCCATGGTTTGCTGTCCGAAACTCAGTTCATGGAACTCCTTAATTTTCTCATCATAATACTTGTCAGTGAGGTATTTTTGCTTGAAATACTTCTTGAACTGTTTCCATTTAATTCTCCTTTCACTGATCCTCTTTACTTTCCTGAAGTGCTCCCACCAAATGGATGCCCTTCCATTTAGATTGAATATGGCAACCCTTGCCTTCATGTTTTCGGAATAGTCCTAAACTTGGAAATACTTCTTTATCCCAAGAAGCCAAGCTTCAGCTCTTTACTTCACCATCAAATGTAGGAGGTTTAGCCTTCTTGAATTCATCTCGAGAGCGATCCCTGTGGCGCCTCTTTCTCTTGCTTTTGCAAGAAGAAGAGCCTGAATCCCAGCTGGATTCTTTTGAGTCAAATGACCCACTAGAAGACCTTCTTCTTCTTTTGGTACTGCTCTTACTACCTTATGGTTTTGCTGTACCATACCTAGAGTCCATATTTCTTTGCAAGTCGGCCAAACTTTCCAACATAGCATCATTCAACTGATGCTACTCTTCCTGGGATTTAATCAAGCTTCTCATGGTAGCTACAATGTCTGGCAGAGTCTCTTGAAAACTCCTTCCATTGGACTCTATATCATCATTTCCAACTCTGGCATTTTCCCCCATAGCATCTCGCACACGCTTGTAGGAATTCTATGCATCATATCCGTCATGGGTTCTCATGGTTGAACCACAACTTACCTTACCAAACTGCACTACTTGGAACATTGCCTTGGAAAGTGGCTATGATTCTGCAAAATGTGATAATACATATAACTGTTAGCCACATAACATTCACATGAATTATACATTACTTACCTTTACTTGGAAAAATCATACATTGACAACTTTGTCAAAACATAAAATTTTCTTTACCAAAGAATGATTGTCTGAAGGGGATGATGGGGGTCAGGGGGGTTTGTAAATCCTTTGATTTTGTGCAATATGGCACATAACCCCGCTACCATATACTCATTTTTTTGACCCTACAGATCTTACTGAAAAACCTGCTAATAATCCCTATTTTGGCAAAAATTTCAATTTTCTTCCGACATGTCGGCTCTATCTTCAATTTTGTTCCGCTATAGAGAAAAAATGTTCCACATTATCCCGCCATGGCGGCTCCTTCCCCTTTTTCCACCCACCACCATAACAGCTCGACTTTCGGTTTCCAGCTGTCGTTGTGGCTTGTTCTTATTTTCCTAGTCACCACTATGCCGACTCTTTCTTCTTTTTCCTTCCACCACGTTGCGGCTCCATTTTCTTTTCTCACCCATCGCTTCAGCGGCTCCATCATCTTCTCTCTTTCACCACCGTAGTGGCTCTAACTTACCGAACCAGCCGCCACATCAGAAGGATTTCCAATCTTCAGCCGCCGTTGTGGCTCGGTCCTTGTCTTTCGCCCGACATCTCGGCGAAATTCTCCTTTTCTTGCCGACGCAGAAACCTTTCTGTTACTTAGAAAAAAAATTCAAAATTCTTCTTCCTTCGGTGAAGGTTTTGACTTCTTCCCTCCACGCATGTCAATTCCATATTCATTATTAATCCGTCGTTGCAAAAATATTTGCCACTTCCAGCCACCGTTGTGGCTCGGTCTTCTTCTTGATCCCACCGCTGTTGCAACTCAAATTTCGGTTTCTACCTGTCGTGGTGGAATACTCTTCGTCTTCTCGCCGATTTTCCACACTTAGGAAAATTTTTCCAAATTTTTCCTTTCATCTTCCTCTTCTTTCTCCATCAGCTGCTCATCATCTCCAACACTCACTTCCGTCCACTGTAGCACCTCCCTTCCGGCAAGATCTTCATTTTTCCGCTGCCCCCATTGTAGTGCCTCCCTCTAGACAACACAGCTGCCACTGCGGCTTGCTTTTGCTTACGCAACCAACATTGCAGTTCAAAAATCATTTCCCCTCCTGTCGCTGCGGCCCCGCCAGCTCGTCGGCTCCTTTCTGGATGACGCAACCGTCATTGCGGCTCCACTCTTGAAATACTGACCATCATTGCGGCTTTCCCCTGTCATCTTCCCCTTGACAATCCAACCACTATAGTGGCTTGAAATTCAACTTACACCCACCGTGTCGAGAAAGAAAACGCTGAAGTCTCTGCCGCGTGGAAATATTTCTGACTGTTGTCCGCTGTGCATCGGCTCCTCCCAGCCGAAGTTCATCAGCATAAATCCTGACTTTCAGCCGCCACTGAATCCACTCTCCCTAGGGTTAGCTCAGTCGATATGTCAGCTCAGCTTTGCTAATCCCAGCTGCCACTGCGGCTCATCTTCGGCTTCCTCAGTCGCTGCACAAAAGAAGGGCACTTCAACACTTTTTAGAAAAATTTCCCAATTTTTCCTGGCTGCGCTTCTTTCCCGCTGACCATAGAAGGTAATTCTACCCTCTTTCAGCTGCCCTCCTTGTCCCATAGAGGCCCAATGCTGCAACCACTACTCTGATACCAAGTTGTCACATCCCTAACCCTCCGACCGACGAAGAGGAGATGACTCACATACTAATTGACCCAGGAAATTTAGCCTTATGAACATAAACATGAAGGAAATATAAAATGTATGAAAATGCATATTGATAAAAACATACTAACATACACAGATGCAACATCCCCATAATACCTATGCAGATGTCTAATTTCCTAAACATATAGCGGAAGCAAATACATGTCATCATACATTCACAGCATATAAGCATTCACCATGTTCATTCATAAAATAATACAGTTGCAAGGATTAAAGCACAAGAATATTTATCTTCAGGAAAGCTTGTCCCACAACCAGCTATATCGCTGCAATGTTCCACCCAACCAAGGCCAGTGCGCTCATCAATCCCTCAGCAGCACTACCACCCCTAATATGGGCATGATTTCCACAAGTAATAAGGGAACTCTAGCAAACTCACGCGTAGCCAAGGATACACAAACTCAGTCAAGCCAACACAGTTGGGTTTATCAGGATATACAGGAGCTGGAAAGGCTGACTGGTAAGCTAGTGAGCTCCCCAAAGAGCTCTGGATACCTGCACCAAAACTAGCCTGACTTCTAAGACACACCATCCAACCCAAGGAAGCATCCCCTTCTCTGCTCCGCAGTCCCTTGGGCTATGCCTTCCCTTCCAGTGCTATTCAGGGGGTGCAGAGAAGAAAGTCATCCCTCTAGCTCTGTCTGTGAGGATCCCGCACACACTAGGTTTGTCAAGCAAGCTCAGACCCCATTCCCACTCCAACAACAGTCCAAATACCAATAATGGTATGTACACAGCAAATAACAGCTCTGGTATTTAAGGGGAAAACACGACAGAGGTCAAGATCGGGAAAAGAAACTGGGTAAAAATAGCTCCGACTGTGACAGTCGATTTTCCAGAGTCATTTATGGCCCTAACATAGCCAAAATGACTCAACAACACCCCCAAATTCATGAGGAAGACATCAAAGACCTATCCGTCTACGTAAGAGGAAGAACACAACCCCTCTTATGAAGGTAATTACACACACAAACCAAATCGTGAAGGCAAAAACAGAATGTGAATGCTTGCCTACTTGAGGGAACCAAAACAGCTACCTCCGTGAATGTAGAATGGTTCTCCCCCTTGTGTAAGGAGCTGAATTCCCTCTTCCTCTGGGCTTATATATGGTTAAAGGACTGACAGTCCTTCCACACTGACGGTTGCCCATGCATATGGTTTCCCAGGGCAATAACTTCCCCCAACTAACTCTAGGGAATTAATTCAATGGCTGAATGAGACAAGGAAAAGTGAGTAAGAAAAAAGATGGTTGAAAGCTAGATGGGCTCATATTTTGACACTTGGATGTTCCCTAATGGCTCCCAAGGCTTAGACATTCCCCCCCCCCCCCCCCCCCCCCCCNTGGTGATTTAAAAATCATAACTTGCGTGGCTAGCACAAAATACCATCGGCGCTGATTTAATCGCTGAAACATAAAATGATAATCCATGGTGGGGTTTTTCCTGTAGCTCCACACCACGATTAATTACAATATATACATCATATACATTTAATGCAAACAAGGTCAAAACTAAGGTGTTACACTTCAGCTTTAATAGCCGCAGCCTTCCTAGGATGGACTTGACATGATTTTTGTCGGACAGGTTTTGCCGTGGGATAGGTTTTAATCTCATGTATGACAATGGACAGATCAATATCAGGCATTTCTTTGTACGTCCATGGAAAAATATCACGGAATTATTTGAATAACGCTCTATAACTTTCATCTTCTTCTGTTGAGTAGTTATGTCCTACATGAACGTGATCAACAGTTTCGAGCTTGACTGATATGTCAATTGGGGTTGTCTTAGTGATGTTGCAAAGATTTTCTTCAGAATATGTGTCTTGCAACAATATAGGCATTTGTGGATCACTGACAATATTAGTACTAATAAGATATACAAGGTCAAAGTCTACCGAATTGGCACTGGGAAGAAAAGAGGATCAATGATGATGATCTTCCAATACATGTTCATCTGTACCCATGATCTCCATAATGGACTCATCCAATGGAAAATTCTAGGAGAGATAATATAGAGTAGGGAGAGAGGGTTCTAGCCAATAGGGCAAGTGGTAAGGATCCGACGCCACCAGATGAAGATCATCAGAATGGACACCGTATGCATATTGAACACCATCATAAAGTGCTTCGTAAGGGTCAAGAGAGGATGACTCAACAACTTCTTTGCCTTTAGGACTATATGTAGTCATGGAAATCATGTTCAGAGTCACCACTTCCATACTAGGAGGATTCGATGGAAACACGCCCATAAGGGTGGAATCTTTCAACATACCTACCACAATCAATTGATAAGGTGGAGGGGATTGACCTAGCATAGGGATGTTATTCACAGTGGGGGTAGTAACATCTGATGAACAAAAGTCAAGTTGATCAATGGTCACGATCTTCCCCAAATGTGGAAATTAGAGATTTCAAAAGACTGTTGATACGACAATGGTCATAGCATAAAACCATTTTCTCCCCAATAGAAGATACAGTAATCCAATGGGGCATCGACCACCTCCACCTGAATGGAAACAGTCTTGGCCCCAAGCTCGACTGAAAGGGATGGTAATAGACCATGAGGTTGGATACCTTGTCCATTGAAAGCTTTTAAGGTCGTAGGTGACTTCGTAAGTTCAGGAGAATCAATGGTCATCTAGCAAGATACAGACAAAAATGAGGTTGAAGCTCCCTCATCCAAAACGGTCCTGTGGACCTTTCTCCCAACTACTCTGGTCGCGATATGAAACATGAACTGGTGGGGTAATCTAGATTTGTAGCTCTCCACATTGAAATGAAACAGATTAGTGTTATCAAGGTCTAAGTCTTCTAAAGCAGTCAACAATTTCTTGCGTTGTGTGGGATAACTTTTGAGCACCTCCAGGGTAGACATCGCACAGCGTTCCTGAGCCAAATCTTCAAGGACGTTGTAGAATTGTGTAGCTCAAGAATTGGGATTAAAAATAGCCTTCGTATGGGTATTCTTAGGTGGGCGCAAAACAAGTCGATATTAGTTTTCTCGATGGTAAGAGGGCCATTAAACGAAGACGGAGAAGAACTAACAGGAGGAATTTTCTCAGGAGAAGGATTTTCATCCTTCTTCTCTGCAGGTTTGTCGTATGTCTGATTATGAGTAGTCAAACTAATGGTTTTCGAGGACTTCATTCTAATTTCTTCTGTAGAACTAGAGGTCCCTTGATTAGAAATGTGGTCTATCAATTGTTGCTGAGACGGGAAGGGATCGGTAAGCACCGCTGGTGTAGGGTTACTCTTTAAAAAATTATTAATCTCTTCATGACAAGGGCACTCCTTCATGAAGTGATCACCACCACACAATAGGCAGTGGTACTTGGCCTTTCTCTTTCCCTTATTATCATTCTCTATGGCTGTAGCCTTGGGATTTTTCTGTTGGTTTTCAGGTTTTTTATTTTTTCCTTTTCCTTTCTTCTTGTTACCAGGTGTCTGCATACTTTGGATAGCATTAACCTCGACGGAAATCGTAGGAGTATAAGGAGAAGCAGTAGAATTAATCTATTACTTGGTAGGCTTAGCTGTTGACAAAGGCTTGATTGAACCAACAACCCCATCAATAGGAGTTTCTGTGGGTGGCTTGGTAGGGTCTGTGCCGGGATGAGGAGCTTGATGGATTAGGTCATACAGAGTTTCGGATTGGGATAATACCAAGTCCAGATACTGAGAGTGACTGATAGCCTGCTCTTTAGTAAAAGCACCACCCATAGCCACATCTTGAGAAATGGGAGGCAACAAGGATTTCATGAACCAATCAGCTAATAGTTGGTCCAGGATGGGAGCTTTAATGAGTCGTCTTCACCCCCTCCACTCATGAATATGGTATGATATATGTGTGGAAGTATTTTGATGGAGGTTAAAAGGTCTGTGAGAAAAATGGTATCCAATGAGATAAAGTCCAGAAACGAATGTTGTGGAAGTTCAATGTACCACTTTGCGGCCGTACAGGTCAAAGTTTGCTGAAAGAGTCTCAAACAAATAGAGTTATCCATCAAGGAGTTGGAAGAACACCACAGATGGAACATCATGACATGATTTTTGGGATCATCTCCCTACTTCCCATCAAAATTCAGAATGTTTGATGGCAACTTGACTGGAATAGCAAGCCACGAAGGGTTATGTTGAATGAGATCATTAATCAACTTGGACAGATCTGGCAAGTCCAAAGTTTCCAAGAATGGAAGTTGTCGATTATGTTAGACATACTGATAGTATTGATAAGGCATATGCATACTAGTAGGATGATAAGTTTACTGATACACTCGCTATTGGGTTGGTCGATAGGCAGATGATCCTCTCGAAGGGGGTGGAACTCTAAGGGGAGGGTTACCTGGAGGTGGTGGGCCTTCGGGTGGTGGTGGTCCCTTAGGTGGTGGTCCCCAAGAAGGTGGACCTCCAGGTGGTGTGCCTCTCGAAGGTGGGCCTACGGCTGGTGATCCTCCCAAAGGTGGACCTCCAAGTGGTGGGTCTCCAGGTGGTGGTCCTCCGGGTGGTGGTCCTCCATAAGGTGGAACTCCGCCAACTGAGCCTCTACCAGATGGGTCTCCACCAGGTGGTCCTCCAAAGGGTGGGCCACCATAAGGTGGCCCTCCAGAACCTCAAGTAGTATTAATAGGTATTCATCCCATTACTGGCATGTAGGACCAATTAGGTTGCCCCCACGGCGTAAACATGTTTTTTGGGTAAGGGATTCTAGGATACATAGCCCATGTAGATGTAGGTTGATAATTCATATTTCCTACAGGTGTTAATTTTCTGGGTAAGCATAGCCCCAATAAGGTTGGTTTACTGTAGTTTGTACCCCTAAGGGTTGGCCTGAACTTGGTGGAGGGTTTACCATATTGATGTTGGTGGAAGGAACAATCACTATTGGTTGTCCTACAGCAGGGGTCTGTATGACTCTAGAAGTAACTCCGCTAAGTAAGGACACACTTTGAGCTGGGGTTTTCCCCCTAGTGTTGGAAGATACAAATACCACTTTAGATGAGGATTCCCCCCAGCTACAAAGGGTATGGGAGGACTAGAAACAGACCCAGGATTCGAAACTGCAGGAGCAGGGTTGGAGGTTTGACCCGAATTATGAGTAGTCACACCATGAACCGGTGATACATTAGGAGCAACTAAAGATGAGGAAAGTGAACTATATCCACAAGGAAAAGGTTCTGAAATATGGGGTAAAATAACAGACATAGGTTCTTTATGTGGAATAGGTGTAGAAATGATTTTTTCAAGGTTACCATGAATGTTTTCTAAATGGTCAAAATATGGCTGAAACCTTCTGTACAATTCTTCATGCGATTCAACACCTATGGGACGATTTACAAAAGAAGGTCTAGTAACCCCAAATTCGGAAAGGGATTGACCCATAGAAGTTCTCCAAAAAGGAGCATTAGGGCCATATTCTGTCTCAGCAGGACTATCAGCAGGGTGATCTACCATCGAGTTTGATGAACCAACATGAACATCCATTGGAAAATGAAAGGCGGTTTCATTCATATGAGGCTGTTCGACCAAGGGGTTACTATAAGTGGTGAATTTTTCTCCACCTTCCATAACCGGGATAACTTCCACATGGGAGTCAGTTGCAGCACCTTGATATTTGGCTTCCACTAGGTTATCCCCTGTGATAGGAGGAAAGTTGGGTGGTAAGACTCGTTTCTTTTGGATTGTCTCAACTGAAAATCAGCCAGATTGTAAGGTCACTAAAACCTAACCTAGGGTTTCAAAACTAGAAAAATCACACAAAACTCTCCAACACAAAGCTAAATGCCACAAGCAAACTTAAGTGACAAGAGGGGCTGATACAAGTCGGTTCCTCACTAGGATTATCAAGTCTTTGCAACTCGTTATATATCGCAGGGTCTAGCAGTAAAGTGCGACAAGGAGGATTGGGACTATCCCTTGCCTGAATACCTGATTACCTGGACGGTACATGCGTAGAAGTCTCCCCGAGTGATGTTCTCGGTGTATTGTGCTGACAAGAGGGCCAAAATGTTTTTCTAAGATGGTTAGAGAATCCTAGAAGGGTCTCCCGATATACACAAGGTATGTGGGAGATCAAATCCATGCTAGTGTTTTCTAATGCACAACCATTCAAAAGGGGCCTTCCGATATACAATCGATTATGTGAAGTACCTTTCGATATACCTTAAGGGTACATGAAAGGTCATTCTATATACTGATGGTACGTGGAAGAACCGCGCATTCCCAAGTTGCATTGCAAGCAAATAATGACAACACCTATGTTTTAAAGATGCTGGAACACGTCTCTATCCTATCACTCAAATTACTAAGATTTTTAACCTAAAGCTACCGTTAATTTTAATTTGACCGGTTAGGTGAATGCATGGAGTGTAGACAAAAAAGTAAAACCATGCAACCATTCAAAGTATTCCCTACTTACGGGAAGGAGAGAATGTTTTCTTTTTCAATTTCGTCTCAAAACCAAAATTTTCCCAAACAATCTCACTAAACAAATCTTTCTGAGAATGCAAACAAGCAACACACTTCTAATCTGATCTTTGAAATCAAGCAATGAAGTGAGATCTCTTTTCCTAAAAAGAAATCCACTAGCACTAAAAGGAACACTAAAAACTTTTTAACTATTCTTCAAAAATGCAAAGATCTAATCTTGAAACTTTGATATAATTTTTTTTTATGAGACAAGAATGTATAAAAGAGAAGAAGAGGATAGATATTTGAAAGATAATGAGGCTAGTCAGGGGTCCAATGATCCGTCTACAAACACAATAATGATCAAATCTAAAAAAAAATCTCTTTATCAAAAGAAAAAAGACGTCTTTCATAAACTCATGAAGAATAAAAAGAAGAGCCAACATGCAAATCATTCTTTTCAGTTTATCATTCAATAAAAATAGATCTAACTGAACTAACTTCCAAGCACTCCTTTCGAAAATGAAAACCAAGCATACAAGTAATTAAACTGATGGGTGTAACCTAGCTTTTTGAATCGGAACAAAGTAAGCATTTACCACATACTGAATTTGAATATAACAATTCAGATCTCTAAAATGAAGCTGAAAAACTCACAAAAAAGAAAGCAAAGATCAAACAAAGCTTTGAAATGACAAACATGTAGAAGGCCTAGCTAGAACCACTTGAGGAGAGTTAGTGTCAGAGCGGTTCTGGCTCAGCACTGCTTCTCGTCCACTGTGACAGAGCGGTGGCACCGGTTAATGATTACTATGCACAAGTGGTGACACCGCTTTTTGTCCAATGTGCATGCACGGTGTTTGTTGCAGATGTCAAAACAAAACAATGGTGAAAAAGAGAAAATTAGTTACTGTAATACTGGCATCAAATCATGAATTTGATAGGAATATGAAGTACAAAAAGTAACAATGACTCAGATCTAAGCATATATAGTTATACTGAACCAATATCTCACTAGATAAACTAGTATATCTTATCAATGAAATATTGGGGCTTGGATTTCAAACAAGAGTTTGAAGACCAAGGAAGATCAAATGTGATGAAAGCTCTCTCCCCAGTGGAGTCACCAGTTTTTTTTCTAGGAAAAATGCACCTCTTGTGAACAAGAGTTGTTCCTCTAGGCCTGAATGGTTCAGATCTAGAACAAATGGGTTACAATAGAGATGGAAGACTTCCCCTAGAAGTTGCAGAGATCTGGAATGATTCCTTTGATAGTGTGATGTAGTTGTTTCCTATGGCAATGGCTCTCCACGGATGTACCTGCACAATCACATCAAACAAGCAAACAAGATCAAAGGCACCAGAATATAATCCATAATTCTATGTTAGTGACTAAGGAATCCCTTAGTAAAATGCATGATTACAACATAACAAATTTACGGGAAAGGAACCAACTTTGCATTAAAAATGAAGAAGAAAACTTACAACCTTTGCCTTAGTGTTGTGATGCTCCTTCACATGGCAATTCCTTGTCCTCAAAAGCTCCAACTTGCTTCTTCTATGCTCACCCTAGATTTGGCCAAAAACTTAGTGCAACAACATAAATTTTCTCTCTCTCAACCATGGGAATGAGCCAGGTTTTATAGCCCTTGGGAGGATAGGGATGGTTGAGCAAATGGTGGGTGAGGTGGAAGGGAGATACCAAAAGGATTGATCTCAAGTCTAAGTGGTCCTCAGGAGTAGGGATGAGGGTGCCATGAAGTCTTCCTTCGAGAAGCTTCATGGAAACTTCTTGTTTTCAATTTTTACCTCAGTCGCCGCTTTTCTTCCACTATGACAGATTGTTACCAGGGTGGAACCAATCCTTGAACAAGAGGAATAAGCGGTGGAACCGCTTACTGTCAAGAGACAGTAGAAATTATTGAAGAAGGTAACACCTCTTACCTTAAGGGAAAAGGCGGTGCTGGAATTAAACATGCAAAAATGAAGTCTAGGCTAGTATATCACTTCACAACTTTGTATTTTAGGGAGATAACTGATTTTAGGGCCTCAACACATGATGGTGACAAGATTTATGTTTAACAACATCACAACTAAAATCATTCTTAATAGAGCTCTATGTGAAAGACTCCATTTGAGATCTGTTATAGATTTCAACCCTCAGTGCCTATCGACTTAATCAATTCCTCGACACAGCTGAATGACACCGACTTCGAAGGATGAGACGTGGAGAAATAATTGAAATTCAGAGATCAAATCTACAACATTCAGGAGAAAGCACAGGAGAACTTGCAATGAGCTAATGAAAAAGATAAGTCCCGACACAACAAGCATCGTAATCCTCATTCATTCCAAATTGTGGATTAGTTCTGGTTACATATAATGAAGGAGTGCTTCATAGGTCCATAAAGAAATATGAAACCTTTGTGATATGGTCCATACAATATCCTTAAACAAGTTGGAGAAAATTCTTTTCAGCTCGACATTCCTGCATGCCTTGGCTTACATCCAATTTTCAATGTAGATCTATGTCAACCATACCATGCACCATTGTTGGAACAAAACGACTTACAGACAACAGAACCCAAAGGCATCCATCCAAATATTTAGGAACCTCTTATTTGTGACACCATTGTGGGATGACGCATATGCCATACAAGGATGAACTCCATTCCCTTATTTCAAGTGGCTAAAGCTAGACAACTCCTTGCGCAAGGAAAATGGTACTTTGTTACTGAAGTAACCAACAATTTTCTTCACCTGAAAAAATACACAATGGAGAAGCTGAATACATTGATGCTGCCACCTGTTGTACACAAATAATCTGGATGAACCAGACACTAGTAGACTTGGAGGTAAAATATGTTGATCCCATTCCTCTCCATTGTGATAATACTAGCGCCATTAGTATGTCCAAAAATCCAGTCCTTCTTTCCAAGACTAAGAACATACCTATTAAGTATCACTTCTTAAGGGAGCATGTTACAAATAGAGTGGTTCAATTCAATTTTATTCCTTCTACAGAATAGATTGTTGATATCTTCACTAAACCCTCAGCAAAGACACAGTTTGACTTTCTACGCCAAAGCCGGGAATCATATCTTATTCCAACTAACATGTCCACTTTAATAAGGGTATATGTGCTATAGAATCTTATTTTACATTGATGTCAAAGCGGGAGAAGTTGTTTTGCTACAGATGATAAACAATTGGTGATTACAAGTACAACATGCATCTAGAATTTGAAGGTTGCCATCAATGCCAAAGGGGGAAATTGTTGGAATTGTGATAGGTATTGCAATCATATGGAAACAGATCAGATTGTGATATGGTTGTCATTTATGGAAAAACATAGAATATGATCCAGATAAGAAGAGGACTTAGACGAATAAGAAAAAGACTCGGAAGAATCAACAGTTTGTATAGAGATCCGACGATCGGGAGTAAACCTGCAAAGTTTGAAAAGAAAATCTGACGGTCAAGAGTGAACCCGCAAAGAAATCAATGGTTCATAAGAAAAGAGGAAGGTGAAAAGAGGAAGGCGGAATGCGGAAGATGAGAAATCAAATTCTAAAACAATATGGGTTTCCACAACCTGGTGTCCGCCAGTAGAATGCGGAAGGCAGAAAGCGGTAGGCAAAAAGTAGAAGGAAGAGTGGAGAAGATGAGAAATCAAAGTCTAAAATAATATGGGTTTCTGCAACCTGGTTTCCTCCAGCGGAAGGCAGAAATCAGAAAGCGGAAGAGTGGACTCCAATTCTGTGGTGAACTGGATTTCAGAGTAATTTCGCGTCCAACCTCTTTGTTTATACTTTGACTATTTCAACAAGCGAAATCATCCTTGAGCATTGGATCTCTGCCAACTTTAATCAACGACGGACTCCAATTAGAATAAAACTAAATTGCTTTAAAATTTCGCTCCCATCTCCGCCGTTATCTCACCTAATAGTTGAATCTGTGGAATAGTTGAGGATTGTCAGATCTAGAATGATGGTGGACCTCAAATATAATAAGGCTGATTGGATATAAATTTAGTGCATGTTGGGATTTTATTAATCCGTGCTAGTTCTCCCTGTGAAATAACTCACAATTGTTGATCTTTTTTTGTGATTAATCTCATTCATCGATCTTGATCCTAATCCCAACGATTAGTTTCACATTTCACAACTCGACTGCCCTTTTATCCTCCATGCCCTTTCACCAACGAGATTCATTCTGGCTGTAGATCTTCGGCACCTTTAGATCTCTACCGCATGATCTACAATCATGGGGACTATTTAATCTTGGCAATGTTGGGTTATCTCAGGCATCGAATGGTTTTTATCAGTTATGAAAATGAACAATAAGGCATACAAACAGGTGAAGGGTTTAAAGAATGATAAGTATAAGAGGATGCGGGTGAAGAGAAGTGTGTGTGTGCTTTCTGTAGGTAGAGAGCTGGTGCATGGACCGTCGTCGAAGTGGGTATTGTGGAATGAAAGATGACTCTGAGCTCTTTCAAGAATATCCAGAAGAGAGACAATGAGGGGAACAAAGGTGCATAAGAAAATCCAGAAGTAGATCAAAATAGAGTTGGTATGCATTGTTATATCTGTTTTTCTACATATTGTAATGAACATGTTTAAATCTAAGGAACAAGGGTGGTAGGGTGGTGATAGGAAAAACATATTGTATTCTCTATACAAGTTGGAGCCTGTATAAGTGGAAGTTGGTGCTTCCATCCAGTAGCAGCTGGAGAATGTCATTTTAGTGGGTCCTAGGAAAAACATGAGGGTTGGTGCTCTCCGCAAGAAGGAATTTGTAAACAGAGGTTGCAAACTCATTTGAGTAGGTTCTCAAATAAAGATGAATATTTGTCTGTCTCTATCATGTGTGTGTGATTGATGATCATCATTCCTTGTGTTATACTTGATGCATTATCATAAGTGTAAATATGTAATCAGTAATAATGGTTTAAATATTTAAAATGGTTTAAACTTAGAAATAACTGATTCACCACCCCCCTCTCAGTTATTTGAATAATTTCAACATGCCACATAACTAAAAAACAAAAAACTATAAATAGTGTTAATCCTTTGCATGATGAACCTAAGGGAAAGGAGTAATGGAAACATTATATTGGATAGCAGCAACATCAGATTCTACCCATGGCTGGCCCATTGTAGGAGGTTGAAAGGTGCCTCCATGTATTTTTTCCATCCAAATGACCAATGTAATGAGCTAGGTGTTCTACTCCTCAAGGGTTTTCCATTCGCTTCTTTAGTTGGCATAAATCATCATCCTTAGGCAGCACGAAGAGCTACCATTTTTTTGTTGTACCGGTATAGTTCCAAGGTCCTATGAAATTGAGAATTGCAGGTTCTAGTACAACCCAAATTTGGAACAATACCTCACACCTATTTCTCAATGTCCTCGTTGTCCTTAAATTTTTTGGCCAACCAAACCTCTGCTTCCAATGCAGGAATTGTCACTTGATCTTCCTGAGAGACCTCAACATGATAGTAATTCGTGGCATCTATAATAACTTTAGTGATAGACGATGAGCTAGCAAGGGAGGGACAAGGTCTCTGACCACAAGGAGCCATGATATAATGGACCAAGGGAACCAAAGTTCCAGTCACCACGTTACTGTGAATTGAATCAGATCGTTGGGGAGAGTAAGGCCAGAGCAAGAGGATGGCCATGCTCTTACCATTGCAATTTATCCATACTTGAGCCATGATACTCGTTTACTATAAGCGTACTAGGTTTCATTGTAAGTTCCTCCCATGGACTGTTGCATTATAATTTATAATTTATTGTGTGTTAGGCTTCTTGATTGTGTGAGCCATAAAATCCATTATCCTCCAGCCCTACGTCATTATCTTACCCAATCATTTTCTTGTGGTGGAGTATCACACCATTAATCCACGGAACGTGAGACTTTCCATATGTCGCATCGACCCTTGAGCCATCACCTCCATCGTGAACACTAAAACATGTTTCTATTAGGCACCCCATCCAAATCACTTTTGAGCCTTTTAAATCTATGATATATTTCAAATTATATACTCTTAAGTTACAATACTTTTATTTTTTATTAATATAACTAATATTATTTGTATTAATAAAACATATAAAAATAAATCAAAATTTAAAATTATATATATATAATTTTCTTCTAAACCAATAATAAAATATTATAAAAAATTATTCCATTAAACTTAGGATCTTAGTAACTCATAAACTCTTACTCGCTTATAATTGTATATATAGTCTCCAAACTAATTATGAAGATATAAAATAAACTATTTTTTAAAATATGAATAAACTAATTTTAAAAATGGGTAAAAGTCCATTGAAAAGCAAACCCTTCATCTTTACAAGAAATCTACACCCAAAATCCTAAAAAGTGTTCGGATTTGATATAGAATTTTATACTAACATTATTATATTCCAATCATAATGACTTTGTGATTTCTTAGTTATTTAATTTGAAATAAATTGAGGGAAGATGCATTGTATGTAAAGGAGACATATTGAAACGAGAGCATTGGGTCCAATCAAATATTTTGAGTAATCATGATATAATTAAACAAAGGGTAATCGACTTCTTGGTTTGTTTATTATTATTTAATTTGACATAGATTGAGGGAATAAGCATTGTATGTCAAGGAAACATATCAAACGAGAGTATTGATTCCAATCAAAGATTTTGAGTAATCATATCATACTTAAAGAAATAGTAATCGATTTATTCGTTTCTTTATGGTTTATGATTTTTTAATAAATTTAAAATTTGTTGTAAAAGCCTGAAGGTATATGTATGTAATATTATATAATAGTAGGTTATTAAAATAAAATAGAAATTTGAATTTAATGATTAAAAAATAATATTAATACAGGGTATTAATTAAGATAGTTATAAAATTAATATTTTTTTATTATTTAATAAATTTATATTAGTTATTATAATTTTTTAATCATTTATGAGATGTAAAACAGTTGGTGGTGGGGTATGGTTAAGACACTTTTTAAGTCGAAAAATCGTCAATTCAGTTAAACTCTTATGAATACTAAAAATCCAATCATGTTAAAAGTTGGTGTAATCAAAGCCAAATACGATCTCCAATAAATAATAATTTAAATATTATAACATTATAAAATAAATATATTTAAAAATTTACATCGAGTCCAAACAATTTATACCAAACACTTTTTTAAATAAATATTTATAAATCACTTCTAAATGATGTAACTTTGGAAAATAAGCCAAACGATTATCATGTGTAATGAACTGGTTATATATTTTTATATTGAATTTCTTAACAATGAAGTTTAAATGTCAATGGTAGATCTTGGATATCGTAACAATGAAGTGTAATGATCACTTGTTGTATGATAAAATCAGATAAATAGATTTGCAAAGTGGTAGAATAAAGCAAAGAATAAAGGAAACAAAGTGGTAGAATAAAGCAAGCTTGCATTTTACTTTTGTATTTTAGTGTTGAGTTTCATATTTAAGTTTTGATTTTCATAAAGGGTCCTTTTGTAGGTGTATTTATGCTTTCCAAGATTGTTTTTATGAACATAAATATTTTATTTAAGTTTTATAATTTTGGTTTTTAAGTTTTTATAATTAGTTTAAATTATATATATGTTGGAAATTAGAAAAGTTTTTTTTAACAAAAACTTTGATTCAAATTTAATTAATTATTATAAAATTTTAAATTTATTAAATCAATTTTATTTTTTTGTTTGTTTGCTTGTAATTTTTTCATTTGGGGGAGTGGTTTTTAGCCACAGAAATCATGACCCAGGGGTATCTATTCCATCAAAATCACTAAGGGATCGCACCAATCCTAGACCACACAAGCTATAAACTTGGCTAGATTTTGGGGTGTCTCCTTCCAACTAGTTCGCCCTTAAAGGGAATTGAACCTGGGGTCACCTGGCTGACGAGACCTACAACTTAACTGAATGAACTAGCAAGAATGAACAGAATTTTCAAATTTTTTATTTCACAATTATTATTCATATAAATTATATATTTTATTTATATTTATATAATCATTTGTATAATTATTATTCATAGAAATTATATATTTTATTTATATTTATATAATCATTTCTATAATTATTATTCATAGAAATTATATATTTTATTTATATTTATATAATCATTTGTATAATTATTATTCATAGAAATTTACAACTGAGGGGTAGCTCAGCTAGTTGGATCTTCTGTGATTAGAATGCAATATGCTAAAGGTTGGGAGTTCAATTCTCTAGGTCATTTGAAGTTAAGCATTGATGTAATGTTGTTAGGGTGAGGCCCCTTTCAATGAGCTCCTTGGCTTGTATGCGTGGACGTAGTGAGCTCTCCAAGCGTAAACAACTTTAACAAATTTATTATTTATATAAAAATTATATATATAAAGTAATTTGTATAGAATAATTATATGACCACCTTTCTATCTACACACCAATATATGGATGATTACATTCAAATTGTATGTGTTCATTGAAATTGAAATAAGTGAATCAAATTTCACATAACCACATGTTATTATACTTGCCGATTGACATCGATATGCCTGTAACAAACTTAAATAATAATAACAAATTATATATATATATTAAATATCAATATGAATTATTAATATTAATATATATTGATATTAATAATTAATAATTAATAAATGATTATTAGTAAACTATTCTAAAATGACGCATCTTTTCATGGATGGTATACAAAGTGCCTTTACAATTAATATATATATGGCACTCACTTTGTAATCTTTTATCATAATTCATTTTTAATATTATTTAATATTTCCAATATGGAATTATTTTCAATTGGTTGATTATTCAACTGAGTAATCATTGTGGGTTAAAATGTGAATCATGTGGGTTTAGAAGTCTTTGTCTACTTCAAGTGGTATTAGAGCAAGAACGAGAGGGAAAAATAGAGAATTAAAAAAAAAAATAAGTTAAAAGAAAAGTTAAAAAACATGTTCAAGGTTTCCTTGAATTTATGGAAAGGCTTTTAGCCATCCATATTTAGAGTTTCTATGGTAAAAATTTGGTTTTTTACCAAAAAGTTGGCCTTTGGCCTTTGAATTTCATTGAAGAAGTATTAATTCTAGTCCAAATATGAAGCAAGAATGAGAGGGAAAAGTGAAGAATAAAAAAAAAAAAAATTATCAACAAAGAAATAAAAGGGGAAAAATTAAAAAACAAAGTGACTCATAGCCCATGGTTTTACGAAATAACCCATCGTTTCACTTACAATATTTAAATTATATACTAGTTTTATAAAATATGCTTTGAGGACAAAGCATCTTGAATCGGAAGGCAATGTAACAAACTTAAATAATAATAACAAACTATATATANATCTTTACAATTAATATATATATGGTACTCACTTTGTAATATTTTATCATCATTCATCTTTAATATTATTTAATATTTCCAATATGGAATTATTTTCCATTGGTTGATTATTCAACTGAGTAATCATTGTGCGTTAAAATGCGAATCATGTGGGTTTAGAAGTCTTTGTCTGCTTCAATGCCTTTGACTACACATTTGTTTTTCCGTTGAGTTGACCAAATATTTTAGCTTGTTTCTATAATCTTATACTGCGAAATACTTTCGTTCATTTTCTTAAATTTTTAAGATTGATGTATACATCATCTCATTGGTTCATCAAATTGAAGCATTATTGTCGAATTAAATAGGCATAGCTCTTAAATTTATCTCCTTCTCCATAGTTGAACTTGAGACAATGCATTTAATGTATTGACAAGCAAATGAATTTTATGTACTGCCTTAATCTCCATCGACATCGCCTCTATCATCATCATCGCCTATTCATGTTCAACGCCATTTCCTATTTGTGCTCACCGCGACCTCCTTTCCATGGTACACTAGAACACTACAACATGACATTAATCCCTATAAAGGCCTTCTTTGCAACTCTATTGCATTGTCTACACCGCATTCTCTTCTTCATTCACATATTTTGACAAATTGTTGTTTGTAATGTTAACCACCTTGATGTCTTCTTCCAGTCTCAACTACAATAAGCTTTGCATAACAAGAGGGAAGGCACTCAAAAGAGCACCTCAAGAGGGGAAGTAGCCACTTATCATCGACTATCCCACAAGGACAATTACCCCATTGACATGATTACCCTGTCACCATCATCAAGATGAAAAGATTTGATATAATTAAGGGCAGTGCTCATTTAAACTTGGTAGCCATGCACTTAGAACACAATGTTTTTATTAAACATATCAGGTATATCTGCCATATGTTTAAACACTTAACACTTAGCTCTTACCTCGAGAAAGGCTATGATACATTATTTTACATTGTGGGCAATCATTAATTATTTAAAACATATCAAATCTTAGAATTTCATGCAATAAGTTAGAATTTAGTGAAATAAGATCTTGGTGTGATGCTCACATTCCAAAATGAAGGTGTTATGAGAAAACGATATATGACAAAATGGAAACTTATAAGCATCACAAGGGTGAGCATGGTTAGAAAGACATACCATTTTTTTGGCTGATTCACCATATCTGCATGTAGTAGACAATACCCAAAATCACAACTCTCAACATGTTGGAAAACTATTAGTGCATATATATATGCTTTATCAAATTTTATGAACAAAACTTCTTTTCATGGCCACAATAAATCCTTCTTACCACGGTACATTCCCAAATACTCTACTATGATTCCATCAACTACTTTTTGCTCTTCGTAGCTCAAGCCAACCGATTTTGATCCCCTTTGGTTGGACTCTTCTTCATCTCTATGTGTGTAATATAGCTTAGCATAATAAAGCTTGTTCTCGTTTTGATTTTGTTTATTTATGTGTCTTTTTCCTTTTATTTTTGAGTTTTCTTTATTTTTAAGAAATATGATGAGAAAATTGGACATATACATTTTTCATATGGTTTAGTTTTTATGATTTGTTCTTTATGTGGATTTTCTTTTTATTTATATATTTGTTTCTAATTTAATTTGTGAATTTATATTGAAAAACAGAAGATTACATCACCAAACTGCATTATATCAAAGCTTTCATCTAGGTGGAGGTCACTGGTTAAATATTTGAATGATATTTGGTTTATGATGATTTCATCCAATATTTTGGTGTTTTTGTCAAGGTTTTGTTGGATGTCCTTCTTTTATAGTTCCTTTTTGAGTGAGACTATTTTGGCTTCTAGCCCTCCCTGTATTCTTCTAAGTGTGACTTTAATTACCTTGGCTTCTTCCAACTAAACTTTTAGATCTATAAATATAGTATTTGTTTCCTTGTTATTTTTGTCGAAGCTTTGAGAACTTTCCTTTAGTTTTATAAACTCCTCCTTGAGTAACTTGTTTCTATTCCTTTCTTTTCCTAGATCACTTTATGCACCGAGAAATTTTTCCTTAAGATACACTTCTCCTTCTTCTTCATAGTATTCCTATTTATTTTTAGTAGTTTTCTCTAGTGTCATATAAAGCTGATTGTTCCCATCCTTTATTCTTATTGGGATCTACCTTCCGGTGGTTAAATTATTCCTGAAGGAACCTTGTTTTGACACCAATTGTTGGAATATTCACCAATACTGAGTGGGGGGGCATGAATCTGTATTGAGAATTTTTTACCATTTCAAAAATCAAATAGAACAAGTAAATATTAATCATTAACAATGTCATTCATCATCTCATAAGCCATACACAATACTCAAGATATTTTACATGGAAACTCAAATGGGAGAAAAACCATGAAATGATTTTCTTATATAATACAAATATTACTTTCAATTGATTTACTAGCACCCATCCCCTGTTTTTTCTATCACCAACTAGAAGGAGGCACCAACTCACTGATTTCTCTAGAGTTAACTAGAAGGAGGCATCGACCCCCTTACACAACAGGATTGGAACCCGAAATCCGACGACCGAATTCGATGACATCCGACGTAACGTATGGATGTGTCGGATTGCAATGACGAAAAGTATTGTACCTTCCGAAATATTTTAGAGTCGTCGAATATCCGATGGACACAGCATAGGTTTTTCGACGGAACATTGACATTGGTTATGTGATAGCACTGGTGTCAAATATTTGACGAGCATGTGTCAGATTTTGCATAGTGTAGGTTTTTCGATGCCGCATTGACGTCAGTTATGCGATGGGTCCATGACGAATTTTGGTGTCGAATATCCGATATGAATGTGTTATATTTTTCGACGATAACTATGTTTACGCCGTCAGATATTCAACGAGTGTGCATTTATAAATGTAAACATTTTTAAACATTTTGACATGTTTTCTATAGAAGCGACGGACGGTTTCAGGAATTGTTTTATTTTTCAACGAGTGGTTGCGGGAAATTTGTTTTTCTTCGACAGACAGTTTGCAGGAAGAAACTTTTTATTCTTCGACAAACCTTCATTTGAGAAAATTGTGATGCATGGAACTTTATTTTTTAAGATTGTCAATAGTATTCATTCACGAAGTTTGTGACAAAATGTTAAATAGAAATATTCCCGATCCAAACGAAAACAATCGACAATTGCTTGCTAGACTATGGGATGCAGCGAAACGAAGGGTTGATGGAAAATGTTATTTTTCATGTACTCAATGCACGGGATTTAAGAGGAGAAGAATATTGATCTCAACAACCACAAAACATTGCAGGGAACATGGACACGCTGAGGGAGGGAATGAATATCGTCCATTTGTAGGTTTAGCATTATAAAGTTTTTTATATTCTTTGTGTTGGTAAATGTATGTAGTTTTTTAATATTTCCTATATTAATTTATATCTATTGATGTTTCCATGTCTTTATAAAGGAAAGACACCCAACGGTGTATTGTCCAAAGGAAGTGCTTTCAGAACAAGTTCCCAATCAGGATCATGGAGCGTCTATGTTTAATGGAGAACAAGTGAATGATCATATTGATAACGTAGTTGAAGATGATGGTACAAATACATTGATCCATGATTCATTTAATGTTAGAATGGATTATGACGATGACGATGACGATGATACTGAAAATGATGATGACTTTGATGATGTTCACGATATACCTCTTCTCGATAAGGCATATGAACCCCTTTATGAAGGCTCCAAAACAAATCTTCTCTCTACTGTATTGTTGATAATGAACTTGAAGGTTATGAATGGTCTTTCCAACATATCAATCACAAGGATGCTAAGGTATGTAAAATAATGAATCACAAATATAGGATCATCATAAAGTTTATCTGTATTCCTCTAATAATTGTATTATTAACTCATTATTGATCACCGTACAGATGGAGTGTGTTTCGTTAATATTATTTATTTATTACATTAACTATATATTTTTTTTTGTAGCTTGATAGCTGAATTTTTGTTACAACCATCAAATATATTACCTCGCACATATCGAGATTTATCTACCATCATGAAAGAGATTGGAATGAATTATGAATCAATTCTTGCATGCCCCGATGACCATGTTATATATTATAATCAGCATGAATTTGCAACAGAATGTCCGAAATGTCATATAAGTAGATATCAAACTGATCAAGTAACAAAAAAGGTGCCTCAGAAGGTTCTTCATTATATTCCCATCATTCCATGTTTGCAACGAATGTACAGGTGCAAAAACATAGCGCAATTTATGGATTACCATGCCAGGAATATATGTCAAGATGATGTTATTCTAATTCCTGCAGATGGTTCTTCTTTTATAGATATGGAGGAAAATGGCCTCACTTTAAAGAAGAACCACGTAATCTTAGGATTTCTTTGGCAGCAGATGGTGTTAATCCATTTGCATGGATGAAATCCATTTACACTGTGTGGCCTATTTTTGTTATCAACAACAACATTCGTCCATGGTTGTCAATAAATAGGGAGCACATAATGTTGTCAATGATTATTCTTGGAATTTTGTGTCGACAACTATTTTATTTCTAATGTAGTTGTGGCATATCATTTGTTGTATTAGGTTTCCTAATTTCATTTGTATATTTCTGTATTTTAATTACTCTTGTGCATGGTTTACATATCTTAATGGTTCTCATAATTATATATTTTATATGTACTTCAAATCAATCAGGTAAGTTCCAAGTCAAATATATGAATGTATATATCGAGCCTCTTATAGATGAGCTACTGAAGTTATGGAATGGAATCACTATCTATGACATATCTAGACCAATACGGAAAAGGAAATTTCAATTCCATGCAATGGTTGTATGGACAATACACGATGCCCCTGGGTTAACCCAATTTTGTGGTTTGTATTTTTAAGTTCCACTTTAATTGCATTTAATTATATGAAGTAGTTAATATAGTTTATATATAATCATAATTGACATAGAGATTCCATATCTATATATTGTAGGTCTTCAGACAAACGGTAAATTTGCATTTCCAGTTTGTGGGCCTAAGATCAAATCTCGTCATTCTAAAAGCTTAAGAAAGGAGGTGTTTGATGAGTATAGGCATTTCCTCTCTAAGAACCACAGGTATAGAACAACCGAAAAAAAAATCTTTTCAATGGGATGCAGGAGACTGTATTAAAACCATGGAGAATGACACCTCACCTTTGGAAGATGCAATACAATAGAAATCGTTGTCATGGTACGTATGGATCATCATATATGAATTGTTATGTATTTTAATTTTTATTATGAATTGTTTATTGTAGTGGCCATATTTTATTTATGATGTAATTTATTTATAAACTAATATTCATGATGCCCATCTTGATCATGAAGGCATTAATGGTCTTCCACGAGGAATGAAAAGTTATCCTATACAATTCAGTAGGTTGCCCTACCATGAGCACCTACAAATTGCTCATTTGTTTCATACAATGCATATTGGAAAGAATGTGACTGGAAAATTATGGCGACTACTGGAGCTATGGAGGGAGAAAGATAAAGTTGTGAAATCTTGCAAAGACATTCAAGAAAGAAACCATGCAACGAAAGACATCATCCAATTTCATAGCAACAAAGACCAAGTTAATATAAACTCAATTCCATGGATGTTTACGGAGCAAAAAAGCAACGTTGTCAAAGAAGTAATGCGGAAAATTAAATTTCCCACTATATTTTGTGCAAACTTGAAGAATATAATAACAAAAAAAGGTGATTTTTTAGGGGTCAAAACACATGATTGGCACATCTTCATCAAGGTAATTATTATTGTTATGTCCATATAATTTTTTTTCTTGTTTGTATACTCTTTGTTTAATAAATGGCGTGGGTTGTATATTGATATAGTATGTTCTACCTCTCTCTCTCCTGGACAACTTTGACAACAATGTCAAACAAGTTATATATAATCTTGGTAAATACATGAGGTAACTAGAGATTAGTTGCTTTTGCTTAGTGTTTCTTTAATTCTCCGTATAATTTATATTTTTTGTTTGTGCACTTTTTCATGATATGTAATTAAATTTTTTTTTGTTGAATTTCGTTATTGGTTTGCATCACTTGTAGATGGTTGACATCTAAATAGATCTATAAAGAAGATATAAAGTACTGTAGGAGAGAAATTCCTCGTCTCATGTGTGAAATGTAGAAGCATCTACCTTCCACATTTTTCAATGCACAAGAACACCACCTCATACACCAAGTTGAGGAGATTGAGATGTGTGGACCTATGCGCTCAAGGTCCATGTGGATGGTTGAGAGGAACTTGAAATTTATGAAGGGTTTGGTGAGACAACGAAAACATCCTGAGGGTTCTATGCTAGAAGGATATACGGTATACCAAAACATGTTGTATGTCAATGACTATCTTCCTTTTTTAGCATCAAAGCTCAATTTACGTCGCATTTGTGATCCAGACTCCAATCACAAATTTGAAAGAGAGCAACTGAAGGTGAAAGGTAGATCGAGGAAGGTGAAAGGTAACTATTATCTAGTGGATGTTTATAAGATCATTCATATTCTAATTGCATTTTCTAGTTATTGCATCAATTAAGAGCATATAACACTTTGTTCAAGAAATTTACACCTGTCTTTCATTTTAATGATTATTGTCATCAAGTAGTTGGTCAAGAATGGGATGCAATTCATTTATACATCGCAAACAATCTTGACTGGATGAAGGTATGGATTGAACGATGCAAACAATTGGGTCATGGAATATCATGGGAAGGTGTGGCTTCATTGGTAAAACCAGCACATCGCAACAGAGATAGAAATCTTACAGAAAGGGAAATTGATTTAGCATATGGTTTAAAAGATAAAATGGCAAGCCTATTAATCAATCACTCTAAATATTTTATTTTGAAATTACATTTTGACATACATGTTGCTCTTTTCCATGTATTATTGCATAACTATTGAATCGTTGTGTAATCTTTTCGTGTTTTACTTGTTGCAGGTAAAACACCATAAGGCTATGGTCTACAATGGTTGTAGATATCACATCAAAAAATTGGATGAAACAAATAAAACATTCGATTGTGGGATATCTGCAGTCTTTGGGGTGACCAATGTTTCATCAAGAAGTGACAAACATCCGGAACTCTCAGAAAATCGATACTATGGTATTTGGAAGATATTCTACAGTGTGGCTTTAAATCATTCAATGTGGTTCTATTAGTTGTCAAATGGTACAAGTTATGATTGAATCAACGTGATCCCGATAGAATTATTGTTGAACACATTAATGGATTTACCATGGTAAATACAAGGTTGTTTGAGCCAGGAATAGAGCCCTGTGTTCTTCCAAGCCAATGTGAACATGTATTTTACTCGGAGGTTCCAAGTAAAGCAGGATGGTCATTTGTTATGAGACATGATCCAAGGGGAAGGACGGTAAAGTATAACCTAGACGATGGTAATGAAGAGGGTTCTCTGGAAGAAGAAGACAATGATGAAGAGCATGATCAACATGAGTTAGATGACGATGGTGATCTAGCAGAAGATGTCCAAGAATTAGTTGAATCAGATGATGCAGCAGACAATTCCCATGAAGATTATACCGACGATGACATGATGAGCATAACTGAATTAAATGACGATGATGATATGGCCAATCCTTACAATGTTGACTCTGGATCTGATGATACAGATGATGACTTGGATGAAGAAGATGGTGACATGGATGAAGAAGATGATGACATGGATGAAGAAGACGATGAAATATATTGAAAGGTAAATATTTAATTAGACCTATTCTTTTATCTTATTCTTTTTTAAAAGAGTTACTAACATCTTCATAATCACCATCATCTTCATCATAACCATGTTGATCATCATAGTCACTATCACTATCATCATCATCATCATCACTAACATATTCTTTGAATGTTTTTTTCATCTGTTGAATGATTGAATGGTTTAATGAATGATCTAAAGAATGACTTAATGATAGCTTCTTTCAGTTATTGAGTGAAATAATTTGCATTAAATTGTTATTTTCAAGTAGATGCATTGGGTTTGGGAATTCAAAGTGATGTGAGGGGGGGGGGGGGGGGGGGGGGGGGGGGGGCCATAAGAGCTTCCACCTTCATGTGGTTGGTCCTGTTTAGTAGAGAATAGTAAAATATTCTCGAAACAGAGAGGAGATCAATGAATGGTAAGGAAGAATACATTAAAAATAGCTATTTCTATAATTTTAGTGTTTAATTTTCAATATTGCTATTTGACTCCTCCAATGGAACTTGTTATAGATAGCGTTGAGATACATGTTCATATTTAAGAGGTAATAAATGGCGTTTTGATGTGATTGATGGCCTTATATACATAGTGTTTTTGGTACTCCATGTTTTATCAAGTGATCTACATATGTTTCGTTGATTCATTTAATGGTACAAATACATTGAGAGAAAAGATTCGAGGGAAAAGTACTTTGTGATAAGCCAAGAGGGGCACACATAGAGTTAATATATATTATATCACCCCAATAGGCACATTTATGCAATAAAATGTATATGTAACATTGTTGGACCTAATAAAGGACCTACATGTGTAATGAATGAATACATATTCATACAAGTCATATAATTACTCTTGAGGGAAACATGTGATTTGGATATAGTAATGTATTGGAGTATTTGAATGTTTTATTCTTCAAGTGGTTATTGTATAAATTATTTGAATTATCCATCTTAAAGTTCTACCCTAAGTTTACATTTGTCGCACATGGTGTATACTCTTTGGTATGTTATGTTGTTTTAACTATTTGGGACATAATAAAAACCAATCAAATTTTTCTCATTGAACAAATGTAGGACAAAGTGTTCATATTTGTTGAATGTAGTTTTGATGAGTAAAACTAGTGGAATTATTCAAATGCAATTTTGATGAGTAAAACTAGTGGAATTATTCAATGTTAACAATTATGGCAGATTGTCCATATTTGTTTGATGTACTCTTGATAAAATCCATTTTACAGACGCTCAGGCAGTATAGAGTGTTGATATAACCTGTTATATAATAAACAGTTTAGAAAAAACAGAGAAAAAACATGTAATATGAGCTTCCCCGGTCATTCCATGAAGGGACGATGATAATATTCATGAATGAGCTCCCCATGGTGTTATATGATCTACCATTGACCCATTGCCAATAGAAATCCTGCCATGTCATAGAATTTTGCACTGTTGAGTCCCTTTAATCCAACTGATAACAATTAAATAAACAAGGCTTATATTTTCAATTATATGAAAAAAAAATAAACAAAAAAACATTTTCCAGATGTTAACTTAAAATTGACATTTCAATTTTATTACAACGATTGAACAAAAATTTAAAACATTATTTCTAATTTGAGCATTTTAGTTTATTCTTTCCTTTTATTTTGATTGATTTGTGTCCCAAGTCTTTTTTTTCTCCATAGGAAAAAAAGCTGAAAATTTTATTAAAATCCAGACAAGTCTGTACAAAATTGTATGCAAATGCATACCACTGCTTATACAACCAGCATGTTGTAACAATCACTATTATACAAGGAACCAATTTACCATTTGATCATATCTATCCCAAGAGATTATGCCAAAAAAGAGCCAGATATAAGTGCTCTGATGTTGTTGTTTATGTTACCCCTGAGCCTTTTGATAGTTCCAAAAATGAGCTAGGCTTGTAGCCTATGCTCCTTTTGCTGAGAGGAGAATAGAGTAGAAAAAAGTAGAGTTTAAGAGAGGTCTGTAGATATGTGTGTCCAAAATAGTTAAACAAGTTTCCTTACATGAAATGCTTCTGCAAAAGGTCTATGGTAAAACTCGTAGACTTCCCTGTCTTTGTGTTCAAAAAACTAACAAGCCTTGTTCATCCTATGTCTTTTTGTTTTTTTCCCATTCCTTCAGCAGCTTCTTAACTCAAGCCAAATTTTGCACAAAATGTGTTGCAGCATTTGATCCTGATTCTGCTCCATAAGGGGCCCAGTTTGATTGTATGAGCTCAAGCACCTCCTCATGCTTAATCCAGGCTGCACCGAATTTAAAAGGACAGACTGGTTTTTGAGGGTTTCTTGATACTTCCAAGCAAATGGGATGATGATTTGAATCCCCTCCTGAGTCTACCCATTCGTTGAATTGCAGATCATACTCCAGTAAACTTTACCCCACCAGAAATCTATATAGTCTTTTTGCAATTCAGTATTTCCCTGTTCTTCTGTTTATCCAACTTGACTTGAACTTCTGAGGATCCAAGTCCACCAACTTAAGGCTCTGTAACAAGTTTTGGAAGAAAGTTGCCAGGGGTTCCACTCTTGCATTTGGACCCCAGATCTCATGGGTCACAATGGTGAAATTAAGATCCCACCCAATAATCACATTCTCCTTTTCTAGAAACTGAGAGGCTTGTACTGACTCCCAGAAAGCCACTTTGCCATTATAAGGCTCATAGATGTTTATAAGGTTGAGGTGTAGGTTTTCTTCTGCCCAGAAAAGTTTCATCCCCATTCCAAAGGAGGCTCCCCATGAGTTTTCACAGTGCAACATGGTAGGGTTCCATGCAATTGCTAAGCCTCCCGAGTGACCTTTTGCACTCTAGGCCAAAAAGGTGAAACTGCTTGAAATAGAGGACAAAACCCTAGATACCTCCTCTTCAGTGACTAGGGTTTCCTATAGTAGAATGATATCACATTTATGCACCTGTATCACTCCTTTTAGGGCAATTTTTTTCTGGGTACTTGCCAGACCCCTACAGTTGAGAGATAGGAATTTCATCTGGGATCCCCTTCAGGGGTTTGCAATGATCTAAGTTCCCCAAAAAGAGTTTTATTCTTACCATTTGCTTGATCCCTGAGTGATTTTTACTAGGTAAAGGATAGGAAATAGGGTATGCCTCTTCCTTCCCCCGGGTTGGGATAATTGGGTTCGCCCTTAAGAATAATAAAGGGTTTTCCTGAGCTGGTATGTCCCTTGAATGGAGGTGAAATTTGATTGGGGAAGTGGATTCAAAATTAGGGGATGATTTGATCAAGGATTGGGGAGCACAAGACTATGTGGTGGAAATAGGTCGCTCTTTTGAGAGGGAGGGGGGAGAAGGCAAGGAAGCAGGAGGGGATGGGGGTTTTTCTTGGGTGGGAGGGGGATGAACTATCATATAAGTGTAGTTGTGTGTAGGTGCAACATCATTTATAATCAAATTATTTAATCGTTCCTTTATAGAAAGAACAGAGGACATACCCGTGAGGTGTTGCGCGCTTCCTTTAGTACGAGGTTCTGTCTTCTCTTTAGGGGGGTGTTGTGGTGGAATAGTCTCAAAGCTTCTTGCCCCTGGTGCTGAATCTTTCTTCCCTTTGTCCTATGGATCGGTATCCTTAGGGCACTTTCTTTTACGTATTGTCACTGTAGATGCTGCAACATGGCATTTTCGTGCCAGATGTCCCACTTTGTGGCACCGACGACATCTAAACAATAGACCCTCATAGTCCAATGGTTGCTGTTGAGTTACATTTACTCTAATGAGGTTGAGGTACTCCCTTAGCTCCATTCTGATTTCCATATAAACCAAAATTCACACCACCGCCCTCCTTTGTGTTTGCAAGTATGAGAAATCTGCTTCCAGGTATGTCCCTATGGCATTACCAAGGTCCTTCAGCAAGGTTGTGTTCCATAATTCCAGAAGTAGGCCTGGTAATCATACCCATGTGGCCATTCTATCCATTCGTTCACTGTTGGCATCGAACAGGGGCATCCATCTCTTGAACAGAATGGGTATCATCCCATAGAACTAATTTCAGTTCAATATTTGCTCCACGTCATGCTTCTACCAAGGGTGAAACTATGCCAACCCTTTGATAATTCACCTACCTTGGCCGTTGATGATAAGAGGTATGCCTAATTTATTTGAAACCATCCCTTCATCTCTTCAAGGTTAGGGTCTCGGCCATGAATTTTCCCGATAATTACCTGGTCAGCCATATCTTCCACTTCTTTAATGGCCACATTGACACCGCAGACCATATCTAGGTTTCCACAGGTTGGCACCAAGCACTTATTTTGCCTCTTTTTACTAGGGATTCCATTTTCTTTTTCCTCCTCTGGTGTGGTTCCTGCAGATGGGCTGTGACTAGATTCCAAGACCGATCTTGGTAGAGTTTCTTTTGTGCCAGTTGTTGCTACCATCGAGTTGACAAAACCCTCTGTGTCAATGGCTTCTCCAGGTGTGATAGTTGTTTGTGGAGGAGGTGGTTTCGACCAGCCAGCAATCAAAAAATCCCCCAATTCTTTAATGGTTTGTTCAAGTATTGAGACATCCGGGTCCAGATGGAGCAAAAAATCATTGTGTGTCGCTCTAGACGGTGAGAAAACTGAGCCCGAGTTGAAGAAAACCTCGACAGAATCCGGTGATGAGAAAAATGTAGGGTTTCTGGCTAAAGGTTCTACGGCAACACCTGTTGATGGGGATAGTGGTTAGCGGGTCATTTTCCTACTCTACCTCCCTCTTGTCCATGGCTGCAGCGGCCCTTCCAGCTGGAAGCGATAATGTTGGTGGTTGCGGTCAGGATGAACTAGGATGGGGTCAGGATGAACTAAATTAAAAGATCAAGTAAAAATTCATATAAAAGCAAATAAAAAACAACTAAAAATAAAAATTAAATTATAAAAATCAAATAAAAAAACAAAATAAAATTCCATTAAAATTAAAGTAAGACTTAACATTATATTTCTCATTTTGAAGATTTATTTTCTTTATTTAAAAAAAATAAAATGAGAATGAATAAAAAAATATAAAATGTTAAAATAAAAATAGTGAAGATCTTGGTTTAAATAAAATAATATATTATTTTACTCATAACCTAGAATCACACATAACATTTCATGTTACAAGATTTTATGTCACTTACGGGGGTGACTATTACCCAAATCCATTTGGCATCCTCTCAAACGTGTTTGAAGACAATGATGCTGAACATACTAGATGGGAGGTATTAGTGAAAATTGAGTCATGGTGTTCCATACTAATGTAATTGAAAATGAAATTTTAGTTGTAATTAAACGTTAAATTTGAAAATGAAGACGATGATGATGGTGATGATGATCATGATCATGAAGACGATGATGATCAACATGATGAATATGATGATGATGGAGATGATGATGAAGACAATGATGGTGGTGATCTACATCATGATGCTGATGAAAATGATGATGATGATGAGGATGAGGATCACGATGATGATCAACATGATGAAGATGGCAGTGACGATGGTTATGATGATGATGATGATGAATATGATAATGATCATCATCTTTTCCATCATCATCATCATCATCATCATCATCACCGTCATTATAGCCATTGTCATCATCATCACGATGATGACGATGATGATTATGATGAAGAGGGTCATGATGATGAATATTATGGTGATGATGGTGAGGATGGTGATGATGAATATTATGACCATCTTCACCATCACCATTTCCATCCACCATCCACCATCTTCACCATCAACATCACCATCCACCATCACCATCCATCATCTTCACCATCACCATCCACATCACCATAATCACCACTGTGACCACCATCAATATCATGATCACCATCATCAGAATCATGGTCACCATGACCATCATCACCATGATGAACATCATGGTCACCATGACCATCATCACGATGATGATGATGACGATTATGATGAAGAGGGTCATGATGATGAAGATTATGGTGATGATGAAGATTATGGTGATGATGAAGATGATGACCATCTTCACCATCACCATTTCCATCCACCATCCACCATATTCACCATCGCCATCACCATCATGGTAATGATCATCTTCACCATCACCATCCACCATCTTCACAATCACCATCACCATCATCACCATCGCCATCCACCATCATCACCATTATTTGTGAAAATTTTGTTTTGATGGATTTGAATAATCCTTTTGGTTTTAGTTGTGATGTCACTGGACATATCAATATGCAAATATCCACATATCTTTACTTTTGGAAACACAAAATTGTAGCACATGAGTGCCACTACTCAAATTGCAGCTACGGTTTGAAGAAAATTTTTGGAAGAAAAGAAGGTTATTAAAAATCCATGTTTGAGATTGCTTAAGGAAAATAAATATTGAGTGGGGAGGACTTTCATGTCCCTAATTAAATAATTTCCAAATAATACTACTTGAAAATAATGTTTCACCAACCTATTAGTTCCCTAGGTTGAGATGGAGACATAAATTTTGCAATAAGTAGCTATGGGACCCAAAATGACTTTAGTTTACCATATTCAAATTTAAATGGGTCACACAAATTATAAAATCTAATAAAATAATGTGGCATGGATTCATAAAGACACTTGGAAGTTTGTGGAGCCTTTGGGTGACTAGATTCCCCACACACTTGGTATGATCTTCATCCAAATTCGAACACATGGGTAATGTAACATTATCGGAGGGTGATTTGGTGTCAAATAAAATATAATGAGGCAAGGAATTAGAATTATTAAAGGAGTTTAAATCCCATGGAAGAGGAAGATACTATAAGACATTGTGTGCCACTTGGAAGGAGATTCCATGCACTCTATGACAACAAATGATGAGAGATTCTATGAAAAGTATGACAAATTTGGAACTTATTTCATAAATATGAAAAATATGACATCACATGGATAAAAATAACCACCAATAGGTCTAATTTTGGATTTATAGGAATCCATTTGAATTGGGGAAAGAATTGGAGCATGGAGAGGAAGGCAAGTGTCATAAGAGTTACTAAACCACTGAGATGAGTTGGAGGAATCCCATGGAGGGAAATTTGATCTTAGGATGCCTCATGAAGTTAATAAAACGATTTTATGAGGAACTATAAATTTTTTTATCATTTGTTAATTGGCCTTTGGAATTTTGGAGAGATTAAATTGCTTGTCCATTGCACAGCGAGTGTTCACTCTTTGTGCTTATGAACAAATTTCGAGGGAGTTGGATTACTTTAAAACTTAGTTGATGGAGAGGCCATTTAGAACTCTCATTTTATATTAATCAAGGTGTTTTATTTTCAGATTCAATTTCCATATAGTCGAATTCTCATCTATCTCCCTATTCTCTCATTCATTCTTCTCCATTCCCCACACTCTCATGTTGATGACGCACTTTTGGAGTGGTGCTTTCACTTTGTTGATGAAATTTGATTCCCAATATTGAATATATGATTTATGGCTCTATACTATTGTGTACATATTCTCTATAAGTCGAAATATCAAGTATACATGTGTTAGAGTCTTGCATTCCCATGCTCTTGAATAACTAGTTTTCATGGATTTGGCTTCAATCTTGAAGTAGATTTACATCAAATTTGTATGAGGGGTGTTCTACGAGTTTGATTATTTTGTGACAGTACTATATTATTTTTTACTCTTTAATTTCATGTCCCTATGCTCTACGGATCGAAACATAAAAAATACATACGTGAAACACTTGTAATTACATGCTATTAAATCACTAGTTTTCATGTTATTCACTCCCATACTGAATGAGTTATATACCAGACTTGTATGAAGGGATTTATTTGATGTTTAATACTATTGAGGAATAAATTTGTATTATGTATATGGTATCTATATGTCACATCCCGATCTAAACCTTTAACTCTACCTTTCACATGTCAAAATCGAGTTAGTTGGGTATGAAATCATGGTTGACTAAATCTGACCACATTAAATCATGGTTTGACGTTTGATTGGGAATTATGGACTTCACGGTAGCATGGTTAACCAAAGTCAACTTTGGTTAACCATGATTTACAATGTTTAACCATTATTGATCATGACTCATCCTTGATCATGGTTGACTTAGGTTAACTATGTTTGACTATGTGAACTTTGGTTAACCATGATTGATTTTGTTTTACTATGGATAAATTTGGTAAACGATGGTTAAATTTGGTTATCCATGGTTAAACAATGGTGATGGGTGTTGGGGCATAGTTTTCTATAAACCATAGTTGATACAATAAAAGCATATAGTCCTTGTCCAATATCCATGCTCATATGTGCAAGTAAATCCATGTGAATGAATGTTCTTGTAGTTGAACATGGAGAAACTTCATTTGATTACCAATCAATAATGAAAATTGATAACCAATGTGAGACACCAATGTGAAAATTGATAAGTTAAAAATACATACAATAAAAAATACATATACCTAAGTTAAAACTCTTAAAAAATACTATTAGAGCTCACGGTTCACATTTGGACCTCACCGTTAGCATTTGGAGCTATTAGATCTCATGATTCACATTTGGACCTCACCGTTTGCATTTGGAGATCACGGTTCACATTTGGAGCTAACCATTCGCATTTGAAGCTCACCGTTCACATTTGGAGCTCATGGCTCAACGGGTAATCATCACCTCATTTTTTTGGGCATGTTGTGATAGGGGTTTTGGGCATGTAGTGGTTTTTGTGGATGCTGTGATAGGGGTTTTGGGCATGCTCCTCCAAAATCTGTGTTACCAGAAACATGATGGTGGTCATCGTTTCTCATAGAAAACACTGTAGAAATGGGGACAAGACGAAAAAAACCGTTTTCTATGGTCGTTGTCGTTTCTACAACCAAAAAATTGTTTCTTGAAAAATGCAGTGTTTCTCCCTACGATTTATACAGAAACAAATTTTCATTTTTCTAGGAACGAGTTTGTTTCGGGGTTTAATTTCATCGTTTGCACCTTGTGTCCATCTATGTACTTATGTCCTTTCTTCACCTCGCAATTGCTTTAGTGGTTGTTTTAGGGCTCGGACTTATAAGCTTTTTGAAACTGCCTTTAATGATAATTGGAACATCCAGCTAACTAAGGTTAACTGGATTTAATGGGAACTAACTTTCCTAAAAATAAAATAAAAACTCTGGTCATACCTTTTGTCAGTTAGGAATGAGAATGGTGTAGGTAGGCCATAAGTTAATAAATCACTCTCAATCGATTGTAGGTTTAGTTTGGCAAAGTTGTTGCTTGGCTCTGGTGTGTATAAACAGTTGGCTCTTTAGGTAATCCTAATCCTCTATCTCCTGAAACAACCTTCTCATCTCTCGGTTGGCAGAAAGAAAAAGTCACAATACGAAGCTCCTCACTATCATAACCTAGACGTCTTTCTTTATTACCCTTTAAGTTTTTATTTTCTTCATTCCCTTGCCCCTAGGCGCTAAGATCGATATTTCAGATACAACTTTCTATGTTTGGTAGTTGGTGAGGCAAGCAAATGTGGATAGAGTTGAGTTCATGTGCTATTACAAGGATAGAGACCGTATGGATAAATGTCTAGGCTACAGTATGCTATGTTTTATATTTACTCAAAACTTAGTTGTGTTTTAATCACCTTACAGGTAGGGAAAACAAATCAGCCATAGTAATAATAGGTAAATTTATGATTTCTTCCTACTTTGTCTCTCTGCTTTAAATCTACAGTGAATTGGTTTTTATTTTTCTATTCAAGGTTGGAGGTGGAGCCGGTTCAAGCTTGGAGTTTGAAATGCCAAGCTAAATTTAGTCAGTCCTAAAATCTATAGTTTGTCACAATATTTAATTAATTCATTTTTTATTTTTCTCTCTCCTTGTTTCTTATATGTGCGAAACCTGTAAACTTCGGTTCTCCTACTGTTCTCGTTTCCCGTTCCATTCTCATTTCTCGTTTCTGGTAACATAGTCCAAAATCTACATTAAAAATATGCATGTCAAGGGTCAATGAAGTATTCTTAAGGCTGTGTACTTCTACTATAATATTATTAACAAATACCAAAACTATCTATGAATATTAATAACATAATAGTTTAAGGGAATTCCTTCACACACTAAACCAACAGTCTTGGGTATCTTTGACCAACTTTAAAGGGAATTGTCTTGCGACATTATATAATCTTTCTTAGTGAATTATGGAGGGAACCTTGGTGGCCTATGAAGGGAAATTGACTAGAAAACTCGGTATTCGAATGGCTTCTAGTGAAGTTTTGTAAATGTGTTCTAATTCAAGGCCACACTTATGCATGTTTTGGATTTGAACAACTAGTTTGGTTGATGAATAGCATTGGAGGGATGCAATTATGAGGGATTGATGTCCAGAGAAGGAACATTTTCTCCTTGTGTTGCATAAGCAAGTATTGTGGTATTCAAACAAATTTTCCAACATAAAATTCCAATACTTGTATACTTTGAAAATCCTACCCTTTCCTTTTAGTTATAGAATTTGTCCTGATAATTGTATACATCCTTTTTAAACTTAGTGGTGCCATAGGCTAGCTAGGGTGTGGAATGAACATTGTAGTATAAACGAAACAATTATTCCATGACCTTTTTAGGTCTACACTTCCTTTGTCTATCCTCTATGTTTTCTCATTTCTGGCATATCCTTGTACCTTAGATCTGCAAACTCAGGACTGCATTATTCATTTTTTCCAAAACCTGCAAACCCTTATTTCCCTATTGTTTGTCTATTGTTATCTCTCATATACCCCTCAACATTTGGTTGTAACCCTAAATGATGGAATTTTTCCATTCTATTCATGAAGAATCCCATTCAATTGAACCCTAAACATGAAGAATTCCATTCAATTCAACCCTAAACGATGGATTGTGATCTAGCTGATACAATCTCAAAACCATTATGGCTATCGGGATAAGATTCGGACGGGAGTTTGTTGTGATGAGTTGGCAATTTTTCTAAGTTATATGTAAGCCTACGGGTGTAGAGTAAGGAGAGAGGAGTGTCCAAGAACTAACCTATAAATTATATTCAATATAATGACATCAACAGTATAATGAATAACTGACGTATAAATTGTATTCAGTATAATGATATCAACATTATCTCATGCTTATAAGTCTTTCCAAGTTTTTTGCTGGTATTTTGCTATGTTTTTGCCAATTTGTTTTCCTACCATGGTGCAGGTAGAACCAAATAGGTATTTGTCAAACCTGTCTTCCTCCAACGAGGGGAGTTTGGGAAGGCTAGAGGAAAGTGAGATATCCAGTAGGTCTACACGGGCTAGATCAACTAGATGTCATAAGATCGAAAGAAAATTCAATAAATGCATGGAAATTTTTCTCAAAGGAGGGGGGCATGTTCCTATGATGATGAGACAGTGGGAGACATTGAGGTGCCCTTAAGGTACAAACACCTAGTGAAACAATGGGTGCCTATGGATCTTCCTCAAGTAAACACTGATTTTTGTGTGAATGAGAGGATATATAGAATTGCGTTGTCGTCATTGCATGGATCGAGGTTGTTTTGCATGGATGGCATAAAGGTTGGATACGGTAGATGTACAGAATTAATGGAGTATGTTGGACCCTCTTACAACTACAGTGATTGGATGCACCTAGTCCAATCACTACTACATTTCGACCAAAAATCCGACGGCTGTATTGTCGGATTTCGACACTTTCCTGTCGCATGTACGACACTATGATTTTTTTTTAAGCATCGGTGGCTTGTCATCGGTTATTCGACATTTGTTTAATCCTTCGGTTAAGAGACACCTCAGTTACCATTTGTTAAATGTAAGACGTCAGTTAAGCAACATCTGAAATCGTCGGTTAAGTGACAAATATGAAGATTAAGCGTCGATTAAGCGGCATGAAGAATCGTCGGTTAAGCAACGAATATAAAGATTAAGCGTCGGTTAAGCGACGGATATAAACATTAAGCGTCGCTTAAGTGACATGAAGAACCATCGGTTAAGCGACGACTATAAATATTAAGCGTCGGTTAAGCGACATGCGAAACCGACGGTTAAGCGACGGATATAAACATTAAGCGTCGCTTAAGCGACATGGAGAACCATCGCTTAAGCGACGGTAGTGAAGAGTTTTTTTTTTTTAAATACTGCATAAGAGCTCACGATGTTACACAGTGTCAAAATATCGATCGCATAGGATTTGAACAAATTTTGTTGGCATCATCCAAACCAATAAGCACGCTGAGATAATCAGCTAAATAATGTTAAAGAGCAGCTTATTTTCCACATGCAAAGTTCTATTCAGTGTGGACTCATCTGTAAAAAAGCAAGTAAGCTTTATCTGTCTTTGTATTTTCTTCATTAATGGAAGAAACATTGTCGTCATTGAAATTGTACCACCCATGTTGATGCTGCACAGAAAACAGGAGAGATGGGATCAAAACCAATGCAAACAAGTTTCCACAGCATGTTTATCCAGTGATCATCAATGAATCCTTACCTTCACGTAGGCTGTATAATGTCCACCGTTCAAAGTACCATTGTGGTTGGTTATAGCAAAAAGCTTATAAATATGACCTTTGGTGTCATTCCTGTTTGCAACAAATTTTGACAGGTCAAATCCATCTATAGGGAAGTCAACAAATGTCTTAACATGATACGTTTGGTTTCCCTGATTGTGAAACCTTACTAGAAATACAATTAAAATCTCAGGTAATGTCCAGATATCTAGCTTTTGTATGGTCACTATTACCAGGACATTGTCGGTAATCCAACAGGCTGTGCAAGTCCCTAGTTTGATTCCCACCGGATCAAGTGCACTAAATCTACACTGCCCACTTTACTCTAGGTTACCATCATAGGAATAAAGTGCCCGAGGTTTCCCGGTGAGTTACTTCTAAGGAAAATATATATACAAGTGTTGTTGATATAGCTAGGACTAGGCTTAGATTTAATTTATTAGCAAACAATAAGTACAAGCCCAGAAAAATTTGCTACAGGGAGCAAACAAATAGTGATAAATTGATGTTGAGCCCCATGAGCATCATAAAATGGATGAAATATATCATTCCATTTAATTGACTGGCAGTTTAAAAGCTTGCTACATTTCTGTGAGATCCAGGAACTGAAGATTAATTTCATTTTCAGACGACTACTTTAAAAGCAGAAAAATTCAGAATACTACATTCATTTCATAATACTGACCTGTCCCAAAGATGACTCCATCTCTTCCCTTGTTAGCTCAATTATAATGTCATCTTTCTCTACAGTACCTTCTGAGACCTGAAAAAGTAATTTCAATAAGCCCCAATATCAAGAACAAAATAAAAGAATTTTTGAAGTTCATCCAAAACCTTAGCATCTTACAGTCATCATCTTTTCTGTCTGCGAAGAAGACTCAGACTGCTGAAGCACTTTATTTTCTAGAGGCTTGCTTGATCCTGCAAGGCATTAGCTATATATAAATACATAGAATATATGCCTCGATGTTGAGAAAATAATGCTACGATGGCTATACCCTCTACTTTGTTAGGTGTACCGTAAGAAATGGTATGGACAATAACTTTAAAGAAGCATGCCTGCAAAGAGCATAAATCAGATAAATTCTTTGAATTACCGTCAGTTATGCAAGGTGCTGAAGATGAGCTAGTTGAACCAGGCTCCACCATACGAAGCCCAGTGATAATCTCATATCATATAAATAAATATCTTTGGGAGGAAGGTTAACACTTCTCAAAAGTGTTGAGAAAACACAACACCAGTCTTTTGGATATATTTGGCTTACATTCCTCAGCTCAGGAAACACTTGACAAATACTAAAAATAAAAATGATTCATTTGCCACAGCTTCTGGGAATATATAGGCATTTGGCAAGTGAACTCGGGTTGACTGAGTTTGACCCAAGTCTAACACAATCAACACAAATTTGACTCACCTTGAATCAGTTTTGCTTATTTTGCTTGGGAGCAAGTCAAACATGTAAGTCTGGTATGCCAACTTCAACCCTTAACCCAAGCAAATTAGGTATCATATACTATATAGTTAGGTTACATCATATATGACCAGATATTTAATTTTATACCATTAAGGAGCATCTTGAAAAGCCTTTCTAGAAAGCAAGGCAGTTAAAAAGTTCTCAGCATATTAAAGGAAGTATGGGACCTCATTGTACTAGTCACCTTTGTGACTAAGTCTTAAGCAACTAAACATAATATTTATAAAATACTAGATACGGATATCTAGTTTTCCTTGAATAAGAATTCACATGAAAATATGAAAAGAGTCAAATTATTTTTGAATATGCAATAGATGGCCACCAAACTCTACCTCAACAATGATCTAAGGAACTAATCACCAGTAATGGATCATCAAGCACCACATAATAACAGTGTGTGAGATTTGACAATGACTTCCAACTCTTCAATAGTCTTGTCAAGTCCCTTTTGAAACAAGTCATCAGGGCTAACCTAGCCCAGAGCTTGCAATGACTCACTGAACCTCAGCAAAAACCAAAATATAAAAGCCACAAGGGTTAGCTCAATCAAGCAATGCATCCAACCAAGGCATGCTGCCAACGGGGATGCTATTGTGGCTGGCATTTGAGCTTCCCTCCATCCCTATAGTCCAGGTAAGTGGGGGGGAATCTAACAATGTTTTCCTTGGAAAAATGAATGAACTATATAAATAACATATTGTGGCTTCCATAAAATCATTGACTGTGATCATTTCCTACAGACATCAATTAGATGACTGAAGATAGCAATTGTAGGAAATGTGTGGCCTCACATACAAAAATCCAAAGTTAAATGTGAAAATCAAGCATCTTAGACTTACTACAATGCAAAGAAAGATCACCTAATCAATATGACCATACTAATGAAAACAGAAATTGTGTATCAAATTTATGCAAAAGATTTGACAATCATATCCCATGACTATCTACAGCCAAAATAGAAGTTAAAACTTCACTTAAAGAAGAATCTTCTTTGTTCATCATCACATCGCAGCAGATACAAAAATATATAAAACAAGATAGATTTACGCAGAATATACATGTAGATCACCTTTTATTTTTCTCTGTTGTTGTTTTTGTTTGTCCCACAGTGGATCTTCCTCTTACTGTAGAATTCCTCCCTAAATGATTCTGCCTCGTCCATAATTTGATGCAACCTCTCCTTCTCACTTCTCTCCTTTTCTTCAAGTCGGATTGCATTTTGACTGCATGCCAAAAAAAAATCCACAAAAACGAGAGTATAGATTCAGAAGCAAATTTGTTTCAATTCAACATGTTACTAAAAACAGACTATGATAAAGAGAAAAGACTATGGAAATATCAAGTTGCAATATTTGCACGGAGTAGAGGGTCCATTGAGCACAGGTTATCAGCATTCTATGTAGATCTCAGAATCCAGGTATATCAATTTAGGGATTAATTTAGGCTGAGTGCTTCACAAAAAATATGAAATACCTGAATAAAAACACTATCGTTTACAGTCAACTGTTCTCTTTTCAATCCTACTGGGACCCAAAAACACGTTTGCAAAATTAGGTGTGGAAAATGGGAAAACTTTCCACAATTCAGGTATTATCAATAAAGTATATTATAATTCCTTTGTTTAAGATTTAGTTAGCAGGGAACATCATAAGACAAAGATTCAATAACATTAGGAGGATACATGATGACAAATACTAGAAGGGCCTCAAAATATAAGCCCTATGATATTTTTGCGTGCTCCCACAGTTTGTGAGGATGCAAATTCAATTGGTAAAGCACTAAGGTGTTGATACTGCTACACCCAAGAGACCAAGTAATTATCATACTAAATATATCCATAACAAGCTAGAGTCAATCTAACATAAATTGATCAATTTTTAACAGTAACAGTTGTACGAAAGTAGGGCTTGTGCATATTCATAAAGACAATGGTGGAAACTTTGTTTAAAATGTCGCAGCATACATCTCTCACATCTTTATCTCATGCTTCATTACAATTTATAGCACCCCTGGGCGGTTACCATGGTTTAAACTTTAAACAACGACCCATAACCTCAACATCTAAATGTTAAGCTGGTTTGGTCAGTGGTCACATGTCACTAATATATAAAGTGACCCTTATTCAAATATTTAAGTCTACTAAACATTGGAGTGTAACACAGAAATAATACTCATCTTTTTCAACCATATAAATTGGTGGTCACTGGTTCTCTAGGATGTATTCAACTTCTTTTCGTCTTCAAATCAGGGTTCCTCTATGGGGTTGCCAACCCCCTCATTTTGAAGACAGATTTATACTAAACAGCATATTTCTACATACTTTTTGGAATGAAGTAATCAAACTTTTTTCCATTAAACACAATGTACCAATTGTTAACCTCATGTTCTTGAAGAATTCCATCAGACACTGTGCAGAACATCAGGGTGTACTCTACACATTCAGAGAAATGTTTTGTGCTACAGTGCTAAGTAAGCAAACTGACAATTTCATTGCTAAATATTGTGACTAATATTTAATATTTGTTCGGTTTATTCTATTCCTATTTTGAGGTCTACATTAATGTGCTAAAATTATTCTGTTAAATTAAGTCCTTAACTTCACAGGAAAAGACTTCAACAAGTAAATATGTGAGTCTGCAAAAATGCCCAGGCTGCAACTTTGTTGTCTACATGGGTGTGCAATGTCAGCTTTTATCATCTCTATTCATTACAGGGTACCTTCCACCCTGGATGTCTATTCTATGCTCTAGTAATGGTTTCATATTTCATCAGGCATACATTCTCTTCATGCGCAAGCAGGTTGAAGCCACGTGCTAGTCAATGCTTCACACATGTTGTGGGATATGTTTTTGTTGTGCAAATTGAGTAAAGTCCTTCGGATATCTTCCCTGCCTCTTCATGTCTCCAAAACTATAAAAACTTATCTCTGACAACATTCTCCACAGAGGTTCCAAAGTATGGACATCCATTGTGTGCCCTAACCATCATTCCGCTCTCCCATAGACAAATATCCACAGATCACATGTTTTTGCTACTTCTATTTATCAGTGAGCATCTCCATTGGGTGTCAAGTCCATAATGTGAGGTTTTCTCATTTGTAAGGAATCAGAAAGTATAGGCAAAGTTTATACTAGAGGAACATTGTTACAACCCTAGTAATGTAAAAAAAGCCTGAATCCCTGATAGTTTATTGGGACTAAGGTTAACATTAAAATTAGAGTTATGGGTGTGGATTCACATTTGTTTTCTAGAGGCCAAACACAGGTTTATACACATGTTATAGGTGCAGCAGTTTCTGCTGACGTTGTGTTAATTGTTTAGAGAGCAACTGGCGACCATATAAATTCAGGCAATAGGGGTATTAGGTGAAGTTGCATGACTTAGATAAATGTTCCCTCTTGGAATATTTTGCCCTACGAAAGCATAGTAATCTAAGAGCTATTTCTGGCTTTGTAGACAGTCTTTTCCTGCTTGGAAAATGGTGGTTCTGGAAAAATTCACAGTACACATGACTCTTATAAGCTCAACCATTTATTTTTTATTTGGAGATGTTATTAATATTGGAAACAAGTTCGATTTCCAGATCAAATGGGTTAAATACATTCCATTGCATTTTCTCTTATGAAGCAATTTGAACAAAGCTCCTATCATCTATGTGGTAAATGATATGTTCTTGGGTTTCCTATGACTTCTGAGAAGTGCTCTGTCTTTTCTAATTACCCCTTTATTGGGTATATAACATGCCACCCCTACTCAAAATTCTTTAGCCAGAATGCATGGCTGAAATGACCATCAGTGGCAATGATCTTTCCTGGATGTGCCAAGAGGCTTTGGACACAAGGCCACACTGGGCAGCAAGTAAATGCAGATCTTATTATCTTGATATCTAAAGGAACATGAAAGGAAACTAAGTGGTTAGCAGCCTATAACTTTTCTTAATGTGGCTACTTGAATCAAACATACTGTTAACACCCAAAAATGGTTAACTACCTCATCTACCCCACCACGTGGCTCATTTGTCCATTTGCCTACCATATTTCCCTGAAAATCCCACTAAAAGCCTCCAAAAGGCCTAAAAAGCCTCCAAAAGGCCTAAAATGCCTCCAAAAGGCCAAAAAACCCCTTTTTTCCTCCAAAAATGTCCAAAATTCCTCTAAAATAGCAAAATCCCCAAAAGGGAAGAAAAAAATATAAAATAATGAGAAAATGGAGGAAAAAACCCTAAACAAGCTGCCCTAAACCATATGGTTTCCAAAACCATGGGCCAGCACTCCACCACTAAAAAACTATAAATAAGTGGTGGAGAC